>CM024593.1:18623618-18976703 GCA_014182565.1 Eucalyptus marginata | reverse complement strand
GTCGATCTTGGTTGTGGTGGCTGAGCTTGGAAGACCATAGCGTTCCTTGCCTTCCAAATTTGCCATAATACTCCATCAACAAAAGCTTTCTCTCGGTAGTTGACCTTTGAGGTAAGAGTCTCCCACACCCATTTGTCTATACGTGTGATTTCCATCGGTGGTGATTGAGCTCCTCTTTTTTATTTCTTAAGTCTAAACCAGAAAGAAAGATAAAGCTAAGGTCTAGTAAAAAGACATAATTAATCATTCTTAGAATCCTCGATCTCTCGATACCACATAACCCGGAGTTAGATTTTCAACGTTAACAACCTCGGTCGGAGTTGAATACTGTTCATTGAAGAGATAGCTTTAATACATAAAAGTTCCCAAGTTTCAATGTACGTACATGTATACTAACCAATACTGCTAGGTTCACAGTTGAACTGGAAGTAAAAAGACTTTGTTATTTTGTGAAAAATGATATTTTTGGAAAATATTTTTTAGGAATTCATTTTTCAAGAAAATGACAATATTTTTCGATATTTAGCTAAAATATGAAAATAAAGTAGAAAATATTTTCCACCATTTGATATCAAAAATAAAATTTGATTTTCTTGGTGAAAATTACCAAAATATTCAAAATTTTAAATTAGTTTTCCTTTTTCATTTTCCTTCTTCCTTGGTTGGCTATCGGCAAGGGCGAGCTTGCCAAATTTTGATGAGTTGAGCCTTGCTAGATCCGACGAGGTCCAACTCGCTGAGGTTGGCGAGCTCGAGCCTTGCAATAGGCTAGCAAGGCTGGAGCTTAGCAATTTCGGTAAGCTCAAGCCTCGCAAGAGGTAGGTGAGGTCGAGGCAAATCAATAAGCATGAGGCTCAAGAGCCTTGCGCGAGCTCGTCCCTTGCATATGACTAGTCACCAATTGTCGTCATGGCTGGTGATTAACCGAAGAAGAAGGAAAAGAAAAAGGAAATAAAGAAAAAAAAAAAAATGATTAAAAAATGATTTTTTTAAAAATATTTTTATAAAAACCAATGTTTCATTAACTAAAGACTCGAACCGAGCGTTGAGGACCAATGCACGGCCTTTGTGGACCTGGGCCTAAGTGTCAAGATCAAAGCTTGAGTGTTCGGGACTGGAGCATTGCCTTTATGGACCTAGGCTTAGGTGTTGGGGCATTGGGCATGAGCACTACGACTTTGGGATTGGCTTAGCTGGACCCTGGCGCGGGTGTTGGGGGCTTGGGCCCAGCCTTGATGTACCTAGGCTCGACACTGGAGACCTAGTTCTGTATGTCGAGGACTCGAGAACCAGCGTTAGGGTCCAAATGCCAACACTTGTCCACATTTTGAAAAATGTTTTCAGATTTTTCAAATTATTTTCTTGAATTTAAGCATAAATTTTCTATTAACTCATTTTCCTTAGCCAAACGCTAAAAGATGAGGAAAATGTTTCCGCAAATCAAACGGAACCAAAGTGACAATATATTTTTCATCATAGAGAAGTACGGAGACCCAACTGCAACTAGTTTAAAGAAAGAAGAGTAGAACCAGAAGACATTAACATCTTTCATTGTCAAATCCCTGAATATGGCGCAACATGAAAGCTTGATGAGATTCGATTGATTTCGGAACTTGCATCGTCAATTACTTCTTGTTTCTTATACACTCTTATATCTAGTCCCCCCTCTCATCCGTGATCATGCTAGTAACTATCGATCTATGGTGCCCAAGTTGTTTAGTTTTTGGCTTTGCTCGTAAATTATCTTGTGGTGCGAGGAGATGTTACTCCCCCGTACACAAGGTTTATGTCGCGGACACACAGCGAGCGATTCCAAATGTCCGCATTCGTCGAATTGCTTGCGACCTTAGAAGGCAGTGAGCAAGCGAGATGCCTTGGAATTAGAAAGCAGACATACGCCTCCGATTGATCGAATCATAGGGACCAAGTGAGGTGGGATGGAGGGAAAGAAAATACACGAGGAACATAAGGTTTTAATTAAACTAGGACAGACAGCAATGACCGACAGGGTTGATGAGGCACGTGAGGGTACACGCATGCGACGAAGAAGAAGAAGAAGAATCAAAGGAGGTTAAGATAACGAGGGGTCAAGGGCCGGAAGACGGTCGGAGCGTGGGACTCGATGAAGGCCACCTGAGACCGGGCGAGGTGGAGGTAGACCACCCAGTCGCCGTTGGAGAGCGGGCTAGGCATGGGCATGACGTACCCGGCTTCCCCTCCCCACGGAAGTGGTAGGACCCCAGCGCCGGCTTCCCCCACCCGAAGTCCATCTCGGTCACCGGGAACCTCTGTCCCGACGACACCACGAACGCCGTCGACCCTTCCTCCTCCTCCTCCTCGGCGCTTCCGGACTTGCAGTATATCCTGGTCACTGCCGGCACTGGCCGGTGCTCTTCCACCCAGTCTATCAGGTCTAGGAAGTGCTCCCTCGTCGCCGCCCTCTGCACAAACTCGTGCACTGCCTCCGCTACCCAGCTCAAGGGCTTCTCCACCACCTCCGTCGTCCTCTCTCCGAATGGTATCGACAGCACGTTCCCAAAGTAGGATGCCATGGGTGTGGGCT
Organism: Eucalyptus marginata; assembly: GCA_014182565.1. NCBI lineage: Eukaryota > Viridiplantae > Streptophyta > Magnoliopsida > Myrtales > Myrtaceae > Eucalyptus > Eucalyptus marginata. The sequence goes on along the minus strand of CM024593.1, from coordinate 18,974,140 downwards.
CGTCGTCCATCCGTTGACTCATCAGCCTACACCTACCATCCACGACGATCCCCATCCTCGACATCCTCTTGTCGTCATCATTACTAGCACCCGAGGAGGATTCCGCCACCATCTTCCAAAGGAAAGCGCTGAACGATTCCAGCTTAGACCTCTTGCTCCCAGTAGAGCAGGCCCTCTGCTGCAACTCGCTTAGCTCGGCGGCGGTCACATAGTACATGCGGCTTACCAGACAGTCGTCATCCCCCGATGTCGTCGTCTCACATGCCTCATCTGCCTTCTGCTTTTGCTTGGGAGGTGGGGGCAATGCGGAGACTGGGATGTACATGCTGTCTAGGGAAGGGTTAACGCAGAGCGGGCGCCTAGGGTTGAGAAGAGAGCGGTTGAAGGAAGGAGGAAGCGAGATGCGGGCAGCGGAGCGAGCCTTGTCCGCCCAAAACACCAGGAACATGTTGGCCGAGTAGGCGTCAGCTATCCGATGGTCAAACGTACACGCCACCACTATCCCCCACACTTTAGCTCCGTCGCCTGAATGTTTTACATCAAATAAAAACTCACGTCTTAATGGACAGAAGCAATCCTATTGCGGAAACTGTAGGAGAAAAAGAAAAAAAAAAGCTTTGCTAACGTAACAATGTTTGGACTATAGTAAAAATAATAGTTTATTAGGAGCCAGAAATTTTTGAAGGAGTGAACCTCATAACAATTTAAAATTATTTATTATTTAATTTTTTTAATGTTCTAGAACATATTATTATTCTTACAGTAGATTAAAGGCCATCACCCAATTATTTCTCTAAAAAAATCTATGCTTTAGTGAGATTTAATGTAAGTTTTATGTATTTTGGACATTTTGATGATCTAGAACGACATTATTTCAATAAGCAATTATGTGGAAAAGTACCAAAAAGTCATAATTCTACGTGTTGATATCAATTCGGCTCTAAATCTTTTAATCGACCAATTTAGTTTTAAACCTTTTGCATTTGTATCAATTCAGTCCATCTAGATAATTTAGGCCATAAATTGCTAATATTAATGGTGGACATTTTCTTAATAATATTTGGAATTTTCTTATAATTTTTATAATTTTTCCATGGTTGGTGAGGGCTAGCGTTGCTTGGGAAGGGTTGCCCTCGCTGCCATAGGCCAGGGTTGGCCTCTCCAGGCCTCGCTTGGGTGGGTGAGGGTGAGCTTTGGCAAGGACCCTTAGCTAGATTTGGAGAGGCCAACTCTCGCCCATACCAGGGTGACCTAGCCAGTCTTCACCTAGGTGAGGACCGCCTTGATTATCATTGTCACCATGGCGAGGGTGGCCCTCACCCAAGGGACACCCAGCAAGGGTCGGCCTCGCTAGATCTAGTAAGGGGGGCCTTGCCAACACTTGCTTGTGGAGGTGAGGGTTGCCATCGCCCAAGCAAGGCCATCCCTCATTAATTGTGGCCTATGGCAGGTGGTCGACGAGCGACCACCGCCAAAAAAAAAAAAAAAGGGAAAGAAGAAAAATAAATGAAAATTAGAAAAAAAATCAAAAATTTATTTAAAATTATTATATTAGTTTGATTGAAAGTTTTAGAATGAATTCCAAAAATGCAATAGGTTTCAGATTTTTTTGATATTTTTCCCAGTAGTTGTGTGTGTCCCAACATGGGTATTCATGATTGATGCTACGAACTTGATCTTCATAAATCTTTCTGCATTGTTATGTTTCGTATGAGAAATCCTTGATGCATGTAATCGCAGATCACGATGTTATGAGAGATCAAAGTCCAACCGTTATTATTCTTTCTGAACAATGGAATCCAAAATGATTGGTCAAATTCGTATACTAAGTGATGTAAACAAGTTGTTTCTATTCAATTCCTTGTGAAAAAACTTCAATAACGATGAATAAGTCAATTTTGTGAACCGTTCTCAGTAACGTTGGAGAATCCAACCGATAGATTTAGAGGTAGAGGACACACTAATATTCCGTTCGATGCCGGTTATGCATAAATGAAAAATTAAAGAAAAAGACTGCAGATTTAGGTGAAATGAAGATGAAAATGTATGTATATACGGTGATTTGATTCTTGAGATGAATAAAGGTTTCATAGTGTGGCTGTATCTAATATCTATACCTGAACAGCAAGCACGCCTCGCTTCTTTGTGGGCACCAATTTCCCTTCAATGGTTTCATCGGGATTATACAGGTTGAGATGGCGGAGTTCTACGTCTGCAAAAGCTTCAGTGAAGTCGACCCCACGATTGTTGCACAGGAGCTCAGGCTCACCGACCGAGTTCTGGACCACCTCTCCGGCGAGAGCATAGTAGGAGACCAGAGCCTGGCCCAAGGCAGCTTTCAAAATACCAACCATGGACCCGTACTCCAGCCTCTGTGAGGCGGTGGTGGTTGGGTTGGTGTAGCAGAAGAAAACACCTACGTCAAGCGGAGGCAAGAGCAAGTCGAGGTTGGAGAGGGGCAGCCAATGCTCTTGCATGGACAGTGCTGCCGCCACCACCTCTTTCTTGCCCAACTTCACCGCGAACTCTCCGCCTGCATCCACAACTGCACCCATCCTATGTACTATGTAGCGAGAGAGAGAGAGAGAGAGAGAGAGAGAGAGAGAGAGAGGGGGCGGGGATAAGGAGGAAGGGCATGGACCCATTTTATTGGTCACATATCCAATATATTATTCGTCTCCACAGTCGATTTCAGATTCACTCCACAGAAGAACATATGGGGGGCATCATGGGTTTGGTTAATCATCATCTACTCTGACCCGGACCGTTCCCGTTTACACTCCAAAACTCCAACGAGATCATCATTTCCTGGCAGAAACCGGAAGAGGTCACGTGCAAATGGCAGTGCAAAGGGAATAAAGAATAAGACCCGGCCGGCTTCCCTCCCGTTCCCCTCACTATTCATTTCCTTTGAGAATTGCATACTCGCATTTCCAAAATGTCCAGCCCCAAATACTAAATCCCCATGCTGGCTCGGATCACATAAAACCAATTAAATATTAGATCACCGAATACGAAAGATGATGCTAAAATGAGTTTGCAATGAGGACAATTCAGTCATTTCAATGTGGGGTTTTGGTTAAAAGCATTTGAACGGTCTTTGCAATAATAGAGATAAGTACCTAGTTATTAGATAATGAACAGGACAAGTATGTTTTGAAAATACCAAAAAAATATTTTGTCAAATGGAGCTTTGACACAGCAAACACATGCCAACAAGAAAAGTCAGGAAAGTTTCATGTTTGCGGCAAAACTTTCCTGACTTTCTGAAAAAACCCTCTGGACATTTCAGGAAAGAAAAAACAATATGAAAAAGTGCTAAATATTTTAACTCATTATAGAGAGAAATAATTAAGACATAGGAAGATTTATATAATTGATTCTTCTTCGGTTGAAAATACTTGATGGAAAACTTCTCTAATTGTTTAGGCAGCAACCCACTTTATGGAGAACGCAGCAAAACCGATTCTCACAATGAGGAGAAGGCATCTCTAGTTATCTAATCTCTTTTCTTATAAAGAAATTCATTTGAACCTGAAAGAAAGTGTAGAGAAGCGAAGAACAGAGCAAGAGTTGTAGGGTTTTTCTCTATTGTATTCAGTGTACAACACTTTGTAATTATAATACAAGAGATGTATGAATAAAAAGAAAAGAGATATTTTACAAATCAATTTAATAGCTCAATCTAATCCCTAATTGATTTAATGCATGATCATAATCAAATCAGATTCCAGTATATCTTCTAAATCTTTGAGCATATCTTCCAACACTCCCCCTCAAGCTGGTGGCTTGTAGATATCCAAGACTCCTAGCTTGCTTAGTAGATATGCGTGTTGTCTTTGACATGGAGGTTTGGTAAAGATGTCTGCAGGTTGTTTTGCGGTTCCAATTCCTCTTGTCTTGATGATTCCTTCTTGAATCTTCTCTCATGTGAAGTGACAGTCCACTTATATATGCTTCGTTCTTTCATGCATTACGGGATTTGCTGCGAGCTTGAGGGCTGCATCGTTGTCACAAAACAGCTTCGTTGGCCCTTTTAGTCTTATTCCAAGATCCCCAAGCAACCCTCGTATCCATACAATCTCACATGTAGTTTTTGCATAGCCCGATATTCTGCTTCAGCTGAAGATAAGGAGACCGTTGCCTGTTTCTTGGTTTTCCATGAGAGAAGAGATTCCCCCAATTTAATATAGAAGCCAGTAATTGATCTTCGACTCATCGGACAAGTCGCATAATCTGCATCACAGTATGCTATCAATTCCATGTTACATCTTCTAGATAGAAGTATTCCGAGTCCTGGGCACTTCTTCAAATATTTCACAACTTTCAAAGCAGCATTCATATGAGACTCCTTCGGGCTGTGCATAAATTGGCCGAGAGTTTGCACGGCATAGGAAATATCAAGGCCTGGTCATAGTAAGATATATGAGTTTTCCAACGAGCTTCTAATAACTTGTCGGATCTTTGAGTATAGGATCATCATTCTGAGATATTTCCCCAAGAAAATCCGCTGTGGTTAATTTGGTATTCTGCTCGATTGGAATAACTATTGGCTTGCATCCTGATAATCCGGCTTCTGAAATGATCTCCAATACAAACTTCCGCTGACTAAGAGAAATCCCTTGGTCGAATTGAGCAATCTCAATCCCAAGGAAGTATTTTGGTGCTCCCAAGTCCTTTATATGGAATGTGGTATGCAAATATTTCTTAAGACTCCCTATTGTAGTCTCATCATTTCCCATGATGAGAATGTCATCAACATATATCATTAAGTAGATAGATGACATACCTTTAGTCCATGTGAACAAGGCGTAATCATACTTGGATTGCTTGAAGCCTACAGTTGTGAGAGCATTTGCAAATTTGGCATACCATTGCCTTGAAGCTTGTTTCAATCCATAAAGGGATTTGCGGAGACGACATACTCTATTCTCCCCTTGTCTCCGTAAGCCCTGAGGAATATCCATGTAGATTTCTTCATCCAAATCGCCATGAAGAAAGGCGTTGTGGACGTCCATCTGGTGTAGTGACCAATTATGAACAGCTGCAACTGATAAGAATGAATGAACTGTGACGTCTTTAGCGATTGGGGAAAAAGTCTCATGATAGTCGAATCCTTCCCGTTGGGTTATCCCTTAGCCACCAACCGAGCTTTATAACGCTCAATGGATACATCAGCTCTATATTTGATCTTATAGACCAATTTGCATCCTATGGACTTTCTGTTTTGAGGAAGAGTGACTAATTCCCATGTATGGTTATTAGTCAATGCCTGTAATTCTGCTGCCATAGCTTGTTGCCACCGTGGATCTCTGGATGCCTCATCATAACTAGACGGTTCCCTCTCATTGGATATGTGACTAATGCAACATCTATGTTCTGACGAAAGCTTATCAAAGCATACGTAAGAAGATATTGGATAGGGAATACCTGGTGAGTTAAGAGAAGCATAGATATAATCTTTAGTCCATGTTGGCGGTCGTGTAGCTTGCCCTGAACGACGTGGATGAGCGGTTGGCGGTGGAGATGGAGACTGTCCTTCTACATTTGTCTCTGATACAGTAGAAGCTTCCTCCATGTTGTTTGTGTCCGTAGGAACATTTTCCATAACTTCTTCTGGAAAAGAGTCAGTTGAGGGTGGATGAATATCGGGTCTTGGAGGTGTTGTAAGGATATATCCATGAGATGCATCTTCGTGATCTAAGACTTGATGGGAATTGGTTGGAGCATCCAAGTCTTCTTGGGAGGATGTGGCTTCAAGAAATGGGAAGACACTTTCGTGAAAAATAACATCCCGACTAATGAAAAAATCTCCTGTTGTTGTGTCGAGAACACGATATCCTTTTTGTAGATTTGGATATCCCATGAATATACATCGCCTAGCACGAGGACTCATTTTGTCTCGAGGCCCATTATTGCAACATAGCATAAACAGTCAAAAATCCTCAGATGATCCAATGTTGGCTTTTTTTTTTTTTTTTTTTTTTTAAAGTAATTCGAAAGGCGATTTGCCATCCAGTATCCGTGTTGGCATTCGGTTGATCAAATAAGCCGCAGTAATAACACAATCTCCCCAATAATTCTCTGGGATAGATCCCTAAAATTTCAGTGCTCGTGCGACTTCCAAGAGATGGCGATGTTTTCGCTCCACTATCCCATTTTGTTGTGGAGTATAAATGCAGGAGCTTTCATGGAGAATGCCATGGGACAAAAAAAGTGAACGGCAATCATTATTAAAAAATTCTCTCCCATTATCAGTGCGAATTCGCTGAATTGACTTCCCAAATTGATTTTTGGTCAGAATTAAAAACATCCTTAGATGAGAGGCAACTTGGGCTTTCGACTGCATCAGAAATACCCATGTAGCACAAGAGTAATCATCCACAATTGTGAGAAAATAACATGAACCATCACGATGTGGAGTGTGATAAGGTCCCCAAACATCCATATGAATCAATGAAAAAATGTCACTGGAACGTGTTGTACTGTAAGGAAAAGGAGTTTGAGATTGTTTTGCAAGTGGGCATATATCATACTTAGAGTAAGGAAAAAATGCACTATGTCCCATTCATGAATGCATAAGAGAATTGTTAGCATTGGCAGATACATTACACAATGATGTTTTATTCAGGGGAATTGAAGATAAATCAAAATGACTTGGAAAATTGGTCAAAAAATAGAGCCTTTTAGAAAGACTACTCAAGCCCATCAATTTGCCAGTCGAAAGGGCCTGGAAAAAACAGGTGTCAGAATCGAAGAATATTTGACAGGAATTTTCTTTGCAGACTTTGGACACATATATAAGATTGAATTGAAATTGTGGGACATAAATGACATTTTGAAGGGTAATTTGATGACTCAGTTGGACAGTGCCAGTCAAAGTGACATGAGTGATGTTCCCATTTGGCAGTTGCATAGAAATAGGTGTGTCTAATTTCTTATGCATGTTGGAAAAAAAATTCCTTATCACAAATAATATGATCACTTGCCTTTGAGTCAACTATTCAAGCCTTTCTTGAAATAGAATTTATCAGGCAACGAGAAATACCTGAAAAACTTCCTCCTTTGTTCCCAACATCAATCTTTTGCAACGCATGCATCAACTGTTAGTATTGTCCATAGGTAATGGGTTGGTCATTATTTAGACCGGTTGGTCCAGTAACCTGATAGGCTGCAGAATATTCTTTCTTCTTCCCTTTTTCTCCTGGCTTATCATGTAATTTCCAACAATTATCTATGGTATGATGTGGACGTTTGCAATATTCGCAATATAATTTACCTCTCCCCTTTGAATTTTGAGCAAAATTCTTTGAAGATGCGGAAAAAATCTGACCGTCCGATCCTTTAAATATGGGATTATAGCCACCGTCCGATTCAGCGGAATGATACGGCCCCTGTGCACTGTCAGATCTTGGTAGAGCATCTGAGCCGTTGGTCCCTTCTCTTTTAAGGGATTTTTCGCCAGCAGTTCCCTGTAACCCTAGCCCTTCACGACTCTCTCTCTCTCTTGGGCTAGGGTTTTCATGCTCGAATCTCGCCGGACGCCGCGCAGCGCGAGAGCAACGTTGTTGCTTCCTCGCGTTTGCTCCGGAACCGCGAGCCTCTGGCTTTCCTTTTAGACGGCCAACTGGAAGATTCGTCCAAGAGGAGGCACCAGATTCATCGCCAAGATCTGTGAACGGAAGGTTAGGTAAGTTTCATTTAAAATCAAGAGGAATCGCGTAGCCTTTTCCCTCTCCTTCATAGATCTGTACTGTTGGAGAGTCTTTGTTAGTCCCTCGAGTTTTTCTTCCGTGGCTTCAAGCTGGTTCCAAAGGGACGACAGCTTGTTGTAACAGGCTGTGACAGTCATATTTCCTTGCTTTAACTCGCTCAATTCCTACATGAGAGAAAAAATCTTGGCTCGATCTAACTTCCCGTACATTTCTTTGATGTTATCCCACATCTTCTTTGAGTCCTCCGACGGTGGGAGCCTGGTGGCCACTTCTGGAGAAACGCAGTTGCCGATCCACGTTCGGATGAGGTTGTTGCATTTTCTCCAGTGTTTGGCCAATCGCTTGTCCGAAGGTATGGGTACTTGTTCCGTCAAGGAATCCGTCTTTGTCCTTTGTCACGAGGGCTCGCCGGAAGTCCCGTGACCATCTAAAAATTTAGGTGTTGACAATTATTTTTAGACCATTTCTTAGAGATTTTGGACTGGTTCTTGAGCTATTTCAAAGTGCTATTTCTCCATATTTCTCCTCAACAATGCTGCCTTCTTCACCTTCTTTATGCATTCTACTAAAATACATTGGTAAACTGCACATAATTAATAAAATTGGAATTGTGATAAATCTTACTTAAAATCTCATCAATCGATTAGAAGGACTAGTATTGTTGCAAAAAGAAAGTATATGGACTAAAATTGAACACTTCAGTAAGTACAAGGATCAATAGTGTAATTAGTTTAGAAGCTTGTACACGTAGGAGCCACGTGCTAATAGCTAGTGCAGGCTCTGCAATTTTCAATGAATTTTGAATTGAAATTTTGACGAAATGACTTATAATGTCGTTGGAGAATGGTATAAGAACTGAAATTGTAACCAAATAAAGTAGAAGGACCAAAGGAGAAATGTCGCATAATTGCAGAGACTAAAAATAAATTTCAAAAATATACTTCATAATTTTTAGGGACAATTAGACAGCCGCCCCCACCCCCGGTGGCCACTTCTGGAGAAACGCAGTTGTCGATCCACGTTCGGATGAGGTTGTTGCATTTTCTCCAGTGTTTGGCCAATCGCTTGTCCGAAGGTATGGGTACTGTTCCGTCAAGGAATCCGTCTTTGTCCTTTGTCACGAGGGCTCGCCGGAAGTCCCGTGACCATCTAAAAATTTAGGTGTTGACAATTATTTTTAGACCATTTCTTAGAGATTTTGGACTGGTTCTTGAGCTATTTCAAAGTGCTATTTCTCCATATTTCTCCTCAACAATGCTGCCTTCTTCACCTTCTTTATGCATTCTACTAAAATACATTGGTAAACTGCACATAATTAATAAAATTGGAATTGTGATAAATCTTACTTAAAATCTCATCAATCGATTAGAAGGACTAGTATTGTTGCAAAAAGAAAGTATATGGACTAAAATTGAACACTTCAGTAAGTACAAGGATCAATAGTGTAATTAGTTTAGAAGCTTGTACACGTAGGAGCCACGTGCTAATAGCTAGTAAAGGCTCTGCAATTTTCAATGAATTTTGAATTGAAATTTTGACGAAATGACTTATAATGTCGTTGGAGAATGGTATAAGAACTGAAATTGTAACCAAATAAAGTAGAAGGACCAAAGGAGAAATGTCGCATAATTGCAGAGACTAAAAATAAATTTCAAAAATATACTTCATAATTTTTAGGGACAATTAGACAACCGCCCCCACCCCCCCGGTGGCCACTTCTGGAGAAACGCAGTTGCCGATCCACGTTCGGATGAGGTTGTTGCATTTTCTCCAGTGTTTGGCCAATCGCTTGTCCGAAGGTATGGGTACTGTTCCGTCAAGGAATCCGTCTTTGTCCTTTGTCACGAGGGCTCGCCGGAAGTCCTGTGACCATCTAAAAATTTAGGTGTTGACAATTATTTTTAGACCATTTCTTAGAGATTTTGGACTGGTTCTTGAGCTATTTCAAAGTGCTATTTCTCCATATTTCTCCTCAACAATGCTGCCTTCTTCACCTTCTTTATGCATTCTACTAAAATACATTGGTAAACTGCACATAATTAATAAAATTGGAATTGTGATAAATCTTACTTAAAATCTCATCAATCGATTAGAAGGACTAGTATTGTTGCAAAAAGAAAGTATATGGACTAAAATTGAACACTTCAGTAAGTACAAGGATCAATAGTGTAATTAGTTTAGAAACTTGTACACGTAGGAGCCACGTGCTAATAGCTAGTGCAGGCTCTGCAATTTTCAATGAATTTTGAATTGAAATTTTGACGAAATGACTTATAATGTCGTTGGAGAATGGTATAAGAACTGAAATTGTAACCAAATAAAGTAGAAGGACCAAAGGAGAAATGTCGCATAATTGCAGAGACTAAAAATAAATTTCAAAAATATACTTCATAATTTTTAGGGACAATTAGACAACCGCCCCCGCACACCCCACCCCCGGTGGTAATATACTTTACCCCTGAATTTTCAACTTTTGCGCAATACTCTTTAGACTTTCATTTTGTTACAACTTATTAATTATTACTTATTTTCTCTGTTAGCATGTGCAATACATATGACTTTTAAGGGTAAACGTATATTTCATCTCTCTTTTTTTTTTTTAAGGAAACTCTCTTTTAGCCTTAGTTGAGGTAAAAATATATTAAAATTGAGAGAAGATAAATTAATTAAAACACTAATAATAGAAAAATAACTATTAATAATAATACTAAAAGATAATTTTCTTCAAGAAGATTGGATAAATAAAGCCATGTTAAACTAGATAAGATGTTTTAACAAAAATGTTGAGGTTATCCCATATCAGTTTTGGAAGGAGCTAGTGGTCAGTTCATAAATATGAAGGAAAGTTTCACTCTTTGAGCTAGTTTTTGGAGGTAAGAGAAGCCTAAATCCATCCAATGCTAGTATCAGAGTCCAAGTTACCAACAAGTCTAAACTCAATAGTTAAACTGAAAATACGGAAAGGCCCGATGTGTGAAGGAGAGATTGTTGGGGTTATCCTATGTCGATTGTGGAAGGAGCTAGTAGTTAGTTTATAAGTGTGAGGAAGGTTTCACCATTTGAGTTAGTTTTTGGGGTGAGAGAAACTCAATACATGGAACACTAGTATTAGAGCCAGTAGTAGATTGGTGGGCCTCCAATCTGTCCAGTGTTTGGTGAATATAAAGAAGGACTTTGATAATTAATGTGATTTTCACGCGATAGGCTTTGTGATTTAACAACATGGGCTCGACGGGAGACTTCATAGTTCAGTCTGACGAAAGAGACCAGGGATGAAGTTGGGCCTCAATGGAGATTCTAGTTGAGATATTTTGACATAGAAGGATCATTAAGGGGGATTAAGGGGGAAAAAGGCTTTTGTTGCACGATCTTAGTTAAAAAGAAATAAAAAAATTTAAATAGAAAGGGAAAAGGCCTCCAAAGAAAAAAGGGTAAAGGACAAAAAATGTTTATTCATTATGTGTAATTAACGGTTTGATTCATATAAAGCCTGATTTTTTTTTTTTTGGGTCAAAATATAAAGCTTGATTGATTAATAAGAATATTTATTGAGAAAGGAAATGGTGTCCTTAACACATGAAAAGTTATGATTAACTGAAATTTAAGATGATTTTCTAAAATACTTTTCCTGATCAATTATCTTTTTTTCCATAATTAAAAATTTGAAAAATATGTAATATATCTCAAATTTTTGTTATTTGACATTTTTGTGTTATTGCGTAATTTTTCCTTTTTACTTGATTGTATTTTTTTCCTTAAAAATCTTCTTAGTTCTATTAATTTATCCATTGAATTTTATATGATATTAATATCATAGTGATATCATTTTTCTCCTCCTTTTTTCTTTTTTATTACAAATTGAGGGGAAGAGAGATTTCTCCAAGAAAATGAGATTAAAATAAATTTTTACCCCTAAAAAATCATATATATTGCAAATGCTAAAGGAAAATGCAACAGAATGACTCTAATAAAATGAAAATATACTTGATTGTATTTTTTTCTTAAAAAATCTTCTTATTTCTATTAATTTATCCATCAATTTTAGTAGTTTCTAATATCATAGCAAATTTTATCGATGTTAATATTACAGCGAAATAATTTTTTCCTCCTTTTTTTTTTTTTTTTTTTTTTCAGAAATCAAGGGGAAGAGAGATTTCCCTAAGAAAATAAGATTAAAATAAATATTTACCCCTCAAAAAGCATATGTATCGCAAATGCTAAAAAGAAATGCAACGGACGGTTAACAACTATAATAAAGTGAAAATTTAGGTGTAACTAGGTAACGGTTGAAAGTTTAGAGGCAAATTTGTACTACCATAGATCTTGGGGAAGTTTTGTAAATTTCCCTAAATTTTTTGTTTTCACGCACTGCCTTTTCTTTTTTTGTTTTCTTACTTCTTTGCTTTCTCCTTCAAAGACAGAGTACTTTGGGAACTATTTACAAGTCTTCTCACGTTTTCCTGCCACAAATTCTGTTTCTGCTGATGGAAGCCACGCTTTGTCGAATTGGCTATTTTTTTTTGGGTAGCTTTCGTTTGGTTCGGCTTTTCCAAGGGGCTTTGGGGGCCCAAAGCCCCTTGGGGAAAATATTTTGTGTTTGGCATGTGTTTTTGAATGCTCCTTTGCCCAATGCCAAAATTCCCAATGCTGAAAGCCCAATGCTGAGGAGGGGCTACTTTGAGCATTGGCATTTTGGAGATGTGATTCCGAGTCACTGTTCATCGTCTTCTTCTCCACCCATCTTCTTCGCCGTTCGTTTTCTTCTTCGTGGTGGGCGGCACTTGGCCGCCGGGGGGCCAAATCTGGTTGCCGGGAAGCCTCGCCTGAGGTCGTGCAACCTCAGGCGAGGTGGCCTAAGGTCGGGCGACCTTGGGCGTCGCCCGAGGTCGCTCGACCTCGGGCGGCATCGCCTGAGGCCGAGCGACCTTAGGTGACGCCGCCCGAGGTTGCCGACCTCAAGCAAGCCGCCTCCCTGCCACTGCCACCATCACCGCCTCCCCACCACCACCACTATCACCACTGCCACCAGCTACTCCCCCACGATCACGCAGCTGCATCTCCTCCTCCCTTTTATTTTATTTTATTTTATTTCTTTTTATTTTCATCTGAAAATTACTTTGCAAAATATACACTTCCAAACACACTTGCCTTCACACAATGCCAATTCTCTCAAAGATACTTGGGGAAATAGCTTTGCATTTCCCAAAAGTTGAACCAAACGGAATGCGCAGTCTCATTTTCAAGCTTTGAAGTGGTTAAATTAGGTCCATAAATTTTTGTACAATGAAATATCGTCCCTGAATAGTCACTCGGTTCATTTAGGTCCTTAAATTATTTAATAATATTCAATCTCATAAAATTGTAGATGAAGATAAAACAATATTCTATATGTATTATGAACAAATTTAACTTCTTCCTCGAGCTTTTGATTGAAATAGCATGAAATAGATAATGATGGGATGATTGTTCTTTATGCAGCATAAAAAAAAATAAATGTAAGATGAATTGGTATAAGTGTAATAAATTTGAGATTTTTTCATTTTGGTACTTTCCCCTTTTCCTCTTCTGCACTCCTTCGAGACAACTTCTCCACGAGGGTAATTGGTTCTACTTCTCCATCAAAATCAAGTTACTGTTCTCAATTGATTGTCAGTTTTAGTCCTATTGTTTTTTCTGTCCTTTTCAATTTTCCAAGAAGGAATTTTTTTTTTTTCAAAAAAAGGGCTTCAGCGCCACGTCTTTAGAAACTTCCCCAAATTTGATCAACAGTTAATAACACCCACCTTACATGTTATTGATTGTGGGGCCCTCTTTCAATTACGAGCATCATCCATGAGAGAAGCCATGGTCAAATGTCCAAACAATTACGAGTATCGGAGTCAAATATATCTTTATTAAGTTCTCAATATTGAGTCCTATAGGGTATTTGTCGCGACTAAATTTTCGGTGAACCACCTAAAATTAGGCAAATGGATTGCTAAGCCTAGACTTAGTTCGGGCTCTCCCAAGCCCATACCAACTCGCAACTTAAATTCAAATATCTAGCATGCAAAAGGGAGTCGCTACTAATCAATTTGTGGTAAGTTGATTAGACACCTAAGTAAAATAATGGGAGAATCATTTTACTCCTACGAACCATAGACTTTGGGTACGGGGACTTGGTTACACTAGACTATCCTAGTGCCCTTTCGGTACCTTTCTCTTTTTATTTCGAAAAAATGTTTTGCAGGCAGCTTAAATTGATTTTAATTCACTTTCCTAACATGTGAGGCGATTATGCGGGTGCGCATACCACCAATTTAACACTCAAGAAAGCAATTAAATAATGCAGAACTTATCTCAAAGCAACGAAAGCATCTGCGTTGTTAGATCAGAATTCACATCAGCAATCCTAGATATGATTTCTAATTAACAAGTAATCACTCAATTTTTGCTTTCACTTTTTAATGGGAATATAGTCCATATGCAATGCAATGCTTCTAATATAAAATGAAATAATATGGCATGGCAAAATGTCATAAACTATATGAATGAGTAAAAATTTTTGTGATTTCTTAATGAACATGCAATAGTTAAATATGCAATCTAAATTAACCAAAATGACCTAATTCTAAGGACGTGCAATGCAATGCAATGGCATACAAAATTATTTCAACTAAAATGACATGCAACATGCAATTTAATATGCGACCTATATGTCACGTGATATTTATTAAATGACCTAGTCTAATGACGATCAATTTCTAATTAAATGAACCTAATAACAATCACTAAATGACGTGCATTTCATGGACCTAATTCTATATGCGTGCACATGATTTTTTATTTTTTTAATAAGAACATGCAATCTATCTAGGATAAATTATTTAAACCTATAATTAATAAACATGCAATCCTAATATGCAATGACGTACAAAGAATGCCCTAATTCTACATGATAGATGCATGATAATTTTTTTTATAAAATTCGAAATTAAAATTGCCAAATAATTAAACATGCAATTCAAATCTAAAAAAAACTAACATCCTAAATGAATGCATTTTTTGGATTTTTATTTTTTAGAAAATTCGAAATAGATAAATTTCCTATCCTAGATATGCAATTTAATTTAAAGATATCATCTAATCATGCATTTAAAAAAAATGACTAACTAACCTATCATGCAATCAATCCTAATCTACATGGAATGCAAAATGCAATTTTTTTTTGTATTTTCGAGATAAATGGAACAATTAAAAGATAAACACTAAATCATCCATGATCATTGAAAATATCATCCATCACTCAAATTGAAATTCAAACTTAATTGTTTCGCTAATAAAATCGATAAATTGATCTTAAGCCTTAAAGATCAAGATATCAATTTACTCCCGCGTGAATAATTATTCTATCTAAAGCCTTATAGATAGAATAAAAATTCGTGCGGTTGCGAATTGGATTCTATATCATAGAATTTCAATCATGCATTGGAAAAAAAATTCAAACAAAGAGATAAAATATCAAAACCTAAAATAAGATAAAGCAAATCTATCTAATAAATTAAATCTAATAAATCTACCTAATAAACTAAATCTAATAAATCTACATAATAAAATAAAATAGATCTATACCTAAATTTGAATTTTTTCAAAAACCCAATCGGTAGAATGGACCAACGATGGGCACGGCACGGCACGGCTCAGCTTTAGGGCAACGGTTGCGGCAATATCTCGGTGTGGCTCGACAAAGTCACGACGAGTTCGATGGGCTATCGTTCGGGACACCAAGAAATCTGCAAAAACTATCGAAAGCTTAGGTAATTAAAAGCGAGGCCGGTGTCGCCGAGTGAATCATTGATGTTGAGAGCTAGTCACGGCAAGTTTCACCAACGTCGGGGATGAGGCTAAGCTGGGCAGAGAAATATTAGAGCTACGTGGCGAAGCTCTACACCACTGGGCTTTTCAGCAATTGACCAAATAAGTCAATGGGAACTCCTTTGCTGGGGACTGCCTTGATTCGTGCAAGATGGAGGCAATAATAAGATTGGTCCGTGACTAAGGAGATGCGGCAGTGAGGAGCGCAACGACGTCGATGGAGTGGTGATGATCTCAGTTCAACCCAGTAGAACCCGGACAATCAGGACAGAAGCAAGGGCGCCGCTGGACAGCTTACGATCTCCAAATCACGCTAGTGGAAGCTACGTGTCGGGCGACGTTGATGGTTGGATAACAGCGGGCGGAAGCTTGTAAGTGCCGAGTTGACCACGAAGAACCTGGCGCGGCAGGGCAGCGGGAGCAGCAAACTGATTGATATTGGGCGTCCCTCGCGAACACGACACCGGCACCAGAAAAGAGCTCACAATCTGCTGTTTCTCCCAATTCTCACGTGTGTTTCTCAATTTTGTCGTGTACTCAATTGTGCGGCCCCCAAACCCCATGCGTTCCTCACCTATTTATAGGCTACCAATTAGTTTTTTTTTTATTTGAATTTTTTCGAATCGATATCCGCAATATTCGTTTTGTCGAACGCAATATCATTTGCCCTATCTGAAAACAATTCATCATATCTCGAACAAAAAATTCGAATTTCTAATTTTTTACAAGATAATCTTTCGATCATTAAAAAAACATGGGCTTGGGCCAACTTGCTCGCTTCGTGGGCTTGGCCCATCTAATTTGAACCCATCCGCCACCGGTCCAATAAAATGAAAAAAATGCAAAAATAAAATAAAATAAATGCACCTAAATCTATATGCTATGCAATTAATATTTTTAGAAATAAAATGAACCCCTAATAAATGACTAAATGAGTTGCTAAAATTTAGGTGTCAACAGTATTGCAATTTAGTTTGCTGCAATTTAAAATGGTTTCCATACATTTATATCAAGTTTGTCGGAGAAGATGTGTCGACTTTGTGACAATGTGTTTCTTCAGAATTTGTATTAAATCCGGTTAGACGTATCCACTTCTTTTGTCTAGTAAAGAGTCTTACAGGGCACTGTGTTCGCAAACACAGGAAGAAGCTCGACTTGTGGAAAATTCCCTAATACAAGGATGCCGACAGCAAGACTGACTTGGTACTCTTGAAAACGATTGATTGCGGCTGCTCCCAGGGATAAAGACGGGTGGACGAAAAACAAAGGATTTGGAATGACGATGTGATATCAATGTCAGAATAGAAACGGTGGTGATTTGTTTTTTTTTGTTGAAATAAGTAGCTTTCATTACTTGCTAAAAAATAGATAAATAAATATATTCAACATCTAAGTATAGAATTAAGCGAAGATGGTGAGGAGGATTATCAATCCAACTCGGGGGAAGAGAGCCCGTACGATGGGCCCTCGCTATCCAATCGGCCGCTTGGTTGGCCTCTCTAGGCTGAAAGATAAGCCAGGTTTGAGGATGAAGGCCCAACAAAAAGGTGCAGTCGCTGATGATGGATTTGGCAGCCCAGGGTGCTTCCCTTTGTCCCATAATGCTGTCCACAGCCACTAAATTATCTGAAGCAAGGAGAAAGTACAAGTCAGAAAGTGAACTGAACTCAGTTCATGGGTGTTCTGTGTCCAGCTTCTTCTTCAACCAGAGCAGCCCCTCTCTCATAGCTAGGGTTTTTGCCACCAGAGCCAAAGTAGCGTGGATCAACTTCACAATACCATCAACGAGAACGCCATGCTCGTTTCTACATATCACAGCCACCGATCCAGTCAAGGATGAGCTGCACCAAAAGTTGTCCACGTTTATTTTCGAGATTTGGTTATTCATTTGCGTCCATGGTTCGGGGTGTGAATGTTTGTTGATGTTCAGTTCTTCTTCGTGTAGATGCCATTTTCGGTAGAGATGAGATTCTAGGGAGGCTTCCTCTAGGATCGATCTTGGTTGTGGTGGGTAAGCTCGGAAGACCATAGCGTTCCTTGTCTTCCAAATTTGCCATAGTACTCCAGCAACAAAAGCTTTCTCTCGGTAGTTGAACTTTGAGGTAAGAGTCTCCGACACCCATTTGTCTATACGTGTCATTTCCATTGGTGGTGATTGAGCTCCTCTTTTTATTTCTTAAGTCTAAACCAGAAAAGAAAGATAAAGCTAAGGTCTAGTAAAAAGACATAATTAATCATTCTTAGAATCCTCGATCTCTCGATACCACATAACCCGGAGTTAGATTTTCAACGTTAACAACCTCGGTCGGAGTTGAATACTGTTCATTGAAGAGATAGCTTTAATACATAAAAGTTCCCGAAGTTTCAATGTACGTACATGTATTCTAATCGCTTGCATGGAGATTTATTTTTTCACCAACTGAATAAACTAACCAATACTGCTAGGTTCACAGTTGAACTGGAAGTAAAAGACTTTGTTTATTTTGCGAAAAAAAATGATATTTTTGGAAAATATTTTTAGAATTCATTTTTCAAGAAAATGACAATATTTTTCGATATTTAGCTAAAATATGAAAATAAAGTAGAAAATATTTTTCACCATTTGATATCAAAAATCAAATTTGATTTTCTTGGTGAAAATTACCAAAATATTCGAATTTTTAAATTAGTTTTCTTTTTTCCTTTTTCCTTCTTCCTTGGTTGGCTGTCGGCAAGGGCAAGCTTGCCAAATTTTGATGAGTTGAGCCTTGCTAGATCCGACGAGGTCCGCTCGCTTGAGGTTGGCGAGCTCGAGCCTTGCAAGTAGGCTAGCAAGGCGGAGCTTAGCAATTTCAATAAGCTCAAGCCTCGCAAGAGGTAGGTGAGGTCGAGGCATATCGATAAGCATGAGGCTCAAGAGCCTTGCGCGAGCTCATCCCTTGCATATGACTAGTCACCAGTTGTCGTCATGGTTGGTGATTAACCGAAGAAGAAGGAAAAGAAAAGGAAATAAAAAAAAGGAAAAAGAAAAAGAAAAAAAAAAAAAAAAATGATTAAAAATGATTTTTTTTTAAGAAAATATTTTTATAAAAACCAATGTTTCATTAACTAAAGACTCGAACCGAGCGTTGAGGACCAATGCACGGCCTTTGTGGACTGGGCCTAAGTGTCGAGATCAAAGCTTGAGTGTTCGGGACCGGAGCATTGCCTTTATGGACCTAGGCTTAGGTGTGGGGCATTGGGCATGAGCACTACGACTTTGGGATTGGCTTAGCTGGACCGGCACGGGTGTTGGGGGCTTGGGCCCAGCCTTGATGTACCTAGGCCCAACACTGGAGACCTAGTTCTGTATGTCGAGGACTTGAGAACCAGCGTTAGGGTCCAAATGCCAACACTTGTCCATATTTTGAAAAATGTTTTCAGATTTTTCAAATTATTTTCTTGAATTTAAGCATAAATTTTCTATTGACTCATTTTCCTTAGCCAAACACTAAAAAATGAGGAAAATATTTCCGCGAATCAAACGGAACCAAAGTGACAATATATTTTTCATCATAGAGAATTACGGAGACCCAACTGCAACTAGTTTAAAGAAAGAAGAGTGGAACCAGAAGACATTAACATCTTTCATTGTCAAATCCCTGAATATGGCGCAACATGAAAGCTTGATGAGATTCGATTGATTTCGGAACTTGCGTCATCAATTACTTTTTCTTTCTTATACACTCTTATATCTAGTCCCCCCTTTCATCCGTGATCATGCTAGTAACTATCGATCAATATTTTATATGGTGCCCAAGTTGTTTAGTGTTTGGCTTTGCTCGTAAATTATCTTGTGGTGCGAGGAGAAGTTACTCCCCCGTACACAAGGTTTATGTCGCGGACACATAGCGAGCGATTCCAAATGTCCGCATTCGTCGAATTGCTTGCGACCTTAGAAGACAGTGAGCAAGCGAGATGCCTTGGAATTAGAAAGCAGACATACGCCTCCGATTGATCGAATCATAGGGACCGAGTAAGGTGGGATGGAGGGAAAGAAAATACACGAGGAACATAAGGTTTTCATTAAACTAGGACAGACAGCAACGACCGACAGGGTTGATGAGGCGCGTGAGGGTACACGCATGCGACGACGAAGAAGAAGAAGAATCAAAGGAGGTTAAGATAACGAGGGGTCAAGGGCCGGAAGACGGTCGGAGCGTGGGACTCGATGAAGGCCACCTGAGACCGGGCGAGGTGGAGGTAGACCACCCAGTCGCCGTTGGAGAGCGGGCTAGGCATGGGCATGACGTACCCGGCTTCCCCTCCCCACGGGAAGTGGTAGGACCCCAGCGCCGGCTTCCCCCACCCGAAGTCCATCTCGGTCACCGGGAACCTCAGTCCCGACGACACCACGAACGCCGTCGACCCTTCCTCCTCCTCCTCCTCGGCGCTTCCGGACTTGCAGTATATCTTGGTCACCGCCGGCACTGGCCGGTGCT
This sequence comes from Eucalyptus marginata, assembly GCA_014182565.1. Classification (NCBI taxonomy): domain Eukaryota; kingdom Viridiplantae; phylum Streptophyta; class Magnoliopsida; order Myrtales; family Myrtaceae; genus Eucalyptus; species Eucalyptus marginata. The sequence goes on along the minus strand of CM024593.1, from coordinate 18,954,111 downwards.
CTTCCACCCAGTCTATCAGGTCTAGGAAGTGCTCCCTCGTCGCCGCCCTCTGCACAAACTCGTGCACCGCCTCCGCTACCCAGCTCAAGGGCTTCTCCACCACCTCCGTCGTCCTCTTCTCTCCGAATGGTATCGACAGCACGTTCCCAAAGTAGGATGCCATGGGTGTGGGCTCGTCGTCCATGCGCTGACTCATCAGCCTACACCTACCATCCACGACGATCCCCATCCTCGACATCCTCTTGTCGTCATCATTACTAGCACCCGAGGAGGATTCCGCCACCATCTTCCAAAGGAAAGCGCTGAACGATTCCAGCTTAGACCTCTTGCTCCCAGTAGAGCAGGCCCTCTGCTGCAACTCGCTTAGCTCGGCGGCGGTCACATAGTACATGCGGCTTATCAGACAGTCGTCATCCCCCGATGTCGTCGTCTCACATGTTTCATCTGCCTTCTGCTTTTGCTTGGGAGGTGGGGGCAATGCGGAGACTGGGATGTACATGCTGTCTAGGGAAGGGTTAACGCAGAGCGGGCGCCTAGGGTTGAGAAGAGAGCGGTTGAAGGAAGGAGGAAGCGAGATGGGGGCAGCGGAGCGAGCCTTGTCCGCCCAAAACACCAGGAACATGTTGGCCGAGTAGGCGTCAGCTATCCGATGGTCAAACGTACACGCCACCACTATCCCCCCACACTTTAGCTCCGTCACCTGAATGATTTACATCAAATAAAAAACTCATTTCTTAATGGACAGAAGCAATCCTAGTGCGGAAACTGTAGGAGAAAAAGAAAAAAAAAAGCTTTGCTAACGTAACAATGTTTGGACTATTGTAAAAATAACAGTTTATTATGAGCCAAAATTTTTTGAAGGAGTGAACCTCATAACAATTTAAAATTATTTATTATTTAGTTTTTTTTTTTTATGGTCTAGAACATATTATTATTTTTACAGTAGATTAAAGGCCGTCACCCAATTATTTCTCTAAAAAAATCTATGCCTTAGTGAGATTTAATGTAAGTTTTATGTATTTTGGACATATCGATGATCTAGAACGACATTATTTCAATAAGCAATTATGTGGAAAAGTACCAAAAAAGTCATAATTCTCTTTTGTATTGATATTAATTCAGTTCTAAATCTTTTAATTGGACCAATTTAGTTTTAAACCTTTTGCATTTGTATCAATTCAGTCCATCTAGATAATTTAGGCCATAAATTGCTAATATTAATGGTGGACATTTTCTTAATAATATTTGGAATTTTCTTATAATTTTTATAATTTTTCCATGGTTGGTGAGGGCTAGCGTTGCTTGGGCAAGGGTTGCCCTCGCTTGCCATAGGCCAGGGTCGGCCTCTCCAGGCCTCGCTTGGGTGGGTGAGGGTGAGGGGTGAGCTTTGGCAAGGACCCTTAGCTAGATTTGGAGGCCAACTCTCGCCCAAACAGGGTGACCTAGCCAGTCTTCACCTAGGTGAGGACCACCTCTTGATCGTCATTGTCACCATGGCGAGGGTGGCCTGGCCCAAGGAACACTCAGCAAGGGTCAGCCCTCGCTAGATCTAGTAAGGGGGCCTTGCGACACTTGCTTGTGGAGGTGAGGGTTGCCATCGCCCAAGCAAGGCCATCCCTCGTTAATTGTGGCCTATGGCGGGTGGTCGACGAATAGCCATTGCAAAAAAAAAAAAAAAAAAACGGGAAAGAAGAAAAAATAAATGAAAATTAGAAAAAAATTAAAAATTAATTTAAAATTATTATATTAGTCTGATTGAAAGTTTTAGAATGAATTGGTAAAAATGCAATAGGTTTAAGATTTTTTTGATATTTTTCCTAGTAGTTGTGTGTGTCCCAACATGGGTATTCATGATTGATGCTACAAACTTGATCTTCATAAATCTTTCTACATTGTTATGTTTCGTATGAGAAATCCTTGATGCATGTAATCGCAGATTACGATGTTATGCGAGATCAAAGTCCAACCGTTATTATTCTTTCTGAACAATGGAATCCAAAATGATTGGTCAAATTCGTATACTAAGTGATGTAAACAAGTAGTTTCTATTCAATTCCTTGCGAAAAAACTTCAATATCGATGAATAAATCAATTTTGTGAACTGTTCTCAGTAACGTTGGAGAATCCAACCGATAGATTTAGAGGTAGAGGATACACTAAGGGTGTGTTTGGTAACGTTTCTGTTCAAAAATTGTTCCAGGAACAGAAATATAAAAAACTATTTACGTTCGGGAACAATTTTTTGAAAGAACGCGTTTGGTAAATTTGTTCCTAGAATAAAAAAGAAGAAACACGTTTAGTAAATTTGTGTTCTTTTTTTTTTTCTTTTAATTTTTAGTATTTTTATTTTATTTTTCCTATTTTTTTTTCTTCCTTTTGGTTGGTCGCCGGCCTCGGCCATGGCGCGACCCGGCCAGGCGAGGGCCGACGGCCTCGTCCCGCCACGGCAAGGCTCGGCCCCCGGCGGGCCGAGCCTCGCCATGGTTTGGGCGAGGCTCGGCCTTACCGTGGTTGGGCGAGGCTTGGCCTCGCCTTGGCTGGGCGAGCTCGGGCTCGCCCGGATCCGAAGAGGCCGAGCTCGCCCAGCCAAGGCGAGGCCGAGCCTCGCTAGAGGCCGGCGACGCTATGGCGAGGTCGCCGGCCCTCGACCCGGTCGGTCGCCGGCCACCGGTCAAAAAAAAAAGAAGAAGAAGAAGAAAAGAAGAAAAGAAAGAGAAGAAAAAACAAGGAGAGAGAAAAATTATTTTTGGAAGTGTTGAAACAAAAGTTTTTTGTTTTTATTTTATTCCAAATTTGTCTTGGGAACAAAAAATTGATTTTGAACAAAAACTCAAATAAACGCATTTTTTTTTTTTTGTTAGGGAACAAAAAACAGGAATTCTGTTCATAAACAAGAAACAGGAACACAAACAAACAGGGCCTAATATTCCGTTCGATGCTGGTTATGCATAAATGAAAAATTAAAGAAAAAGACTGCAGATTTAGGTGAAATGAAGATGAAAATATGTGTATATACGGTGATTTGATTCTTGAGATGAATAAAGGTTTCATAGTGTGGCTGTATCTAATATCTATACCTGAACAGCAAGCACGCCTCGCTTCTTCGTGGGCACCAATTTCCCTTCAATGGTTTCATCGGGATTATACAGGTTGAGATGGCGGAGTTCTACGTCTGCAAAAGCTTCAGTGAAGTCGACCCCACGATTGTTGCACAGGAGCTCAGGCTCACCGACCGAGTTCTGGACCACCTCTCCGGCGAGAGCATAGTAGGAGACCAGAACCTGGCCCAAGGCAGCTTTCAAAATACCAACCATGGACCCGTACTCCAGCCTCTGTGAGGCGGTGGTGGTTGGGTTGGTGTAGCAGAAGAAAACACCTACGTCAAGCGGAGGCAAGAGCAAGTCGAGGTTGGAGAGGGGCAGCCAATGCTCTTGCATGGACAGTGCTGCCGCCACCACCACTTTCTTGCCCAACTTCACCGCGAACTCTCCGCCTGCATCCGCAACTGCACCCATCCTATGTACTATGTAGCGAGAGAGAGAGAGAGAGAGAGAGAGGGGCGGGGGGTGCATGAGGAGGAAGGGCATGGACCCATTTTATTGGCCGCAGATCCAATATATTATTCGTCTCCACAGTCGATTTCAGATTCACTCCACAGAAGAACATATGGGGGGCATCATGAGGTTTGGTTAATCATCATCTACTCTCACCCGGACTGTTCCCGTTTACACTCCAAAACTCCAACGAGATCATCATTTCCTGGCAGAAACCGGAAGAGGTCAAGCGTGCAAATGGCAGTGCAAAGGGAATAAAGAATAAGACCCGGCCGGCTTCCCTCCCGTTCCCCTCACTATTCATTTCCTTTGAGAATTGCATACTCGCATTTCCAAAAATGTCCAGCCCCAAATACTAAATCCCCACGCTGGCTCGGATCACCTAAAACCAATTAAATATTAGATCACCGAATACGAAAGATGATGCTAAAATGAGTTTGCAATGAGGACAATTCAGTCATTTCAATATGGGGTTTTGTTTAAAAGCATTTGAACGGTCTTTGCAATAATAGAGATAAGTACCTAGTTATTAGATAATGAACAGGACAAGTATGTTTTGAAAATACCAAAAAATATTTTGTTAAATGGAGCTTTGACACGGCAAACACATGCCAACAAGAAAAGTCAGGAAAGTTTCATGTTTGCGGCAAAACTTTCCTGACTTTCTGAAAAAACCCTCTGGACATTTCAGGAAAGAAAAAACAATATGAAAAAAGTGCTAAATATTTTAACTCATTATAGAGAGAAATAATTAAGACATAGGAAGAGTTATATAATTGATTCTTCTTCGGTTGAAAATACTTGATGGAAAACTTCTCTAATTGCTTAGGCAGCAACCCACTTTATGGAGAACGCAGCAAAACCGATTCTCACAATGAGGAGAAGGCGTCTCTAGTTATCTAATCTCTTTTCTTATAAGGAAATTCATTTGAACCGATTACAATGAGCCTGTTTGGGGCCCTACCTCTCTTGACTTCTTCCTCTTAATTCAACTTGCTGCTATACATCACTTATTAAAATTGAAGTGCATTCTATAGTTGGAAATTTAGCGCAGCTGATAGAGACCATTTCTTTCTAAACAACACTTCGTAGTTTAATGGGAAATTCCATAGTGATCATCCTTTCCAAAGTCCTTGAATATGAAACTCATTCTTTTACTCTCATTTCATCATCCATTTGTTAAGTAATCACTTTTGTACAAAAAAAGAAAAAAAAAGGAGTTCACGTAGTGCTTCTGCAGCACTTGCTAGTTGTTGACATCTAAATTTTGGTACCCAGTTATTTATTTATTTATTGCATTAAAAAATAAGGGATTAATTTTTAACCCCTAAAAAAATTAATTAATAAATTGCATAGCATATAATTTTAGATGCATTTATTTTTAATTTGCATTTGCATTGGGCTAGTGACAGGTGGGTTTGAATTAGTAGTTCTGAACTTTAATTTGATGAGTTGGACTAAGCCCATGAGGGGAGCAAATTAGCCCGAGTCCGTTGTTTTTTTTTTTTAAATTTAATTATCTTGTGAAAATGGAGATCCGATATGATATTACGGTGGATTTTTCAATATCCTTGAGGGTAGATTACGAGCTCATCTTCACAAAATTTGGAATTCAAGAAAATCGCATTGTAATATTTTCTTTAGCAATAGGCGATAAAATCGGTGGAGAATATTTAGGAGATGAGGAAAATAAAAGGGTTTTTGTGATCGGGAGGTTATAGGCAATCTTCGTATATATCGAAAAGGAGATGAAATATTCCACAAATATCACACGTTTTTTGCCTATAAAAGGAGCCGTGTACGGTGAGAAAGTTGGGGGCGGGGGGCTTTCTTCGTTCATTGAAAAAGAAGCACAAGACAAAAAGAAGAAAAGGAAGAAGGGTTTCTTTTGGGGCCCTTTTTGAGGAAAAAAAGCAAAAGGCAGCAGAAAGTCTTATGTTGATAAGAGAGAAGACATCAACGTGAGCAGAAAGTCTTCTGCTGACAAGAGAGAAGACAGCGACGTGAGCAGAGAGGGAGGCGTGAGGGACGTGCGGCCAAAGGAAAAGAGAAAAAGCAGAAAAAGTTCCTATTCATCTTCTTCCCCTTGGTTTCGTAGCCGCTCTGCCCCGCAGCCGCTCGAAGCTTCCGTTGTGCCGATCGCCGCGCGGCATCGTCCGTGAGTCATCGCTTTACTCGCATCTATCTGCCATTGCTGCTCCTCCTGCTTCGCCACTGCTCGAGCTGTTGCACCGGAGCAACAGTGTCGCGCGACTCGACGTTTGAGCCGCTCCTGCTTTGTTCCGTCTCGCCAGTAGCCACTGTTGCGATAGGACGAGCGATCGAACAATATTATAGAGAAGAAAAAAAATATATCGGACACCAGATTTACGTGGTTCGTCGTAAAGATCTACGTCCACGGGGAGAGCAGCAGCGAATTTCACTATAGATCAAGCAATACAAGGAGATTACACACTCAAGTCACTCAAACACTCTCTCGATGTTTCCCAAGCCCCAATTACAACCAATAACTCACACAGTGTTTAGCCCCGAAAATTCCTCGAAAATAATCTTTCAATCTCACGAAGGAATTACACGCAAATCTTACCTCAAGATTTAATCGGCTACAAACACTAAACTTCTTGGATGTAATTCACGAGTAAGAACGACAAGAAAAATCCCTCCCAAGCACTCGGCAACTAGACGGCGCTTCAAGACCAACTCTTCATGATCAACGGTGGAACACCAAGCACTCACGTGGCGCTTCAAGACAATTTGTGATCCACGTCTGTCACCCACGGCCATAGGTCTATATATAAGTAAAACCCTTATTATTATGCCAACTTCTAATAGGATTCTATTTCCTATCTAAAACGATTTTATCCAAAACATATCTCTATATATTTTAAACAAAATCCAAATCCAAGTCAAAGTTGAACTTTCCTATTTCAGCGGCCGAATTCTCCAATGCAGATTCAAACTTTGGGAAGTTGATTTTCGGGTCTTCTTTGCTCAATCTTTAACGTCCGCAACATATCCAATTCGAAATATTCGGAATTTCATATTGGACTCAAACTCGAGACATATTTTAACAATCTCCACCTTGGCTCGACGTTTGAGCCAAGTTGCATCGCTTCGCAAAAATTCAAACTCGCTGTTGCTACTTTCCCATAGCCCCCAATGGGCTCAACCGTCACGAGATATTATCCAAGTCCAAGCCTCACTTGAACTTCGCCATAACCGAGGACCTCATCAGAATACCAACTCCACATGCACCTTTAACTGCTCCGCAAGGATTTTCTGACACAACCTCCTTAACCGCAGACAAAGTAAAACCATTGTTGCATCCATATTTGTTAGGAGATCGAATACGTACCTTGTCAATTTCAGCAGTTACAGCAACCATTGGCTCTATAGGCTCCACCTCGCTACAAGCACCATCTGTGTCGATTACTTTGCTAGTACCTATATACGCTACCTCAGGAGTTTCTGGTCGTAACTCCACCTCAAGCCTGAACACCGTTCGAGATCCGTTTGAATCTGCTATAATCACTCCTAGCCAAAAGTACTGGAGACTCATCAAGGGTAACTTCTCTGCTGTCAACAGGTGAATTTATATCCGGGCACCACAACTGATTGCCCCGCTCACCTTGTGCATAGCCATGGAATATGCACATTGCCCTCAAATCGAGCTTACCATCACTCACTCGAAAATAACATGGGCAACCAAACATTCTAATAATAGAATAACCAGCAACGTTACTCCGACCACACTTCTTGAGTCCCGCCATTCAATAGCAGTTGATGGTGATCTATTCACCAGGTAGCTTACCGTACTTAGCACATAAGCTAGAATTCTCCTAGCAATACCAGCACTAGAGATAATTTTACGGGCCGTCTCTAGTAATGTTCTGCTCATCAATTCTGCAAATTGTTGTGATTTATTGGCACTAGTGCGGTGTTTCACTATGCATTCTTTCATGCATAATTTATTTGCCAGCTCCAAGCAGAACTCCATGCTATTGTCAGTCTGCACATGTTTGATCGACTTACCAGTCTCCATCTCGATCAAAGCTCTTGATTGCGTGATCCTGACACCAGCATCAAACTTGTGCTTTGGCACAAACACCCAGGTCTTCCTCGAGCAGTCAAAAGACTCTCGAACAGATGCATCTGACGTCTCCGCAGCGAAATTTTCACTGTCTCACCTTGAAGTTTATACGAGGCCTCCATGCTTGATTCCTTTCATTATCACCAAGGCACCTCGAACAACCTTCAAAACTCCACCTTTTGAAGAATACCCGCAACCAGTGAATCTAGAGCACCCAAGGAAATTAAGTTCTTTTTAACTTTGGAACATGCCTTACTCAGTCAATGTCCTCACAATACCATCATGCATTCTCGATTTTAACATCACCAACACCCACAACATCGCACTCAGCGTTGTTCCCTAAATGGACTTTACCACTACCCGTGCACTGATAAGTGATAAACCAGTTTCTAATTGGTGTAACATGAAAAGAACAACCAGAATCCATAATCCATCCATCAAACGATGAATCATTAGTGACAGACAAGACATAATCGGCACTATCTGCTACAGCTGCAACATTATCTGCAGAATCAACTATAACTCCTTTACCCTTCTCATTCTTCAGCTTAAGGCAATCCCTTCTAAGATGCCCCCTCTTGCCACTGACTCCAACAGACAACATTAGTAGTCCTAGACCGACTACGCTTTGTTTATATTAATACTATTATTACCCACACGTGTTATAGATCTTCCTCTATTTTCACCTACTAAAGCACGAGATACGGGTTCGCGGATTCTCTTCTACGAATGTCCTCGCTCGAGTGAATCTCGAACCCCATCAAACGTCAAACTTGTTGACCTAGAGGAATTACTAACAGCAGTAACAGTAGTATTCCAACTATTAGGCAATGAGGATAACAGAATCAAAGCACATACCTCATCTTCAAAATCAATCTCAACTGAACTCAATTGACTAACAATCACATTGAATTCATGGATATGATTTGCAACTGACGCACCTTCGCTCATCTTCAAATTAAACAGACGTCGCATCAAATAGACCTTATTGATCGCAAAGGGCTTCTCGTACATATCTGACAAGGCTTGCATCAAATCAGCAGTGGTCTTCTCCTTCAATATGTTAAACGCGACGTTACGAGCCAACGTCAGTCGAATAACACCCATAGCTCGTCTATCCAGCAAATCCCAATCAGCTTGCTTCATCGTCTCTGGTTTCTCCCCAGATAAGGGCAAGTGTAGTTTCATCAGTAAAGATAATCTTCAATCTGCATCTTCCAGAAACTAAAATCCTTCCCATCAAATCTGTCGATTCTCACTTTTACCTCTTCTGTCGCCATCGATTCGCTTCAACTCAGCCAAGCCTGGCTCTGATACCAATTGTTGCGATAGGACGAGCGATCGAACAATATTATAGACATAAGAATAAAATATATCGGACACCAGATTTACGTGGTTCAGTCGTAAAGACCTACGTCCACGGGGGAGAGCAGCGGCGAATTTCACTATAGATCAAGCAATACAAGGAGATTACACACTCAAGTCACTCAAACACTCTCTCGGTGTTTCCCAAGCCCCAATTACAACCAATAACTCACACAGTGTTTAGCCCCGAAAATTCCTCGAAAATAATCTTTCAATCTCACGAAGGAATTACACGCAAATCTTACCTCAAGATTTAATTGGCTACAAACACTAAACTTCTTGGATGTAATTCACGAGTAAGAACGACAAAGAAAAATCCCTCCCAAGCACTCGGCAACTAGACGGCGCTTCAAGACCAACTCTTCATGATCAACGGCGGAACACCAAGCACTCACGTGGCGCTTCAAGACAATTTGTGATCCACGTCTATCACCCACGGCCATAAGTCTATATATAAGTAAAACCCTTATTATTATGCCAACTTCTAATAGGATTCTATTTCCTATCTAAAACGATTTTATCCAAAACATATCTCTATATATTTTAAACAAAAATCCAAATCCAAGTCAAAGTTGAACTTTCCTATTTCAGCGGCCGAATTCTCCAATGTAGATTCAAACTTTGGGAAGTTGATTTTCGGGTCTTCTTTGCTCAATCTTTAACGTCCGCAACATATCCAATTCGGAATATTCGGAATTTCATATTGGACTCAAACTCGAGACATATTTTAACAGCCACCACCACGCGCCTCCAGCCCCTAACGCCACTTTAACCCAAAGCAACGACGCCCCTATCACCATCGCTCCGCCTTTGCCCGATCTGCGACACTGGAGCTCCACCTCACCCACAAGCTCCGTCGCCGCATCTGCCATCGCTTCTGCCGATGCCGCGTCTTCGAGCGACCCACTGCACGAACGATAATGCCCCTACTCTGCCTCTGCCCTGTTGCTGTTGGAGCACCGTTCGCTCACACCCAACGCTTGCACCCCAATCTGCTTGCCTACCATCACCCCTCCGCCCGATAGCTCCGCCCACGACGCCCTGCTCCGCCCTTGCCGTCGAGCTGCCCTCCATCCGAACATCGCCGCCGCTGCCTCTGTTCTAGGTCCCCTCGCCTACGGGTCTACTCACTGCTGCCAGCTGCCGCCCCTTTCCGAGTTGCTCTGCCCTGCTCGCTGCCGGTCCGCCCTCGCCGAAGCTTCAATGACCATCCCTTCACTCCACCGACGGTGACCCACCATGAGCGCAAACCTTGCTTGGAAGAAAAAAAAAAAAAAAAAAAGGGAAAAATTAAATTAGGTAGTGTTTTTATTTACTTTATTTTATTTATTTTATTTATTATTATTATTTATTATTTTTGTTTAGTAGAACTATTCCTTAATGTATGACTGAAATTCCCAACATTAAATAGCCTCTCAAATTAGGGATTAACAGTCCGATTTTCGCGCCCGAAATTCGACTCGCAATCTCTTGAAAAATCGCCAATCCAATCTCACGCTTGAGATTCGATTCGCGGTTTATTTAAAATTGACCAACCCGATCTCATGCGCGAGATATGGTTCGTCAATTTTGGATATCAATCTTATCTTATTTGATTTGCTGTCGTGGTGTTTGAATCAATTTTATTTTCGTAAAGAAAAATCCAAAAATATTTGAGTTAGGATTAGAATATTTCTTGTTTTAGGGCAATCTTGCATATTTAGAATATGAATTTTATTTCAATTTTTACAATAAAAAATAAAAAAATCAATTTAGGATGCTAGTTTTTTTTTTTTTTTAAACTAAGATTGCATGTTCGATTATTTGACAATTTTTAATTTCGAATTTTATAAAACAAAACACAAAAATCGTCATGCATATGTTATGTAGAATGAATGTATTCTTTGCACGCCATTGCATATTAGGATAGATTGCATGCGTTTTAGGAGAATAGAAAAATCATGCGCACGTCATATAGAATTAGGTTCATGAAATGCATGTCATTTAGTTATTGTTACTAGGTTCATTTAATTAGAAATTGCCCGTCATTAGAATTAAGTCATTAGGTTAATTTAGATTGCACATTTAATTATTGCATTTCTTTAAAAATTATTTTACTCATGTCATATAGTTTAAGCTATACTGCTATGTCATATCACTTCATGTTAGATTAGTAACATTGCATTGCATATAGATTAGATTCTCATTAAATAGGCGAAAACAAAAATTGAGTGATTGCGCGTTAATTAGAAATCATATCTAGGACCGTTGATGTGAATTTTGATCTAACAACGCAGATGCTTTCATTGCTATGAGGTAAGTTCTGCATTTTTTATTTATTTGCTTTCTTGAGTGTTAAATTGGTGGTTTGCGCATCCGTGTGATCACCTCACATGTTAGGGAAGTGAATTAAAATTAATTCAAGCTGCCTATAAAACATTTTTTCAAAATAAAAGAGAAAGGTACCGAAATGGCATTAGAAAAGTCTAGTGTAACCAAGTCCCCGTATCCAAAGTCTCTAGTTCGTAGAAGTAAAATAATTCTCCCATTATTTTACTTAGGTGTCTAATCGACCTACCGTAAACTGATTAGTGGCGACTCCCTTTTGCATGCTAAATATTTGAACCTAAGTTGCGAATTGATATGGGTTTGGGAGAGCCCGACCTAAGTTAAACTTAGTAGTCCATTAGCCTAATTTTAGGTGGTGCACCCGAAATTTTGATCGCGACAGCTTGGCGACTCCACTGGGGACTTGAGTTAAAACTTTTAGTGGACTTAGGCCAATTTTCTCTTCTATCCGAAAAAAAAAAAATGTTTTTGTTTGGCAGCGAGGATTCTAGGTACATCCATAACATTTAAGGTGTTAAATGTTCTTGCAGATAGGGAGGTATAAGGGGAGTAGTGATTGCTAATCCTTGTCTTGCAAGTTGGAGTTAGGGATGAATATTTTGAATTCAAACTATTGAAGTGTTGTTTGATATAAACTACGGTGCATGCCTATGCATTTACACTACACTTTTGCACACACAACCTGCCGCCTAACCTAGGCCGCATAGGATTATCTAGGATGGTATTGAGGTGGATACCACTTTGACTGCATTGCCCATGGTACGAGTCGCCCATCTCGATCCCGAAATTTCTTTTTTGGTATCAAGAGTACCCACCTCAGTCCATATGCCCGCAACCCGGGTTGGCTCTTCGACCAAGTCGGAGTCATGAGGACTCGACTTAGTCCACACGCCCGTGGCTAGTCTGATCATCCTGGTGGCTCCACTTTGTTAAGGCTTATAGATTAGAAATCGAGCTACTTATCATGCGCATGTCTCTGTGATTGCCCCTTGTTTATTGGCATAGTAAGTTTTCTAAATTCGCACCCTTGCAATCTACTTACTTTATTGTATCACTTTGTCGGTCCATGGCATTAGGATTGTCTTGAGTCTTGGTCAATATACAATGAGAATGCCGGACATTGAAATTATTCTTCCTCCAAAGGAAGGGCTTAGCACATGGTGGGACAAGTTAGACCAAGCTGGCTGTCAATTTGTAGAGTCGCACATTGGTTGACTACTTCCACTGCTGCGTATCAACATCCATGGTGGCCTCATCCAAGCACTTGCCCATTGTTGGTGCCCCGAGACTTCTACTTTTATCTTCGGCGGTAAGCATGAGCTCACTCCCACCTTGGAAGAATATAGTGTTGCCATGGGAAAATCCTTGAAAGCTGAATTAATCAGTCCCCCTATCGGAATAGATCCCATTGTGGTCTTATCTGATTTTTTGAGAATTAAGGAAGACAATATAATAAAGGTTTTAAAGGCTCACCGTAATACATGTCATTTATCTTTTCTAAAAGAATGTTTTGAAAATGGCATTTCATTTCAAATGCGTAGGGTTTTCCTTTTAGCTTTCTTTGGGTTTATAGTTTTTGCTTACTGCAAGAATGCTATTAACCCTTTGATTGCTCAATTAGTTTAACAAGTGTCGGAAGGAAAAAATTTCATAAACACTGTTCTGACTGAAACTTTTCTTTCTCTCACTCGATTTAAATAATGTGGTGATAAGACTTTCCATTCCTCTCCCGATCTTTTACAAATTTGGTTTCTTTCTCATATAAAAGGGTTTGGTGGTTTAATGACTATACATGATGTTAGTAATTCTAATAACCCTATTATGAGATTTGAGAACAACAAAAAACATGCACCAGATTACCATTATTCTAGGTGGCTAGCTTTCATGAAAAAAACCAACTTCCAAAGGTTTCCTATGGCATGCTAAGTGGTTCTAAGTTCGTGTGGTGAGACTTTCGTGTGGAGGTGTTGGCTCGATCCCTTTGCGGGATTCCTTTGGAGCAATGGAATATTATCCGACTAGAGTGACCCGTCAGTATCAAGTGATGCAAGAGCTTCCCCCGGCGTTGCAAGCAGATCCGCTCCGAGTAAGCTTCGTTGATGGAGATCGAGACCATGAGGATTCTATTCTCATGATCAAATCAATGTGGGACATGTGTCATCCACGAAAGCTCAAATGGCCTGAGGAGGAGCTGAAGGGTAAAGAAAAGAAGTACTATGCCTCAATTAAATACATTCAACAATACAGGATTCCAGAGGAGCTACTTCCAAAGATACCAGAGGTGCCATTGAAGATCACCAATCGCGCTGAGAATAGACGCCTCAAAAAGGTTGCCGAAAAAGCTCAAGAGGAGAATAAGCGATTGCACCGAGTGGTGTCCCGAGTGTATATTGATTAAGCTAGATGATGTGCTTCAATCAATCTCGTTATTTTCATTTTTAGATTAATGTTTAGGGAGTTGAGTCATTTACTTTTCTAGTTTATTTGTTTAGGGCATTTCAAGTTTTTATTTTGTTAGGTTGTGTCAAAAAAAAAAAAAAAACTCCATCAATGAATAAAAGCTTCTAGATCGTTGCCATGGACCGTCGTGTTTCATATGAGATACTTATTTTTGTTTATTTCTTCAATTAGGTGATAATGGATCCCTCACGTTCGCCCATAATTACGTGATCAAGAGCTAGAATGGCCGACCAAACTGAAATGTGTGATCGTATGTCCACTATGGAAGACCAACTCCAACAGTTGCTTGCCTCTATGCAACTTATGACAGCTTAAATCCAATCCCTCCGAGCGAATCCGACTCCTGCACCAACTCTTCCCGAGATGGTTATCCCGAAGCAAGCAAGCAAGGTTCAAATGGGTGATGACGACATGCCTGAGCTCGAAGATGACCCATTGTTGGTCACTACCGAAAAGACCAAGTCTGACAATGTCCCTAAGACGGAGCAAGATGAACGCTTTGCTAAACTCGAGGAGAAAGTAAAGCAATTGCAAGAGTCGCAAAGTTCACTCCTGTTCGACTTGTCCGTGTATGAGAAGGTTAAGATGCTGAAGAAGTTTAAGATGCCAAAATTCGAGAAATACAATGATACTTCCTGCCCAAAAGCTCATTTGCAGATATACCACGTACGCATGGCCCAATATGTCAAGAATGAGCCCCTCATGATTCAATCATTCCATGCAAGTTTGACTGGCCCGCACTAAACTGGTACATAATGAAGAATGTAAACCTTCTCGACACCTGGAATGAAGTGGCTGACGCGTTCCTCAAGCAATATAAGTTCAACATGGATATTGCACCTTCCCGAGAGAATCTTGAGAGGATGGAGAAGAAGAAAAGTGAGTCATTTAAGGAGTATGCCGTGAGATGGCGAAACCTGGTGGCTTAAATCACTCCTAAGCCTACGAACAAGGAGTTAATGAAGTTGTTCGTCAAAACTCTCCCGTTTGAGTTTTGTAACCGGATGGCCAACACATACATTGAGAACTTCAACCAACTTATCATGGTGGGTGAACAAATTGAGATTAGGCTAAGAGATGGATGGTTCAACAAACCGACCCATCAAGGCAAAAGGTTCACCATGAAGAAAGATAAAGAACCTAGCACGGAAGTCAATGTTGCATATGCACAATCTAGCAAGCCTCCAATTGTTCAAGTCCCTAAGAATCAACAAAGCGGAGACCGATCGACTGTGCCGCGACAGTTTGTTAAGAGGCAGTTCACTCCTTTTCTTGGCCCTCTTTCCCAGGTCTTAAAGGTCCTTCAAAAGAAGGCGTTGTTGTCTTATGAGCCAAAGCGACCCAATGCTGAAAAATTTTCTAACTACAACCTCTCCAAGAAATGCGAGTACCATATGGGGGAAGTAGGACATTCGACTAATGAATGCATGACTTTGAAGCATAAGGTCCAAAACTTATTAGATAACAAGGCGTTTGTCTTCAATACCGCTCAATCGAATGTAAAAAAGAATCCT
This sequence comes from Eucalyptus marginata, assembly GCA_014182565.1. Taxonomy (NCBI): domain Eukaryota; kingdom Viridiplantae; phylum Streptophyta; class Magnoliopsida; order Myrtales; family Myrtaceae; genus Eucalyptus; species Eucalyptus marginata. The sequence continues at coordinate 18,938,800 of CM024593.1, read as the reverse complement.
TTACCTAAGCATGAGGATAGGGTGAATGCCATATTCGGGTTTGACACTAGTCAAACTAAGAACTCGAAGGTGCATGTGGTGGATGCCTACAATGAACTGGTGAGAGCTGGATATTATCCAAGTCATGAGGACATTTCCCTGTCATTGATGAGAGAAAGGGTTGCCAAAATGGTGAATGACGGACCATCAAATTTTAGTCTCAAAGTCTATCCTCACTGACAGTTCCAGACTAAAGTATGAAGACTTATCCAAATGCAGGATTATTATCCAGATGCAAGATTATCTTCAAAGTTTCGATTCGTATAATTACTGGAAGACCTTATAGCTGGATTTCACATTTGCATGATTGATTATTCTTATTGGAATTTACTCCGATACGAAGATCTTTGAAATGCGAACTAACTTGGAAGGTTCTACTTATGGAAACTCAAGATCCTGATTGTATGGGCGAACATGATTGATGAGCTATCATCACATTCCTTAAATAACTCAAGATCTCCTTGATTGATTTTGTCCAACATGTAGATTGGAAGAACTCATTTGGAAAGTGCCAACGGTTATAGAGGCATGGTGGAGTATATAAGGAAGACCCTCAAGTTGTTTGAGTGTGTGCTTGAGAGAGAATTTCAAAGTCTGAAGCTTTCTAGTCTCTTGCTTTTTCATTTCATCGAGCTGAACATTGTATACAAAAGAGAGAAACTCTTAGTGAAACCGTGTGAGAGTTCGATAGAGACAAATCCTTTGTGATAGTCGAGATCACGAGCTGTAACATCTCTTTTGATCCTTAGTGGAATCCAGCCAATAGGCTGTCAGCGAGGAGAGTGGACGTAGGCTTGACCTAAGCCGAACCACTATAAACTCTATGTTCATTCTCTTATCCCTGAACTTCTTACTTTTACTTATTGATTGTCTATTTGCTTAAAGTTGAAATATGTTGGAGAAAACCTCCTTATTTGTTTTGAAGTTGACAAAACGTTTCCATTTGTCTAGTCTAAAGACTTGCAGACTCTTCTGTCAAAATCTAAAGACCGTCAGACTCAAGTTTTAAAGTCTGCCCTCATTGACAGTTTCTAGACCGACGAAGAAGACTTATCCAGAATTGAGCATTTATTTAAGGATTTGTTTCGAGCGGCTAAAGAAGTTTCTATCGGCTGGAAATAGCATCTTAAGATCTTTTATTCGTTTTGAATTCAATACGAGTAAATTGGATTCGTTGATTGGCGAAATATACTTGGAAGGTTCTACTTATAGAAACCTAGATCCTGATTGTATGGGCGAGTAGGATTGGTGGGTTATCATCACATTCCTTAAGTAACTCGAGATCTCTCTAATTGATTCTGTCCAACGGCTAGATTGGAAGAACTCCTTTGGAAGGTGCCACCGGACTTGAAGGCATGGAGGAGTATATAAGAAAGAAGCTCTAGTTATTCGAGTGTGTGCATGATAGAAAAATTCTAAAGTCTGAAGCTCCTTGTTCTTTGTTGATTCAATTGTTGAGCGAGAAATTTGTACTCAAAAGAGAGTTTAGATATTTGTGAGACCTTGAGGAAGTGTAGCAAAGTCTCTACACTGTGGAATCAAGGACGTGATACTGTAACGACTCTTTTGATTCATAGTGAAATCCAGCAGGTGGGCTGTCAGTGCGGGAGAGTGGACGTAGGCTTGGATTAAGTCGAACCACTATAAACTCTATGTTTACTTTCTCTTATCCCTGAACTTCTTATTCATGCTTATTAGTTATTCATTTATTTAAGTTGAAATCTGTCTTTTGACCAACATCTTCTAAAATCAAAATATATTTTTAAGTCCTGCGAAAATTCTTACATACACCTATTCACCCCCCCTCTAGGTGTATTCTTTAGCCCCTTTCAATTGGTATCAAAGCCTGTGTGTTTATTTATTGAAGTGTTTTACTTCTTAAGCTAAAGATCTATGGCTAGTATTTTGGTTCCAGGATTGATTAAAGGTCAAAGCAACACTAGGCCTCCTTACTTTGATGGGAAGGAATACAACGTATGGAAGAACAAAATGAAAACTTTCCTAAGATCGAAAGATCCCCTTGAATGGGAAGTGGTGGAAAAAGGAGTTATTCCTACAAAAACATCTACTTTAGAAAGAGGGAAGGAAGTGACAGATGCTAAAGAGATGACACAAGAAGAGATAACCAAGAGACAAGCTCTTGACACAAAAGCTATCTATTCTTTATATTGTGCCTTATCTCCTACTGAGTATAACAAAATTTCATCTTGTGAAACAACAAAAGAAGTATGGGACAGGTTGCATGTTACCTATGAAGGAACCGATTGAGTTAAAGAAACAAAGATCAACATTCTTCTTGGGCAATATGAAGCTTTCAAAATGAAGTTAGGAGAAACCATCACTGATATGTTTAACCGTTTTATAAAGATTGTAAATGGTCTTGCATATCATGGACAACCAATCTCAGGGCAAATGAAAGTCAACAAGTTGCTGCGAGGACTCTCTAAAGACTGGAATCACATCAAGACTTCCATTAGAAAAACACAAAGGATCGCACCTTTATCAGTTGACGAATTAGTGGGCACACTTCAATCTTATGAAGTGGAGCAAATCGATGAAGAAGAATGTCCTAAAGGTAAGAATCAATTGCTTTAAAGTCTAATGATGATTATGATATTACAGATTCAGAAGATGATCTGGATGATGAAGAATTAGCACTCATGATAAGGAAGTTCAGAAAGTTAAATAGAAAAGGAAGAAAGTACAACTGGAGGAAGCAAAATACTTAAAGATCTCAGAATAAATCAACTAAAGAGAATGAGTTCAACAAAGATGTAATTTGCTTCGAATGTAAGAAGAAATGACACATCAAACCCAACAGTCCTCTATAGAAGAAAAAGAAGGGAAATACAGAGAAATTCAAGAAAGCTCTCAAAGCAGAAACTTGGAGCGACACAGAATGTGAAGAGAGTGATGAAGAATATGCCAACATTTGTCTGATGGCAAATTCAGAATCGACTCGGATTTCAAAACAGGACTCAGACTCAGATTCAGACAAGGAAATTGAGGTTAGTAACTTTAAAATTCATATTAAAGTTTCAAAGTATATTGATGAACTCTGTCTTAGTCTTAAGGTATCTCTTAAAAGAATTTCCGAACTAAAAAAGGAAAATTCTATATTGAGGCAACAGGAAATTTTTTGGAAAGAAAGATTTGAAAGTTTGAACAACAATTTTAAAACTTCAAAAGAAAATGCAGATTTTCTTTCAAAAGAAAACAATCTCTTGAAAGAAGACATTTCAAATATCTCAAAAAAGTTTTCAAATGGATCTGAAAAGCTTGATAAAATTTTTTCAATTCAAAGACCTTATTTTTATAAATTAGGTTTGGGAATGACACCAGAAACTATTACTTTAATTGATTTCTCAAAAGTAAAAGAAAGAATCAAATAGAGACCTACTAAAATTTTTTACAAAAATCATTTTCAAAAAGTTTTTGTAAAATCAGTTTGTCAAAGTACTCTTAAATGTTTAAAGTGTATCAGCTCGGAACATTTTGAGAAGGATTGTCTTAAAGTTTGGAAATCTGTTAAGAGAAACTGGGCAAGGACTATTTTTGGAACTAACTCCCCTAGACCCAAGAAAGTATGGGTACCAAAGAGAACTTGAAATCTTTTCATAATTGCAGGTCACTATCAAGAAAAAAGATCAAATGGTATTTGGATAGTGGCTGTTTGAGACACATGACAGGAGATTCAAATTGCTTCATAAAGCTTACTCAAACAAATGGTGGAAAAGTTTTTTTTGGTAGAAATGGCAAAGGAAGAATTATTGGATGTGGAACTGTCAAGATTGGGTCTCACAATCAATAATGTTTCCTTGGTGGAAGGCTTGAACTATAATCTACTCAGTATAAGCCAACTGTGTGACACTGGATTCAAAATCAATTTTCAAGAAGGTATATGTTCAGGAACTAGTAAGGATTTGTCTCAATCCTTCACTAGACGAAGACATGGAAACATCTATCTGCTAGATATCAAATCAGAAAGCTCTCAGTGTCTAATTTCTATACAAGATGAAGAAAATATTTGGCATAGAAAACTTGGCCATGTCAATATGAAGCAGATAGCCAAAATTTCCTCCAAAAAACTTGTTCGTGGACTGCCCAACTTAAGTTTTCAAAAGTCAGAGTTATGCACACCATGTGCTTTGGGAAAATAGGTAATAAATTCCTTTAAACCTATAAATCAAGTTTCTACTAATCATGTTTTGCAGCTTTTGCATATGGATCTCTTTGGACCAACTAGAATACAAAGTATTAGTGGGAAGAAATCTTGTTTAGTAATCGTGGATGATTACTCTCGCTTTACATGGGTATTCTTTTTATCAAGTAAATCTGAAGCCTTTTCTCATTTCTCAAAGTTTGCTAAGAAAATTCAAAATGAGAAAGGATATACTATAACAAGCATCCGGACAGACCATGGAGGTGAGTTTGAGAATCAAGACTTTGCAAATTTTTGTGATGAATATGGTTTAAAGCATGTTTTCTCTTCGCCATATACTCCAGAACAAAATGGAGTTGTGGAAAGAAAGAATAGATCTTTGCAAGAAATGGTAAGAACTCTTTTAATTGAAAATAACATTTCTTCTCGTTTTTGGGCTGAAGCAGTTTCTACAACATGTTATATCATTAACAGAGTTTTCTTAAGGTTGATTCTGGAGAAAACTCCTTATGAGTTGTTCAAAGGAAAGAAGCCAATTATTTCTTATTTTCATGTGTTTGGTTGCAAATGTTTTATTTTAAAAAATGCAAATGATCGCTTTGGTAAGTTTGAAGAAAAATCAGACGAAGAAATCTTCCTTGGATATTCAACCACCAGTAAAGCCTACAAAGTATACAACAAGAAGACTCAATCTGTGGAAGAATTGTTGAATGTCAAATTTCAAGACCTTATACAAAATCAATCGATCTAGACTCAACTTGAAGAATTTGATCCTGCTCTAGACTCTACAAAGTCTAATTCCTCTGAAGTAGCTCAAACTACAGAAGGTTAACAACAAACGAATTTTGAAGAATCAAATGAAGAAAAAGATGAGCAGACTGTTAGACCAACCAGTAACTAAAAGCACAAGTCTAGTCATCCCAAAGAACTCATTATTGGTGACATTAATGAAGGGATTCGTACAAGATCCAAAAGGCATGAAGAGTCTAGCGCTGTGGCTCTTATTTCTAAAATAGAATCCAAAAGCATAGAAGAAGCTTTAATTGATGAAAGTTGGATTTAAGCTATGTAAGAAGAACTCAGGCAGTTCAGTGTTAACGATGTTTGGGAATTAATTCCTAAACCAAAAGGTAAATCTGTTATTGGAGTTAAATGGGTTTTCAGGAACAAGATGGACAAAAAAGGAAAAGTTATAAGGAACAAAGCAAGACTCGTGGCCAAAGGATATACACAAGAAGAAGGGATAGATTATGATGAAACTTACGCACCAGTGGCAAGGTTAGAAGCAATTCATTTATTACTTGCATTTGCTTGTTATAAAAATTTCATGTTATTTCAAATGGACGTCAAAAGTGCATTCCTGAATGGATTTATCTAAGAGGAAGTTTATGTGAAACAACCTCCCGATTTTGAAGACCTAAGGAAACCAGATTCTATATTTAGACTGAAAAAAGCGCTATATGAATTAAAGCAAGCACCTCGAGCTTGGTATGATAGGTTAAGTAAATTTTTAATCCAAAGTGACTTTGTGAAAGGTAAAGTAGACACCACTCTATTTATTAAAAGAGAAAATAAAAAAATTCTACTTGTTCAAATCTATGTTGATGATATTATTTTCGGATCTCCTAATGAAAATCTGTGCAAGAAATTCTCAAAGTCTATGCAAGATGAATTCGAGATAAGCATGATGGGTGAATTATCCTTTTTTCTCAGACTACAATTGAAACAATTGAAGGAATGAATTTTCATTCATCAAGAAAAATATACTAAAGAACTTGTTAAGAAATTTGGTTTGGAGAATTGCAAAAAGATTGATATACCAATGTCAAGTTCTTCGAAGCTGGACAAAGATGAAGGAGGAAAGAAAGTTGACCAGAAGCTATATAGGAGTATCATTGGTTCATTTTTTTATCTTACTGTCTCTAGACCTAACATTTTGTTTAGTGTTTGCATTTGTGCCATATTTCAATCAGATCTCAAAGAATCTCATCTAAGTGCTGCGAAATGCATCATCAAATATGTTGCAACAACCTCTAAGTTAGATCTATGGTATCCTAAAGAAGGAGACTTTACTCTTCTTGGATACTCAAACGCAGATTTAGCAGGATGCAGAGTTGATAGAAAGAGCACCTCGGGTACTTGTCAATTGATTGGAAACAGGATAATATCTTGGTTCTCAAGGAAGCAAAGTACGGTTGCTCTCTCAATAGCAGAAGCATAGTATATGGCTCTTGGAAGTTGTTGTTCTCAAATCTTATGGATAAAACAACAGCTAAGGGACTTTGGAATCGAAGACTCATGCACTGAGATTAAATGTGATAACACAAGCGTGATTAATCTTACCAAGAATCCAATTCTTCATTCAAGAGCAAAGCATATAGAGATTCGACATCACTTTATAAGAGACCATGTTCAAAATGGAGAAGTCATGATTCAATTCATTAACTCAAAGAATCAGCTGGCGGACATATTTACAAAACCTCTGGAGAAAAGTCAATTTGAGTCTATTCGATCCAAGCTTAATATCTTAAAGTCTGAAGAAGCTCAGACTCGGGGATAAAAGTCTAAAAGATGTTCAGACTCAGACAACCAAGGATCACGACTGTAAGTTATTTCAATTTTAGAAATTTATCTTTCGAAAAGGTACGTTTGTCTATTAATCTGTAATTGATTGATATTATCTTTCCAAGTTTTTGTAATCACAGCAATAATTCCTTTTCGAAAAAGAAGTTATCTTTTTTATAGTTATCTATTTTCAAAAAGGCAGTTATTTTTTAAAAGGCATTTTTTTATTTTCCATTTGTGACGATTCGTATACCCCGGTTCGATTGCTTTATATACTGTTCTTCTTTTTCTTTTTTACTTACAAACCCTAGAAGCACAAAACTTCACCTTCTTACTTTTTCTCTCTAGTTTAATCCTTTAAGTTTTCATCTTTCTCGCAAATCGAGTTCGGAAACTCTCAAAGACTGTGAGAATGTCTTTCCAAAGAAAGTCTTCAAGGATTGTAAGCAGGGGACCACAGCATATGCGTGAGGGTCCTACGCATTTTGACCTTACCGAGCAAGAAGAATCTCCAAGGCAACAGCAGAGTCCACAACATTCTCAACCGCGCCATTCTCCTCAGACTAGACCACAGAATGTTTAGCAACATCAAGCGGAGGAAGAAATTATTGAGGATGCTGAACCAGTAAGAACTCAAAAGCCTGCTTTTAACTTCAAACTTTATTCTGCCTTAAAGGATGGAGGATCTCCAATGACCTTTATTGATGAGTTTTTGAAAGAAAAAGGGGTACAGAAATGAAACCCACTTTTTGCAAAGGATGGAATGATTGGGGATTGCACCTGCTGGTTTCGCAGATAGGGCTTTTGCAAATTTCCCAAGTGATCCACGTTTTGGAAGTGTTAGTCAACCTGATGGGAATGATGATGAAAAGATGTTTACTCATTTTAAGCCTAGAATGGGTATTGCTGCGAACATTTGAGGAACAAAAGTAGATCTGTTTCGTTCGAAGGAACACAAGCGAACTTACTCTAAGTTGCTGAAGCGAGGGGTGATGAACTCAAGGAGTGTGGATTTCGATTTTCTTGACTCTTTGAATGTGAAGTTGCGAGAGAAGTTCACTTTACTTCAACTTGAACATTTTTGCTCTGACACTACTGTAACCCATCTAGAACTTTCTACTTATTTCTATTCCAATCTAAGCTTTTTGGATGCGAATAGATTTTCTTTTAGTGTTAGAGACCAGGATTATGTGGTTGACATGGACACTCTGGCTAATGTGATTGGAGTAGAGAGAGGGTTATTTCAATCAATTAGCGTGTTTATTGGTCGTGCGACAATGGAGCTTGTGCGAGATGGAATAGCAGAAGGCCGAATTTCTTATTCGAGAATGAATGCTTCGAATATCTTGCTTCACAAGATTGTGATCAACTGTCTTAGACCCAAATCCACATCAAAGACTAACGTCTCCAATTCAGAAGCGAAGTTGATGTATGCTATTAATGTTGGTAAAAAGTTCTCTTTGCCGCACACTATCATATTTCACATGTATAGATCAATGGTGAAGGACAAGGGTCAACTTCCTTATTCAGCACTTGTTACTCAGCTATTCAAACACTTTAACATTTAGCCTCCCAAAATTCTGTGTGTTCGAACATGTGATCAAATGGTGGTAGGGCTGAAGATGGTTTCCAAGATGCGTCTGAAGGAGCTAAACAAGGCTCTAGAGAAATTCAAGGAGAAGACTCCTGTCAAATCTCATCAAGACTCTGTGGCTGCAAAGCGGAAAGGCAAGGAGCCCATGACAGCTCCATCTAAAAGAAGAAGAGTGATCATCTTGCAGGATGAAGAAGATGATGATGATGATGTTACCATTTCCGCTCTTGTCTTAAGGAAGTTGCAGCATTCTGTTCCAGAGACAGAGGTTAGAGAGGACCTAGAAGAGACAGAGAAGAGGAGTGAAGAAAGGGAATCGATGAGGAAGGAAGCAGAGGAGAGAGGAAATGCAGAAGAAGAGCAACAATGAGAACAAGGCCATCCTGTCACTAAAGAAGAAACATAACATGAAGAGTACTTCTCTCCACTTGAAGGCACTGAAACATGGGGAGCTGCTAAGAAAAGAGGTACTCCTTCACTTGCTTTTACTAGTGATGATGTCAGTCGTTCTCCTGCCAATCCAGAAGATGTATATGCTTCTCACTTTCTGAAGAAGGTCATGAGGCATCATCTCCGAATCTGGATGCTCATGCTGATGTACCATCATTTGCCAATACTCCACAATTTGGTTATACTGAAGCAAGCACTCAAACTGACAACACATCAGAATTTAGAAGATTGCTTGATATTCTTATGGAGATGCGAGGTCAAATTTATGCATTGGGATGCGAATTTCAGAATATGTAGAATGCTTATCAAGCCTCTTCAGATTCTTTGCTCAATCAAGTTCAGGCCCTTAATCTTCAAGTTCAAGCAACTGCCAAGGGTGAGGAATTAGCACAACTGAAGGAGGATCTGAGAAAGCTAGAGGAGACTGTCAAGTCGATGGGAGATTTCCAACTTGTTCGCGTTCCAAAACAATCTTAATCTAATTCTCTTTTTTGTCTCTACCTTTTTTAATGCTGACAATAAGGGGGAGAAGTGCAGATTTGTTTTGACAGATTTGATTTGACTTTTTAATTAACTTTTGTCTAGTTGTAAGGTTGTGACTTTTGGATTGTGTTTTTTGGATTATGGTTTGATCGTTTAAATGCTTGCAGTATCTTAAGCATTGTTGGTACTTATGGCAAAGATAGTTGTTTTTATAGGACTAACTTATTTCCTGTGGATATAGATTCGATACTATCTTTATCCTAACTCATTTATCTTTTATGAGATATCCTTATTTGCTTGAGTATTGTCTTGCATGTCAAAAATATCCAAATCTGCAGGAAAGTTTTGTCACCATAAAAAAAAAGGGGGGGAGATTGTTGGAGAAAACCTCCTTATTTGTTTTGAAGTTGACAAAATGTTTCCATCAGTCTAGTCTGAAGACTTGCAAACTTTTCCGTCAAAATCTGAAGACAGTCAGACTCAAGTTTTAAAGTCTGCCCTCATTGATAGTTTCTAAATTGACGAAGAAGACTTATCCAGAATTGAGTATTTTATTTAATGATTTGTTTCGAGCGGCTAAAGAAGTTTCTCTCGGTTGGAGATAGCATCTCAAGATCTTTTATTCGTTTTGAATTCAATACGAGTAAATTGGATTTGTTGATTGGCGAAGTATACTTAGAAGGTTCTACTTATGGAAACCTAGATCCTGATTGTATGGGCGAGCAGGATTGGTGGGTTATCATCACATTCCTTAAGGCTGCGTTTGTTTTTATTTCTTTTTTCTGTTTCTAAACACTTTTTCTTTTTTTTGTTCGGGAACAAAAAGGAACAGTAAACGCGTTTGGGTGCGTTTTTGTTCCTTTTTTTTTTTGTTCCCAGAAACAAATGTGGAATCGTAAATAAGAAACAAAAAAATTTTGTTTCTTATTTCTGAAACACATTTGAAGAACAAAAAAGGAATAAATTTCTTTTCTATTTTGCTCAGCCCTTCGAACGCCGCCTCTCCCCGCATCTTCTCTACCGCCGTCTTCTCCGGCGCCTCCCACTCTCCGCGCCGACATCCGCCTCTGTCCGGAGACCATCCGGCTTCTCCACCGTCGTCCCTCTCGGCGTCGAGGGCCGGCGACCTTGTCGGGCGTCGCCGGGGCGTCGTCGGCCCCGAGGCCGAGGCGGCGTCGCCGGCCCGGCGAGGCTCGGCCTCGCCTTGGCCGGGCGAGCTCGCCGTGGCGGGCGAGGCCGCCGGCCCTCGTCGGCCGATCGCCGGCCATGGCCGAGGCCGGCGACCGGCCAAAAGAAGAAAAAAAGAAAAAAGAAAAAAGAAAGAAAAAAAAAATTAAAAAATTAAAAGAAATAAAAAAAAGAATACAAATTTACCAAATGTGTTTCTGTTCATTTTTTATTCCCGGAACAAGTTTACCAAACGCGTCTTTTTGTTCAAAAATTGTTCCCCGGAACAGAAACACTTTTTTCTATTTCTGTTCCCTGGAACAATTTTTAAACAGAAATGTTACCAAACGCACCCTAAGTAACTCGAGATCTCTCTAATTGATTCTGTCCAACGGGTAAATTGGAAGAACTCCTTTGGAAGGTGCCAACGGACTTGAAGGCATGGAGGAGTATATAAGGAAGAAGCTCTAGTTATTCGAGTGTGTGCGTGATAGAAAAATTCCAAAGTCCGAAACTCCTTGTTTTTTGTTGATTCAATTGTTGAGCGAGAAATTTGTACTCAAAAGAGAGTTTAGATATTTGTGAGACCTTGAGGAAGTGTATCAAAGTCTCTACACTGTGGAATCAAGAACGTGATACTGTAACGACTCTTTTGATTCATAGTGAAATCCAGCCAGTGGGCTGTTGGTGCGGGAGAGTGGACGTAGGTTTGGATTAAGCCGAACCACTATAAACTCTGTGTTTACTTTCTCTTATCCCTGAACTTCTTATTCATGCTTACTAGTTGTTCATTTATTTAAGTTGAAATCTATCTTTTGACCAACATCTTCTAAAATCAAAATATATTTTTAAGTCCTGTGAAAATTCTTACATACACTTATTCACCCCATTCTAGGTGTATTTTCTAGCCCCTTTCAAAATACGCTTATTGTCTAACATCTTCTAAAAGCAAATTACTTTCATTAAGTCCTGCGAAAATTTTATTTACACCTATTTACCCCCTTTAGGTGTACTCACTAGCCCTTTTAATTGGTATCAGAGCCTGTGTGCTCATTTTATTCAAGTGTTTTTACTTCTGAGTTAAAGATCTATGGCTAGTATTTTGGCTCCAGGATTGGTTGAAGGCCAGAGCAACACCAGACCTCCTTACTTTGATGGAAAGGAATACAATGTGTGGAAAAACAAGATGAAGGCATTCCTAAGATCGAAAGATCCTCTGGAATGAGATGTGGTAGAAAAATGGATCATTTCTAAAGCTACATCAACCTTAGAAAGTGGAAATGAAGTTATAGATGCTGGCGAGATGACACAAGTAAACATTACCAAGAGACAAGCTCTTGATGCTAAAGCTAGCTACTCCTTATACTGTGCTTTATCTCCTACTGAATATAATAGAATTTCATCTTGTGAAACAACAAAAGAAGTTTGGGACAGGTTGCACGTTACCTATGAATGAATTGATCGAGTTAAGTAAACAAAGATCAATATTCTACTAGGACAATATGAAGCCTTCAAGATGAAGCCTAAAGAATCCATTACTGACATGTTTAGTTGTTTAACAGAAATTGTGAATGGACTAGCATATCATGGACATCCAATCTCAGGGCAGATGAAAGTTAACAAGTTGCTGTGATGACTCTCCAAAGACTGGAATCACATAAAGACTTCAATAAGAGAAACCCAAAGGATCATGCCTCTCTCAGTGGATGAACTAGTGGGCACACTTCAATCCTATGAAGTGGAACAAATCAATGAGGAAGAAGATCCTAAAGGTAAAAAGTCAATTGCTTTAAAGTCTAATAATGATTCTGATGATATAGATTCAGAAGATGACCTGGACAATGAAGAACTGACACTCATGATTAGGAAGTTCAGAAAGTTAAATAGAAAAGGAAGAAAGTACAATTGGAAGAAGCAGGGTACTCAAAGATTTCAGAATAAATCAACTGAAGATAATGAGACCAACAAAGATGTGATTTGCTTGGAATGCAAGAAAAAATGACACATCAGACCCAACTGTTATTTATTGAAGAAAAAGAAGGGAAATACAGAGAAATTCAAAAAGGCTCTCAAAGCAGAGACTTGGAGCGTCACTGAATGTGAAGAGAGTGATGAAGAATATGCCAACATTTGTCTAATGGCGAATTCAAAATTAGACTCAGACTTTGAAACAGATTCAGACTCAAACTCAAACAAGGAAATCGAGGTTAGTAATTTTAAAATTCATGTTAAAGTTTCAAAATATATTGATGAACTTTGTCTTAGTCTCAAGGTATCTCTTAAGAGAATTTCTGAACTAAAGAAGGAAAATTCCACACTGAAGCAACAGGAAATTTGTTGGAAATTTTTTTTTGGAAATCTAAACAAAAACTTTGTTGCTTTAAAAGAAAATGCAGATTCTCTTTCAAAAGAAAACATCTTTTTGAAAGAAGATCATTCAAATGTCTCAAAGAAGTTTTCAAATGAATCTGAAAAGCTAGATAAAATTCTTTCAATTCAAAGACCTTATTTCAACAAATTAGGTTTAGGAATGACACCATAAACTATTCCTTTAATTGACTTTCCAAAAGTAAAAGATAGAATCAAACAAAGATCTACAAAAACCTTTTACAAAAATCATTTTCAAAAAGTCTTTGTAAAACCTGTTGGCCGAAGTGCTCTCAAATGTTCAAAGTGTAACAGCTCAGAACATTTAGAGAAGGATTGTCCTAAAGTTTGGAGACATGTTAAGAGAGATTGGGCAAAAATTGTTTTTAGAACTAACTTCCCTAGACCCAAGAAAATGTGGGTACCAAAGAAAACTTGAAATCTTTTTATAACTGCAAGTCACTATTAAGAAAAAGATCAAATGGTATTTGGATAGTGGCTGTTTACGACATATGACAGGAGATTCAGACTTCTTTATAAAGTTTACTCAAATAAACGGTGGAAAAGTTTCTTTTGGTGGAAATAGCAAAGGAATAATCATTGGTTGTGGAACTGTGAATATTGGAAGTTTCACAATCAACAACGTCTTATTGGTGGAAGGCTTGAACTATAATCTACTAAGCATAAGTCAATTATGCGACACTGGATTCAAAATCAACTTCCAAGAAGGCATTTGCTCAAGAACTAATAAAGATTTGTCTCAATCTTTTACTGGACGAAGACATGGAAACATCTATCTACTGGATATAAAATCAGAAAGCTCTCAGTGTCTAATTTCTATTCAAGATGAAGAAAATCTTTGGCATCGAAAGCTTGGTCATGTCAATATGAAGCAGATAGCCAAAATTTCCTCCAAGAAGCTTGTTCGTGGACTGCCCAACTTGAGTTATCAAAAATCCAAATTATGCACACCAAATATGATGTCCTTTCCATCGCCGTTCGCAGGTCATCGCTCATCATCGTCGCTCGTCGTCGTCGCTCACTGTCATCGCTCGCCGTCATCGCTCACTTAAGTTTGTTCTCTTCTTCCTCTCCCCTATGGTGAAATTAAGGCTCCGACTTGTTTATTAGGGCTCTGACTTGAAATTTGGAGGTCGGCTGGGAAATCTTAGGCTTGGATGGTATTGATGTGAGATTTAGAGCTTAGATGTGATGCTAGAACCCTATTGGGGGTTCGGATTGACAATTTATGATCAACCTCGAAATGCAAGGCTCGGCGTAAGGCTCGGCGAGGGGAAAATTAAGGCTCAGATGTGGTGCTAGGTACTATGATGTGTGATTTAAGGCTCGGATGTGGAATTGTGATGTGCGAAAGTAATTTGTAGGGGTCGGATGTGAAATGTGATGTGCGATGGTGATTGTTAGGGTTCAGAGTAGTTGTCGTGGGGACTTCTAGGCATTTTTTTTAAATTGCAGTGTTGAAATTGGTGTCATGAGGACCCATGTTTATCTAGGGGACCTCTCCATATTTTAAGGGAATGCGACATAATCAAAGTAACTATCGGGTGGAGACCTCTATTTGTCCTGAGGGCATCTTTCCAATCAAAGTAGTTGTCGTCTGACTTGTGCATCTTTTCCCTCTTTCTTCTTTTCTCTAATAAAGAGTGTAGGGACCTCCACATGCAATTGTCTGTTGTCCTTTGTGAATGTGGTCGCAAAAGTTAATTGTATTTTTTTTTTTCTCTTTTGTTGCAGAAATGGCTCATGATAAGAACTATGTTGCTGTCATTGTTTGCTATAGTGGAGATTTTGCGATTGGAGAGGAAGAGTGGGAGTATGAGGGGGGGGGGGGAATGAGAGTACTATCTTTGTAGATATAAATAATGCATCTTATATTGGATTTGTTAGGGATATAGTGACATATTTGCCTTGTAAAGTTCAAAAGTTGTTGTACTGTGTTCCTGGGAAATGCTTGAGAGATGGTTTGAGAAATTTAGAAGATGATAATGGTTTTAGGGATGTGCTATATCATTATCTTTATGGCAAAGAGGCGAAAGTATATGTTGAATACAATAGTGATAGTGAGGACGAAGATGATGATAGAGATAGCACTCAAGTAGGAGAAGGAGGAGATGGTATTTAAGCTAATATTGAGGTTAGGGATAAATGAAGGCATGATGGACAGGATGGGGAGGAGAGGGCGCAAATGCTGTTCACCAGAGTGATGGTGACATAGGTGATGTCACAATCACTGAATTAGATTGGGAAGTAGCTGAATCCAGTGATGGTGATAATGACGATAAAGGGTTGGCTGCTGAAAATTTCTCAATCTTAAGTGATGACAAGGAGGAAGAGCTTACACAGTCAAGGGAAAAACAAAGGGATTTTTTGTTAGATAGATTTGCAACTTTGCAGGTAACTGTTGAAGTTCCAAACAAAGATGAAGGCTTTGCAGAGGCTAGTGTTGTTGGCCAGGAGACGGATTATGAAGAAAGCATTGATACTGCTACTTCCCAGGACGAGCTTGAAGAAGATCAAGGAGCTGTGCGTAAAAGGAAAAGTGAGTTTCCTTCCTATAATCCATCCGTTGCCTCTCCTACTTTGTCAGTAGGCATGAAATTCCACGATGCGATACAATTTAGGGAAGCTATACTGAAGAATCTATTGCTGCACAAAGAAATATTGACTTCATTAGAAACACTAAGAACTTTGTAAGAGCTAGGTGTTCACAGCAAAATTGTCCATGGAAGATTTACAACGTGTTTGTTAAGAGGACTAGGTCTTTCCAGATTAGAGCCTACCAAGAGGAACACACTTGTTCCATTAATTTTCAAAACAAAATGGTAACAAGTGCATGGTTGTCCAAGCACTTCTTTGATTTGATCAAGCTGATGCTTGAGATGAAAATCACTGACTTTAGGATGCTGGTGAAGGAGCGTGTAGGCATCAATGTATCTATGAATCAGTGCAAAAGAGCAAAGCAAAAGGTGATAAAGATACTTATTGGTCAGTATGGCAAGGAATATGGGCGAGCGTGAGAGTATGCTTGGGAGTGTAGGTTGCAAAACCCTTCAAGTAGAGTGTATGTAAATGTGATGGAGAGGCTGCTTCCTAATACTGGGACCAAGTTCGATAAGTTCTATGTGTGCTTTGATGCATGCAGATGGGGATTTTTAGCTAGTTGTAGACGGATTATAGGATTGGACGACTGTTTCTTTAAGGGCTTGTGCAAGGGAGAATTGTTGGCGGCAATTGGACGAGATGCAAATAACCAAATGTTCCCACTAGCTTGGGTTGTTATAAATATTGAGAACAAGGACAATTGGTCCTAGTTCTTGAAAAATCTGATGGCTGACTTAGAGATAACAAATGGGGAAGGGTGGACGTTCATGGGCAACCAACAAAAGATAATGCTTGCTTTTTGAAAAATTTAGTCAATAGTTTGTTTTGTGATATTAATATATTATTTGCTCACATTTCTTACTTTGAATTATTGTAGGGATTAGTTCCAGCAGTAATCGAGTTGTTGCCCCATTCTAAACATCGAATGTGTGCGCAGTACATATACGGAAATTGGGGAAAGACCTACAAAGGGGATAAGCTGCAATTGCAATTTTGGCAATTAGCAAATAGTACAAACATGACTGACTTTAGGATAGCCAAAGAAGGACTGCTTCAGTTGACAAAGGAAGGTTGTGCTACATTATTTCAACTAGAACCGAAGCATTGGTGTAGGGCATTCTTTAGTGAGGAATTCAAGTGTGATAACATCAACAACAACATCTGTGAAGTATTTAATTCGAAGATAATAGATTGCAGATGCGAACCAATCATCTCAATGCTTGAAGATATATGAGTTGCGGTCATGACTCGGCTGCACAAATAAAGAGATGAGGCTGCAAAATGGACTAGACAATATGGTCCTAGGATTGCTAAGAAATTGGATGAGAACTTGGCTGCAAGTAGGTATTGTCATCCTATTTGGAATGGAGATGATGGATATGAGATAATGAAGGGTTCCGATAAGTATGTCGTCCATCTAAGTACGAGGAAGTGTTCATGTAAAGCATGGCAACTAAGTGGAATTCCTCGTGCACATGCCATATGTGCCATCCAGTTGAAGGGCCACAATACAAATGATTACATCGATGATTGGTACAAAAAATCAAAATACCTTGCTTCGTACCAGTTCATGATGCAGCTAATTATAAGTAGCAAGTTTTGGGAGCCCACGGATCATGAAGCACCTCAACCTTTGCCACTGAAGAAGAAAATTAGAAGGCCAAAACGAAGACGAAAAATGGCGGAGGGAGAGGTCTTGGGTCAACAAAGAATGAGTAGGACAGGTGCAAAGATGATGTGCTCTTATTGCCACGTAGTAGGGCACAATATTAAATGTTGTCAATTGAGGAAGCAACAAGAATAGTTGAGGCTAGTTGAAAGGCCTAGTGAAGAGACAGTTGGAGAAAGGCAAATAGAAGGGCCAAGTGAGTCGACTGTTCTTCAGTCGACAATTAGAACCCCAGTAAGTCATGAAATAAAATTTATGTTTATGTTGTTTTGTGGTTTATCATAAATATGTACATAATATCCTATTTGGCCTTGTATGTAATGTCTTTGTTAGGTCACAAGAAGAACCTCAGTAAGTCATGAAACTAAACGGCCTATTCGAAGAAGGCAAGGTAGAAGACGGCCAGCTGAAGGATTGGCCCAAGCAGCTAAACGGCCAGTTCAGTCAACTGTTCTTTAGTAGAGAAAGAAATACCCAGTAAATTCAACAATTTGTATTCAGTTTTTCTGTACGTTATTATATGGCCTGATGTTATATTTATGGTGTATTTTGCCTCTTTCTCGGGTTCCAAGAATGCAAGTTGGAGCTTAACTACCAACTGAAGGCCCATCACAAGAGCCACCACAAGGGTCACCATAGGGGCCACCAGAAGAATCACTACAAGGGTCACCACAAGTATCACTGGAAGGCCCAATAGAAGGTGTCACTGAAGTTGAAGGGCTACACAGAAGGACAACTAGAAGAAGGCCAAGTGAAGGGGCGGCTACATAAAGGCCATCTAGAAGACGCATAACTGAAGAATTGGTTGAAGAAGCCCTAGCTGTAGCTAAAGGGCCCAAGAAATCACTGGCAAGAAAAAGAGCCAACAAATCACAAGTTCCTGAAAGTGACGCCCCTCTTCAAACAAGAGGGGCACTTGGGAAAAGGTTAAGACAAAATGGCTATGGCCTTTATACAGATGAGCGTATTGGAACAGTCATTCTGAAAGTAAGTTTTATTGGTTGCATTTAATTTAATTTATGCTGTAGACTTTTGCTAACAATTTATTGTCTTTTTGTAGCTTAGGAGAAGTTCAGAGGTTCTTATCTCAGGCCCAACTTAAGAATCAACGGCTGCACCAACAAAAAAGAAAACATCAGCTGCGCCAATAAGAAAGAAAAGCAAGAACCCAGTTGCAGGTTCATCTGATTTAATTTAGCCTGGGACAGTTGCAGCTCCTTTTGAATCAATTCAGCCTAGGACATTTGCAACTCCATCTGAGTTAGTGGATACTAAGAAGGTTGAAGAAGAAGGTGCACGTCCAGTTAGAAAAGAGTGCAAGAATTATGAATCAAGTGAAATGCCCATCAAAAGGAGCACGAACAAGGGGTGTTGTACATATTGATTGATGAGTTGGGACGTGATAGGATTTGTGGAGCTTAGGAGTCAGTTTTGTAAACGTTTATAATAACTTGCTATGGATGGTTATTTTTTTTTCTTTAGTTTGTCATTGATTTTGTGAGACTTAATTTCAATATCAATGGAATGATTTTGCTGCTTGTCAAATTCTTTTGCTTTTTGTAAGATATGGATTCTTCTTTTACTTGCTGCTGTTGGTGTTGGGTCTATGGTGGTAGCTATAGTGCTGGTGTGGCTGGTGGTGCTAGATGGTGATGTTTGGTGGTAGTGAGTTTGTTGTTTGGGTGCTAATGTAGTGACTGGGGTGCTGGTGTGGCTGGTGGTGGTGGCTGGTGATGCCCGGTGATTATGGGTTTGTGGTGGGGGTTATAGGCTTATGCTACACTTGGTGCAAGTGTGCAGTTTGCACATCTTCCACCATGTGTATTGGTGCAAGCTAGTGCAAGGCTCAGCTTGCACCAGTACCTTGTGCAGCAACACCACCAAAATGGTGGTGGTTGGAGTGCCTAGTGTGGCTAGTGGTGATGGCTGGTGGTGCAGCCGGCGGTAGTGGTTGGCGCAATTTTTGGAGAAAACCTACAAAAAATTGGCACTTAACTGATCACATTCTAAAAAGCTTGGCACTTAAGTATTCACTTTTAACTACGAGTGACACTTAAGTGATTACTTTAATAATAACTTGACACTTAAGTGATCCTTTTTTCATCCCGACTAGCACTTAAGTGAATACTAAATACAACTTATGGCACTCGGGTAATCACTCATGTTTATCTTGTGTATATGATGGTCTGCAGCAAAACAGAGAAGGTGATGGTAACTTAACTTATGGCAACTCCATTCAATTCCAATATTTGCTACTAGTTTATGTTTATATTTGGTTCAAGTAAAAAAGCCACCACAACACATTGACCCAATACACATCCATCATTATTGGTTTATATTCAATAACAAGTAAAAACATAGTACAAGCAGTATCTAATTCACTCATTTCATTTCCTTAACCTCCCCACAAACATAAGAAGTAACCCACAATACATATGACGGCACAAACAACAACAAAGCCACAACGATCTTATGGAACAATACAAACTTCTTCTCATCTTTCAAAAAAAAAAAAAAAGCCTACATTAAATCCAAAACAATTACATTTGTCCACTTATTTTTAACTATGGCAGTCGAAGAAACTTTTTCTCATCTTCAAGTGCTGTACATTTCATCATAAAGTATAATAGATAACAAAACAACACCATAATAAACGCTTGGTAACACTTATGTTCAATTTTCATTCTTGAAAGGTTTAGCTAAAGACACTTAAGCTTGCATTGAGACTTCATTCTTGAAAAGTTTAGCTGAAGACGCTTGAGCTTGCATTGAGTCAACACCGTCCAAGTCATCCACAAACATAGATGGAGATTGATGTCTTTTATGAAGTAGATCCAATATCACATTTGTGGCTCGGTCAGAGAATTTCGCATTGACCCATTTGAAGTATTTGCACTTCGACCCTTATTTAAATCGGGTGCATCCATAAAATCTTCTCCTATGATTGATTCGAGTCCATGATATTCTTCTTGGACTCGGTAGCCCACAAAAACAGAAACTCTGGCCTTTTCCTTCGCTTTGGTGAGAGGAATTTGAGGCGCTGCTGCAAGTCTTGCTCTCCATTTCTAATATTCGACGATGGAATTTTGGGCAAATCAAAATTAGGGTTCAAGACTTGGATTCGAGCACTTCAATAGGGATTTTGGCCGATTTAGGGTTTTAGATTTGGGGCAATTTGGGAGACAACGTCGTTTTTGCAGATTCGGGGCTTTTATTTTGGCCAACTATGGAAACGGCATCGTTTCGGGTGAATTAGAGCCGAGTCAGCTCTCCGGCAAGCTACGTAGGCAAGCAAAAATAATAAAATATTGTCACGTAAGATTTACAGCAAAGTTCGCCGGAGGTTGCACTTAAGTGTCCCACTTTTAAAAAAAAAGTGGCATTTAAGTGTACATTTCCAAACTTTTGGCACGTAAGTATCCATCTGTTCCAAGTTTTGGCACTTGGGCTGTACTTCTACCGATAAATTGAATGTGTCAAATAGGATATCTTGGAATGATGAAAGGCAAGCCTTATTCCATACACTATTTCATACACTAATCCCTAGTGAATTGTGTGGAAAAATTTCATGCCTTTAAGGAAAATGGTGATCTCGCAAAGAGTACATCAACCGAGGTGATGAGAAGCGGTTTTTTCTTCTACCCGAAACACTACAAGTATACCCATTGTTTAGCCCTTTGAGCCCACACACATTAAGAGTTCTTTACATTATCCCTATCAAGGATCATCCCATATTGAGACAAAATTTAAAATGAATGATAGGAATTTTCTTACTCACACTTGCATCAATCTTTGAGTATTGCTTTCGCAGTATAACTTATACGGTAATTAAAGTGCCTTAGGATGACGAAGAACAATTCTTTTTCTATCATATACACTTTTATCCATTGCATAGCCCATTTGAGCATATGAATTCGTTTCACATTAAACCTAGTTGGTGATCATCCCCCATACTGGGGCAAGAAAAAATTCAAATGGCATGGTCTAGAATGATAAAAGATGGAGGCTGTGCAAGTCCAAAGAAAGTAAGTGTAAAAAAGTGGGGCATGAAAAAACAGTGTACCTGGTAAAAGCAATGCCAATGCCCAAAGAGAAAAATCAAACTCTTGATGTAGTGAGTCGTATCCCCAACAAGGCGGTACTTAAAAATTCAAATGTTATTGCAATCAATGGAGTTTTGATATAAAAAAATCTTCGACGTTGGAAAAGAAAATTGGTGGAAATGTTAAGATAATCACCAACTTTGACCCTTTAAACACTTTTTGAGCCTAACAATCCTTTTGTTTCTCACCAATGAACCAAGCCTACGTTACGTCCCTTGCAAAGTCTCTTCAGATTATGGCATTTGAATTAATGTAAAAGTTCACATGTTTGAAAGCATCGCTTGAATAAGTACGAGTAAGATAATTTCTACCTCATTTCGTATGTTTCTTGACTTGTAAACCCCAAGACAATTGCGAAATGTCATTTTTCAACAACCTCGACTCAAAGAGTCTCCTTTGTTAAGCTGTTGACCAAGCCTACATTGCGGTCCCTATTAAAGACCTCTTAGATTGGTAAGGTCGTACCACTTGCGAGATTGCTCAGACTCTTGTTTGGCATGACAATGGTGAGAAGAGTGAATGTCAAAATCCTGCATCAAATGTCAAGATGAAATAACCATATTAATGAGAATGAGTGAAAAGTTCTTTCGGACTGAAAGATCCCTTACTTGACACATCCATGACACTCATGTGTTCATATTGGAATATTTTTTTAAAATCTTTCCCAATGGAAATTTGGTGATGCAAGATTAATAGAAACCATCACACATGAACCTCCCTTGAATTAATGCATGTTTATGATTACAAATGCATGTTGCCTTTCCTACGACTATGTTTTGCAGGAGACATATCCTTGAGGATCAAATATGTTACCAGGTAAGTATATCTCCATCCATACCTTAAGTACTTGTCATTGCACAGGTATTCCCCCTCAAGCACATTGACACTCGACTCAATCAAGCTGTCCTCTAGAGATTTTTCTCCAAATTCAGTCTAATTAAGGTAACTGAAGAAAGGTTCGAGTTCTGGTCAGATGATCTATGTTGCAACGCTAGGTGACCCTAGAAAGGTACGGGTCTTGGATGTGTAACACAAACTATCTTAAATCATTCTACCCTCCTTGAAGGTAAGATATTCCAAGTATGTTCCTTTATCGTTTGCATTAGTATTTCCATACAAATTGCATTCTAAAATTTTGACATCTCAGTCTGGATATGAAAGTCTTAATTATTTTCATCTAAACATTTCACTCTGGATGTGAATGTTTTTTATCTTTCTCGTTATACCTTAATCTGGATCTAGGTATTTCGAGCTCAAAATTTTGACATCTCAGTCTAGATCTGGATGTCTTAATTATTTTCATCTAAACATTTCACTCTGGATGTGAATGTTTTTTATTCTTCTTGTTATACCTTAGTCTGAATCTAGGTATTTCGAGTACAAAAATCTTGACATCTCAGTTTGGATCTGGATGTCTTAATTCTTTTCGTTGAACATTTAACTTTGGATGTGAATGTTTTTCGATCTTTCTCATTATACCTTAATCTGGATTTAGATATTTCGAGTTAAAAAATCTTGACATCTCAGTCTAGATCTAGATGTCTTAATTCTTTTCGTTGAACATTTCACTCTGGATATGAATGTTTTTTTATCTTTCTCTTTATACCTTAGTTTGGATCTAGGTATTTTGAGTTTCAAAATCTTGACATCTCAGTCTGGATTTGGATGTTTTAATTCTTTTCGTTAAACATTTCATTCTGGATGTGAATGTTTTTCGATCTTTTCCGTTATACCTTAGTTTGAATCTAGGTATTTTGATAAACATTAGACTCTTCAAGAAACCTGAGTGAAAACTGGGTACTTGTGGAATAAATGAAGATTTATCGTGTACCTCAGGATGCTCTACCGCACTGATTGATAAGAAACTGTAGGTACATTCTTTCCTTTCGCATCATACATTTGCATTAACATTTCCATGTATCATATAAATTGCATTTTAAAATGGGATTCATTTTCCGACAAAAAAAAAAAAATCATTCATTACATGTGCATGGTCAAAATTTAGGTCTCAATTTATCTTCGAAGGCAACCTCTATGAGCTCACCTTCAAAGAGGGACAGCTGTTGATACCTAAATTTTGGTACCCAGTTATTTATTTATTTATTGCATTAAAAATAATGGATTAATTTTTAACTCCTAAAAAATTAATTAATTAATTGCATAGCATATAATTTTCGGTGCATTTATTTTTAATTTGCATTTGCATTAGGTTGGTGACAAGTGGGTTTGAATTGGTAGTTCTAACCTTTAATTTGACGAGTTGGACTAAGCCCACGAGGGGAGCAAATTAGCTCGAGCCCGTTGTTTTTTAAAATTTAATTATCTTGTGAAAAATGGAGATTTTATATGATATTACAGTGGATTTTTCAATATCCTCGAGGGTAGATTACGAGCTCATCTTCACAAAATTTGGAATTTGAGAAAATTGCATTGCAATCTTATCTTTAGCAATAGGCGATGAAATCGGTGGAGAATATTCAGGAGATGAGGAAAATAAAAGGGTTTTTGTGATCGGGAGGTTATAGGCAATCTTCATATATATCGAAAAGGAGATGAAATATTCCACGAATATCACACGTTTTTTGTCTATAAAATGAGTCGTGTACGATGAGAAAGTGGGGGGGGGGGGCGGCTTTCTTCGTTCATTGAAAAAGAAGCACAAGACAAAAAGAAGAAAAGGAAGAAAGGTTTCTTTTGGGGCCCTTTTTGAGGAAAAAAAGCAAAAGGCAGCAGAAAGTCTTCTACTGACAAGAGAGAAGATAGTGACGTGAGCAGAGAGGGAGGCGTGAGGGATGTGCGGCTAGAGGAAAAGGAAAAAAGCAGAAAAAGTTCCTGTTCATCTTCTTCCCCTTGGTTTCGCAGTCGCTCCGCCTCGTAGTCACTTCGCCTCGCAGTTGCTCAAAGCTTCCGCTGCACGGCGTCGTCCGCAAGTCACCGCCCTGCTCACACTCGTATGCCATCGCCACTCCTTCTGCTCCGCCACTGCCTGAGCTGCTGCACCAGAGTAGCAGTACTGCGCGACTTGACGTATGAACCGCTCCTGCTCTGTTCCGTCTCGCCATAAGCCACCACAGCGCGCCTCTAGCCCCTAACACCGCTTTAACCCGAAGCAACGATGCCCCTGTCACTGTCGCTCCGCCTTTGCCCGATCTGCGACACCGGAGCTTTGCCTCACCCACAAGCTCCGTTGCTGCGTCTGCCATCGCTTCTGCCGATGCCACGTCTCTGAGCGACCCACTACACCAGCAACAACGCCCTTACTCCGCCTCTACCCTGTTGCTGCCGGAGCACCGTTCGCTCATGCCTAGCGCTTGCTCCTGTGTCTACTCGCCTGCCGTCACCCTTCCGCCCGATAGCTTCGCCCGCGACATGCTACTCCACCCCTGCCGTCGAGCTGCCCTCCGTTCAAACATCACCGCCGCTGCCTTTGTTCTAGGTCCCCTCGCTTGCAGGTCCGCTTGCTACTGCCAACTGCCGCCCCTTTCCGAGCTACTCTACTCTGCTCACTACCGATTCGCCCTTGCCGAAGCTTCAACGACCATCCCCTCACTCCGACCGACGGTGACCCACCATGAGCGCAAACCTTGCTTGGAAGAAAAAAAAAAAAAGAAAAAAGGCAAAAATTAAATTAGGTAGTGTTTTTATTTACTTTATTTTATTTATTTTATTATTATTTTATTTTTTATTTTTTATTTCATTTTTTTAGTAGAATTATTCCTTAATGTATGATTGAAATTCCCAACACGAAATAGCATCTCAAATTAGGGATTGACAATCCGATTTTCACGCTCGAAATCCGACGCGCAATCGCTTGAAATATCGCCAATCCGATCTCATGCTTGAGATTCGATTCACGGTTTATTTAAAATTGACCAACCCGATCTCATGCGCGAGATATGGTTCGTCAATTTTTGGACATCAATCTTATCTTCATTGATTTGTTGTCGTGGTGTTTGAATCAATTTTATTTTCGTAAAAAAAAAAATCCAAAAAATATTTGAGTTAGGATTAGAATATTTCTTGTTTTAGGGTTATCTTGCATATTTAGAATAGGAATTTTATTTCGAATTTTTACAATAAAAAATAAAAAATCAATTTAGGATGCTAGTTTTTTTTTTAAACTTAGATTGCATGTTCAATTATTTGACAATTTTTAATTTCGAATTTTATAAAACAAAACACAAAAATTGTCATGCATATGTTATGTAGAATTAAGGCATTCTTTGTACATCATTGCATATTAGGATAGATTGCATGCTCTTTAGGAGAATAGAAAAATCATGCACACGTCATATAGAATTAGGTTCATGAAATGCATGTCATTTAGTGATTGTTGCTAGGTCCATTTAATTAGAAATTGCTCGTCATTAGAATTAAGTCATTAAGTTAATTTAGATTGCACATTTAATTATTGCATTTCTTTAAAAATTATTTTACTCATGTCATATCACTTCATGTTAGATTAGTAACATTGCATTGCATAAAGATTAGATTCTCATTAAATAGGCAAAAACAAAAATTAAGTGATTGCGTGTTAATTAGAAATCATATCTAGGACTGTTGATGTGAATTTTGATCTAACAACGCAGATGCTTTCGTTGCTATGAGGTAAGTTCTGCATTTTTTATTTATTTGCTTTCTTGAGTGTTAAATTGGTGGTTTGTGCACCCGTGTGATCACCTCACATGTTAGGGAAGTGAATTTAAATTAATTCAAGCTACCTACAAAACATTTTTTCGAAATAAAAGAGAAAGGTACCGAAAGGGCATTAGAAAAGTCTAGTGTAACCAAGTCCCCATACCCAAAGTCTCTGGTTCGTAGAAGTATAATAATTCTCCCATTATTTTACTTAGGTGTCTAATCGACCTATCGTAAACTGATTAGTGGCGACTCCCTTTTGCATGCTAAATATTTGAACCTAAGCCGCGAATTGGTATGGGCTTGAGAGAACCTGAACTAAGTTAGACTTAATAGTTCATTAGCCTAATTTTAGGTGGTGCACCCAAAATTTTGGTCACGACACTAGTCATGCTCAATAAATAAGTAATTTCATTATTAGTGTAATTTCTATATATAATATGACGACAGTGTTTTGAAAAAGAGAAATAATTGTTCTATTAGGGTGGGTAACAAGTGTCAAAGGGTACATGTTAGTAACATTCTCATCCTAAACATGTACATCTCTTGAGACTCACGAGAAACAGAGAAGGCTTCTCATTTAGACCGACTTACAAATGCGGGTCACGTATTCGTTCAACCTGGAATTCCTCCGACCCAGAGACCAATTGGCGGGGACCGTGAGCCTCCATCGTGGAGGCAGCAAGTCCCTGCTATCGTCCCTCCCGCTCCGCCACTCACAAGGAGGTCGTGACCTTTGTAATGTTCTCGTGACCTTCAGGCGAGGTCGCAACTTCAGATCGGTTGTTGTTGGGGTCGCAGCGACCCAAACCTAAGCGACTCGGCAAAGGCCAATTATGAATCGACCTATTCAGATGCAAGAGGGAGGGATCAGAGAGGGGTTTCATTTTCATATTAACTTATTCTATTTCTTTTCTTATTAGATTTAAGTAAATATTTAAATATGTGCTACATGCAGCCATGCAACCCACTAATAAATTTCCTTCAACACGAGTCGAAAGGAAACACAACCCCGCGTGTGATTCTAATTTGGACATGTTTCGTTCATTTTTTTTCCAAGAAATAAAAGAGATTAAACACGTGGGTGGATTTCATAGTTGCTCTTGTACATGAAATCAGAAAGCCGCCAAATTTTTAAAGCTGTAAAGCAAGTGACAAGTAAGGCAATGAGATTCGGTGATGAATAAGATAGCTTAAGAATAAGTTGTCATCTGAAGCTCGAGCCTCAAAATCTAACGCTGAAACGTGCTTCGAGACACACATGTTGTTTAGCTCCAAGGACATAAAACAAAGCAAAATGGCCGTTGCTCATAAGTTTCACCCGCAAGTATAGAAGCCTCAGCACCAGCACACAAAGCATTGTGTTAATGAAGGTTGAGGATGCATATTTGTAGTATATTTGGAACTATCCTATGATACACGGACATTATGGGATTACTCTTGTTGATCTTCCATGGAAAAAAATAAAAATATGTTACTTGTTGGAAAAACATGGTTTTGAATCAATAGAGCAATCAAGTTGGATTTTGATGTGTGATATTACTTTATTTAATGATTTATTTACCCCACAATATTGCTAATGGTCATGGAAAAATATCCTATAGGATACAACAAAGTCTCAAATGAAAATACTATATAGTAATTTTAGTATTCGGAATAATAAAAAAAATAATAATAATAATTTTTTAATAAATAAAATTTTGAATTTTCATAATTTCCAAGAATACTTAATAAACAAAAAACAACCTTCGAACTAATAGAAGTTAATAAGGCACAAGATAAAATAAAAATAAAGGGGTTAGTGCTAATTAAACCGTGGGCGTGCAAGCATGCAAAGTGTTAAATGCGCCTAATAATTACGTAATTATTTGTGCACCTACACAAGGTTATGGTGGGTCTAGCCTACACTCAACCTTTTCTTTAAACACACTAAAAAAATCTCATACTTATTAACTAGCCCACCTCCTCCCAACTTTCCTATGTAAAAACAAAGAAAAAACACACTTAGTTTATTTTACAAACAAACTTCCAACAATCCTCCACTTTGTTTGTAAAACAAAAAATTCAAAAAAAAATAAAAATTTTAAAACTATACAGCCAAAATTTTGGTAAGATTAATATGCGTACATAAATGTCTCTTTCGAGTCAAACATTTACTTAGTGCAAGTATGTCAAAACTCTATCAAAGTGACAAGTAATTCGGCTTTAAACTTGTACTTTTAAATAATAGAATCAGATATATTGCATATATACTAATTTCTTGTTTCAGCAAGAAGTTCAATATTACTTTGTACTATTATGGTTTTGTGCTTAATCATGTTTTATAAGCTCTCTAGAAAGCAACCTTAACGTTTGTAAGAAGCGGCACCACTTCTAAGCTTATATACTTGAAGTATCTACTATATTACAAATTTGTATTATACTTCATTAAGAATTTAATTAAACCTACAAAACGTAACAAACAATATTAACTTCTCATATTAGGGTTAGGTCAATATCAAATAATCACATTCAGTAACTTGTTCTTATCCATCAAACCTTATAACTAGTGACGTTTTAGAGAAAGATCGAGTTATCATTACTGGTGATTCAATTAAAGGGTTTTGGCACCATTTCTTGTCTCTTGGTAAAGCCTTTGTTAAAGGATCTGCTAGACTCTTGACCTTACGTAGACAATTGTTATGGCACAATTTTTAATCAATTATCTCGCATATTCATGTCTTAAACTAATATATCTAGACTTATCATTATAGGTACTACTATAAGCTTTTGCCAAAGTGGCCTGACTATCACAATGGATAGAAATAGGAGGCATAAGACTATGCCATAATTTGATATCCAACAACAAATTACTAATTCATTTGGCCTCTTTCCTAGTTGCAGCTAAAGCAACGAATTTGGATTCCATAAGGGAAGAACTTTTGTATAGTCGATATGAATTGAACTAGTCATTGATCTCAAAGAAAAAAATACCTTATGATGAGGAATACTTCGTACACTGGTAGTATCATTACTCAAATAAACAAAAATCTCAAGCTCGTTATTGTTCTCGAAGAAAAAGAAGCGCTCCACGTTAATGTTCTTTTCCTTCTTGCGATCGGTTGTAAAATTCTAGCCTCCATAACAGGTGGATCTAAACTCTCCTATTATACGAATTTTGCAACGACTCGGCTCATTTATGCCAACAAAAGCCTCAATCGCGCTTTTTCAAATGCTTAGGACTAATCTTCATCAGCTGAAGAGAGTTTGGAGAAGCAGTAAGGTGTGTTGCTCTCTTCTCTGTAAGAGTTCCTCTCTTCTTTGTAAGAGTTTCCTCTCTATCCATGGTGGTAATGTACCCATGAGAAACCCTAAGCCCAAAATTTCCTTGACCCAACGGATACAATCCACCTGCCGACCACTACCCTTCATCCATAACACCTCCAAAAACCCTAACAATACATCCCACTTTACAACCATAGCACCTACCACCATACCCCACGAACCCACTCCTACTCAGATAGCCATAAACGGTTTATAATGAAATTCCTCCACTCGCAGCAAAGGTCCCACCCTCATCTACCACCACCCAACACGTAAAGCCTCCGTGAGAATGGATTCTTCCCCGGTTCCAGAAAAAGCGATGTTCGCAGGATGGAGCCGGGATTATTTTAGAATTCCCTTCATCCATGATCTTCAGTTTCAACAATAGGGACTCCTGGGTGTCCAACTGACTTTTCTCCTAGGTTAGTTTTGGAGGTTGTCTTGAGCTGAACCTGAAAAATAGTGTTAGAAATGGAGCGTGAATTAGAAAAAGAATGTAGGTTGGCTACTTTATGAAGAAGAATGGGGCAAATGTGGTCAACAAATTTCGTAGCCAACTTGTTTGAGGAAATTCCAGAGGATAAATGGAAAGCATGCAATCTTATACTACTTGGGAGACTATTTTCTAGGCCAAATGTAAACTTCCAGGCTTTCTCATCCAAAATGAAGAAGGAAGTCTTGGAAGACTGAAAACGTGGTGTGTGAACTAGTGCAATTGGGCCTATTCTCTTTCACTTTCAAAGGGGAAGCCGACTTGAAAAGAATCCTAGATGCTAGCCCTCGGTGTTTTTCAGGTAATTTGCTCATTCTACAGAAACTTCAACCTAAGGTACCTATCCACCATCATGTTTTTACTCATTGTGCATTTTGGGTGCAAGTGCTTGGAATTTCGGTAATTTGAATTACTGAAAACACAATGATGGAGGTGGTCGGAAAGATCTATGGTGGAGCTGAAAATAGATGCAAAAGATGGCAGCCCGTGCAAGGTGGGAAGAGCACGTGTGCTTTTAGATTTGTCACACCCTTTGTGGCCAGAAGTATTGGTAAATTTCGATGATGATCAAATATGGATTGATTTTAAGTATAAGAGGCTCTCTTATTTTTGCTATTCATGTGGGCGAGTAGGCCACTATACCACAAATCGTGAGGAAATCCCTTACAAAGAACCAAGGCCTGGAGAGGAAGAAGTTGGAAACTTTGGATATTAGCTAAAAGTGGAAGCTAAGGAAAATAGTCTTTTTGTTTTGGAATATGTATTATGGGGAAGATATATTTTGTGAGGAGGAAGAAACGGTCCTGGAAACACCTATACCAGTTGGCACGATGGAGGTCTCGACCATCAATGAGAACTATGAGATGCAATTGGGGAATCCCATGGAATTTCAACCCTTAGAATTATCTAAGGTGAAAGGAAAAAGTATAGCCAATGTGTCTACAATAGTGAAAGGCAAAAGAGGCAAGGGCTCTCAACTTCTTCTCTCAGACTCACCATGGGCAAAAACAATTCTTGATAGCACATCCACATTATATAAAAAGAGTAGGAATGCCATATTTCCCCGGCGAGCAAGAAAATGAAGAAGGCCAAGAATTGTAGCTCACAAGGGATAGGTGCAAATGTGATTGATGAGACTCTACTTCTCGACACTCCTATTCAGTTGGATGAAGGGGGTGCAAGAATAGGCTTTGGTGGCTAGTCTTAATAAGCCAACGGGGCATAAATGAAAGTTTTGAGCTGGAACTGTTAGGATTGGGCCTTACCCTGACGTTCCAACATCTCCAAGCCATAGTGGCTCTCAATAGATCTAACTTGGTGTTCCTCATGAAGATCAAGATTAAAAGAACCGTGGTGGAGAGGCTTAGACAACAACTTAATTTCAAGAAGTTGGTCATCATCGATCCAATTGGCACGGCAAGGGGTCTAATAGCAATGTGGGATGAGGATATAATAGTGGAAGTACAGGAGCACTCGCAGGAGCTGATTGATATCATTTGCATGGACACCACTTGTGGCACCTTTATGAGAGTATCCTTTCCACATGCCTCTACTGAATTCCAAACGAGAACTTGTTTATGGCAAAAACTTTGGGCCATCCAATGTGTCAATACCCTACCATGGACTTGCACGGGGGATTTCAACGAGGTTCTCAATTACTGGAAAAAAAAAATGTAAGACAAAGGGTGGATAATTATCAAATGGTGGGCTTTTGGGAAATGGTGAATGATTGTTATTTAATGGATATCAAAAGTAAGGGTTGTGCCTACACATGGTCGAACAACAGAGACGGGGAGAATCTGGTGAGGGAACATTTGAATAAGGCTTTATGCAACGTAGAGTGGAGAGTGGAATTTCCAAATGCAAAGGTCATTGCTATGCCAACTATATGTTCTGATCATAGCCCTCTTATCCTCAAATTACATTTGAATATCACAAATAGAAAAAAAGAGTTTCAATTTGAGGCATAATTGGTTAGAAGACTCAAAGTGTGGGGAAATTGTCAAAGAAGCCTGGAAAGATCACCATTACACACTCGAAGACTTAGTAAAGAAGTCATAGAAGATGGCTACTACATTGGGAATATGGAGCAAAAAGAGATTCTCTAACGCGCACAGGAAAATTGAGCACCTTAAGAGGAGGCTAACAGTGTTGACTAACAGTCCTGAAGGCGCCAAGTACAGTAAGGAGGCCCAATAAATTAAAGAACAGATTGAACAATTATGAAGGTGGGAAGAAATAAACTAGAGTATGAGATCCCGCATAAAATGACTAAGGTGGGGTGATAGAAATTCCAAATACTTCCATGCCACCACAGTCCAACGGAGGTTACAAAATAGAATTTCAATGTTGAAAATGGATGACAATTACTGGTGTTAGGAACTTGAAGCACTAAAGCAACACATTGGCCAATTTTACCAATCACTTTACACCAATGTAGGACCCAGGAACTTCAACCAATCCTAGATTAATGTCCACACCTTGTCAACGAGGAAATAAATGAGGCCTTGATGAGAAGGGCATCAATGTAGGAAGTGAAGGAGGTGGTTTTTCAAATAGGAGCCACTAAGGGAGTTGGACCAAATGGGCTCAACAGGCAATTATATCACCATTACTGGAATAATATTTAGCAAGCGTATTCAAAATGGTCTATAATTTCTTCACTACAGGTACCTTCAATCCCAAATTTAATATGACATTTATTGTACTCATTCCAAAAGTAACAAACCTCAAAAACATCACCCAATATAGGCCCATCAACTTATGTAATTTCAGTTGTAAGATTATTTCCAAAGTAATGGCTAACCGTCTTAAGCCATAGCTCCATGAAATTATTGCAATAAAACAAAGTGTTTTTGTGAGTGGTGGACAAATACAAGACAAAGTCCTGACAGTCTAGGAGATGCTACACCAACTTCGCATTTGAAAGAAGGAAAAGAAAGTCCAAACAATTCTTAAACTAGACATGTAAAAGGCCTATCGCCGAGTTGAATGGGATATCTTATGTGACTATGATAAAAATGGGATTCTGTGAGGAATGGGTCTAGCATGTCAAACAATGTATTTCCACAATATCTTTTAGTGTGAAAATCAATAGGAAGTCCATGGAACAGTTCCATCCATCCCGGGGCATAAGACGGGGAGACCCACTTTCGCCTTACTTAATTATCATTATGGCAAACGTGCTCTCCATCTAAATGAGCAAGGCAATTTTGGATGGAAGCTTGAGAGGTATCAAACTATATAGGTGGTGTTCGATAATATCTCAGCTAGTATTTGCCAATGATGCCATCTTCTTCTAGACATAATGGTTAAGGAATGTCAAAACTTGGTGAATATCCTAAACCAGGATTGTTATACATTAGGATAGGCCATCAACTTAAACAAATCAGGTATTTTTTCAGCAAAAATTGTCCACAAACTTTGAAAATGAACTTGGCAAATCAACTAAGAGTCCCCATTATATATAAGATAGGCAAATACTTGGAAATTCCTTCGGGCTGGGGGCAATAAAAAAAGCAAATATTTGCATGGATCTTAGCGAGGGTTAACTCGAACCTAGAGGGCTGGAAAGAGAAATTGATGACTAAAGTAGGGAAGGAGGTACTCATTAAAATAATTGTACAAGCTCCACCACAATAAGCAATTTTTAAGATGCTAATATCTATTTGCAAAGCAATAGAAAAAAAGAGTTGCATGCTTTTGGTGGAAACAAAATGCCAAACGAGAAGGAATTTATTGGAAGAACTAGGAATTTTTTAGAACAAGGAAGGATACAGGAGGGCTGGGGTTTCGAGATCTAGTAGTTTTCAACAAGGCTATGCTCGGGAAATAGGCTTGACGACTTGTTCAGGCTCCAAACACCCTATGGAGCAAAATTGTAAAAGGTATTTACTACCCGCAAGGGGAGTTTTGGCATGCCGTAAGGGTCATCGCTCCTTGTGGGGATGGCAAAGCTTGATGATTAGAAGAGGAGTGATCGAACCTGAGATGAGATGGTTGGTGACATTAAATAGATTAGAATCAAGAAAGATGTATGGCTACCTAGAGGCCGTATTGGAGGCCCCACAAATCTAAACGAGCCTAAATATGTCAAGGCATTGATGGTACTTAAAAGAAAAAGAATGGAATGTAGTGAAGCTAAAGGAAATTTTTGGCAAGAATGTGATCCACGAGATCCTATCCATATAGCTAAGTTCCAATCCATCGATGGACAAACTAGTGTGGTGGGAGACAGTAAGGGCTCCTACTCAGTCAAAAGTGACTATAACAAAATTTGCTCTCGGGACAAAATGCTTAATGCCAACCAAATGTCATCATCATATTAGCCTTCTCAATCTTTATGGACTACAATTTAGTGAACCCAGCACTATCCAAAGGTTCGATTTTTCCTACAGTGTATGCATTAATGTGTTGCCAGCAAGAGAAAACCTCTACTAGAAAAAAATGATGCCTGATCCACTTTGCCCAATATGTCACGAAAACCTAGAAATCCTCGAGCATCTCCACCTCTTATGTGCCTGGACAAAATGGATATGATCAGACCCCTGCATCAAGTTGAATATAGCTGTCGAAAAAATGGCAAGAATGGATAAATAGATCACGGAGAACTTGCCTCCCCAGGATGAGTTGAACTCAAATGCACTTCTCGTTGGTATATTATGGCTAATCTGGAAAGAAAGAAATGCATGGGTCTTTCGGACCAACAAACTAAAGCCATACAAAATTGTGGATGAAGCAAGTAGTGATCTAGCACTCTATAGAAAGTGGAATCCTAGTAATGCCAAATAGCAAAGAAATGAAATCGGAGATTTGCGAAAGGAAGAGTGGACCCCACCACTTACAGGCTCGTTGAAATTACATGTGAATGGATCTTGGTGTAGCGACTCAAAATAGGGAGTTATTGCTAGATTATGCAAAGACCATTGTAGGCATCTCATGGATGGTTTTGTGAAGAAAGTCCTTGCTCCATCTGCCCTCATTGTGGAAACCCTAGCTTTGAGGGGAGGTATGTACTTTATGGAGAAGACACGAATGGAAGCCCTTCAATTCAGTGAACAGAGTCAAACAAATACAGTAGTTCGGTTTCAGCTTGTGACTGACAATTTGATAGCAGGAAAGGCGATCCTGAGCCAGGCCGAGGTCCCATAGGTTGTTCATTCGATAGTAGTGGATTGTCAACAATTACTAGGCTCTTTAGCTGGGGTGTTCATAGCCATCTATTAGTGAGAAATGAATCAAGTCACGAATTGGGTTGCAAAGGCCTACTGAAATGGCAAATTGGTTGTCTAAACCTCCCCATTGTCTCTTATCTTTATTATGTTTTGACTTGGGACGATGTTCTGGTACTTTTCCTACGTAGTAATGAAAGGAATATTTCTTCCACCAAAAAAAAAAAAAAAATGCTTAGGACTTATAATGCAATTTTCTTTTTAGTATAAAATTATGACGTGACAAGCAAATTCATCAAATTCAAGTCACATTTAAATCACAAAAATCTACTATTACAAAAACAAAAACAAAAAAAAAACAAAAAAAAACAAAGCGAAACATTGATCATGTGGTTTGCACCGTCGAAGCCTTGTCAGGGCCATCAAAATAGACTTCTTTTTCCTACATCACCATTCATTTCTTTTCTTGTTTCTTTTTCTTCTTTTTCAACAGGAGAATTTCAAGGTGCAAACACCTAGAGTGCCAAAACTTGGCATGGGGGAATACTTGAGTACCAAAAGTGCAAAAAGATATACTTAAGTGTCAAAATCAAAACAAAATGGATCAATTAAGTGCCAATAGCAAGAGATTCTGACCAAAATACTG
Source organism: Eucalyptus marginata (assembly GCA_014182565.1). Classification (NCBI taxonomy): domain Eukaryota; kingdom Viridiplantae; phylum Streptophyta; class Magnoliopsida; order Myrtales; family Myrtaceae; genus Eucalyptus; species Eucalyptus marginata. Next base: position 18,903,328 of record CM024593.1, on the reverse strand, counting down.
ACGTAGCGTTTTTCCGACGAGACAAGTGCAAAATGACGTTGTTTTGCACGCTAACGTGGCTGGATAAGCAGAAAACGACATCATTTTGCACGCTAATATGGCTAGGAAGCCGAAAACGACGTTGTTTTGCCTCGAATTTGAATTTTAATATAAATATTAATTGAATTAAAATTAAAACTAAATTATTAAAAAATAAAGGAGGAGATTGTAGAACGGTGATGGAAATATTTATATTAAAATTCAAATCCGAGGTAAAATGTCGTCGTTTTGGCTCTTTTTTACTAACTCAGCTTTCTAGCAAGCCACGTAGGCGACTTATATTATTAAAAATAAGCTATGTCGGATTTCCGGTACTCTTCACCAAAGTCGGTACTTAAATATCCCATTTTTCAAAGAAAGTGACACTTAAGTGTACATTTCGAAACTTTTGGCACTTAAATATTCCCCCGTGCCAAGTTTTGGTATTTACGCTGTACTTCTATATGATCAAAACACAAACAACTCGCCAATGAAGTGGATCCATTCATTAACACAAGCCGTCAGTTTTCTTTCTCTTTCAATCGTTCAATGCTATTCGTTGGAAGCTTCTCTCTTTATTACCTTTTGATTACTCATGCAAAATTAACTAACCTCAAGCCACCTGTGAATCCATTTAAGGATCTATTGATTGAGATTAGTGGTTATTAGCCTCATTTGTTTTTACAAAGCGATAGGCTAAGCCACTAATCACTAATTAGTACTAATTATCCCCACTAAACTACCCTCCAATCAACACATGACGCGAGCCTAAACATTTGTCTAGCAATCACATGCAAAGCTCAATTAAACATGCATTTGGGCTAATTAGCCTTAGATAATCAACAATCCATTAATAAGCCAATAAGGTCAACAGAAGAAGCCAAAAAATCTTTTCCTCTCTCTTCTTTTTTCATTGTCTTCTTCAACCTTCAACCATAGGGAGGGTTTGAGCTAGTCTCACTCTCCTCTCCCTCTATTTTGATTTTCTTTAAGTCTCTTTGTACTTTTCCTCTTTTTTCTCTCCCGATCTATATCTGGGAGTTGTGCTCTCCTAATCTAGTTCTAGATTTGAGAGTTTGAACATTCTAAATCTAGTTCTAAACCTAGGAGTTCTTCTCTCCCGATTTAGATTTGTGAGTTTAATAATGTTTGTAGGGATTCGATACCCCCGTTCTCCATCCGTGCATAGGTCCTCTACCTCCTATTTTAGTGATGATTGTAAGAGCTCTAGAGCTTTGGCATCTCGCTAAGTTAGATTTGTGTTTATTCAACTTATTTTGTTTGTCTCCATACGGCAATGGAATAGAGGAAGCCGAATGATGGCAATGTTGTATTTATTGGAGAAGGAATTTATGGTGTATGCTCATCACCGACAATGATACGAGAACTAACGATTGGTGACCAATTATTCTGCTTAACAAATCTGTTCTTTTGGAATGAGTATGCACTTGACCCCGCCGGTGCTTTATTGATCCTCATTGTTTTTTTGGATTTAGCTTTGTTTTGTAGTATTCTGGTATTTGCTTTACTTCATTTCGATTTGCTTTACCATAAAAGTCTATATATTTTTCATGTGTCAGCCACGAATACAAATTTTTTTCAACCAAAAAAAAAAAAAAATTAGTAACCCAATGATTGGATCACTTATTCATTTTTACTGATTCTGGGGCAGTTATGTTTGCACTCAATTAGAAGACTTAATAACCTAGACACTAAGCAATTCGGGTGTCATTAGAAAGCTTGAAGTGTTTAATTTAAAGTTCATGCAGACACTTGGCTGAATTTAGATCCTATTGACCTGAAATTGACCCAACACTGAAACTGCTCCTGATTTGATCCGGTTCCAACCCGAGATTTGAAAAATGTGGGGAAAATGTCTGGAAATTTCAAAAACCAGCCAAATTTTACTGATAGCTAGTTCATATTGTTACAAACAACTTCCATATTTTGAATTTTTACAAAAAATTCCTCAAAATATGTGAAAATTGCAGGTTTTCCCAGGACTTAATTGAAAACAATTTTGTAGATCAGAAATGAACTTCTCCAATTTTTGGCCAAATTGGCCCCTTAAACTTTGCTATCTAGTCCTCAAACTTTCCATTATACTCAATTAGAACCCAATGACCAACTTTTCATTTTTCATTTTTTTGCAAAAAAGGACTCCAATTATTTTGAATTTGGAAAATCAAGTTTGAGAAAATTTGGAGCCAGTTTTTGTTGAAAGCTCAAAAATCTATTGCTGCTTTACAAATGCAAGATTTTCAATCAAACAACTTCGGAATTTTACCAAAAAAAGAAAAAAGAAAAAAAGAAATACCGTTGCATTATTGTTGATTTTCAAGCACACATAATATCACTTCATCAAAGAGAAAGTGAAACAAAAGGTTGTAGTGCTGAATAAAATTGACACATAGGTGAATAGTGTAGATTTTTTACCAAGGTAATGAGTGCTAAAAAGTTTTGAATGGTATACAACCGTGTAAGATCTAAAGAAGCATGTGGAGTATTCACTGAGTGGGAGAATGTTGGAGTGTGGTTTATATTCCCCATCGACAAGATGGCATGGGAGTCCCGCCCCAATGGAGGTTGTAGGGGCAACTCTCCCGAGCTACTGGAAGGCTTTTATAATTTGAGCCCATATTTTATTGGTCGTTTGAATTTGTGCTCATGAATAGTTACTGGATATATATAATCACTTTCTCTTGTAATTGAGGATTGTAACAAAAAGGTGTGATATGCTAATTATATTATAATCATCTATGGGATGTAATCCTAATTTAAGGAGGAACTAGGATAAATCTTGTATCCCAAGTCTTTTTCTTCCTTTTACTCTCTATTTTGTTTTTATTTGGGCGTCTAATCCTAACAAAGATGTTGACCATGAGGGCCGAGGGGCCTGGCTTCAATGGTGTGATCTCCGCGAAGAGGATCGGCATGGCATGGCGCATCATGAGGACCAATTGCGAGACAATTGCCATTGAGTCCATGACTAGGTGAGAGACGTCTTCTAGCGGGAGGCAGACGACATTGAGGAGGTCTTGGTAGGAAGAGTCCCGGGGGAGCTGGGATTGGGCGGCAGGAGCGTCAGTGGTCACGACGCACGACGAAGATGGTGACACGGAAGCGGTGGTGGACGGGGAAGCACTGGCCGAGTTCGAGGACCGGGATGAGGTGTCCCATGCCAGGGCTGGCTAGGAGGGCCATGTGGGTTTTTGGTAGGGACGTCGTCCATGGGTACACAAATGCAATGGTTGAGAGAGTTCGTGCATTTGGAACAGAGGCGGTAGTCGATATTAATTTGTTTGAAACACAGTAATTTTTCTATTTTCCTAGCAGGTGGCAGAGCTCTCCTCTATGAGCTTTAAAAAAACACTTTCTTTTCGCATTGAGCAGTTCACTTTCTTGATATGAACGCCTCACATACCTTTGCTTGACCACCAATTTCGGGTTTGAAGTCATTTTGAAATAGCAAAATATATGCAACGGATTGATGCAAGGAAGGACATGCCCATGGATGCTACAATACGCATAAAGAGGTCGATGGGGAAAAGAATAAATTAAATACCGAAATATAAATAATTACAAGTAGGAAAAATAGTATTATCTACTAATGTTATTATATAGATCTATGAAATTTAAAAGTTGAAAAAATACTTGAAATTGGCTGTACAACTAATAACAAAATTGTTGTGTAATGATATAGCTTCTCATTTCTTTCACTCAAATCAAATTGCTCTAGAAATACTCTCCGGTAACCTAAAAATAAATGATAGTCAATTACACGTCTAAAATATACAAATACAAACTAAAATTCGACAACAATGAATAATTCTTACTTTCATGCAATTAAAGAAACAAAGATTAACTAATTTTCTCCACAGTTATGGCTTATTCGATTACAAAGTCCTACAATAATAGGGTTTTCAAAAATACAAGATGATTACATTCCTATTTTTAGAGTTATAAAGTTTTTTTCTTTTTGGCAATAATATCTCAAAATCTTTTTCTTTGGCCAGATAATAATATCAACTATATAAAAAATCGCAATCAAGATCTTCATATATTCTTATTTTTTAATATTATCACTTTGATTTGTTTCTTTTAAGGTAAGAAAATCGTTTTGTTCCGACGGCTTTTATATGCAAAGGCATTTTTATATAATAAAAATGACCTAAAGTAGGGTCTCCGTGAAGCATCATGGCTTCAGATTGACACGCACGATAGAACTCTCACCCGTCAAAAAGATTGAGTTCTCCATTCGCTGGACCTACCAGTCGATTATTTTGGGCCGACACTGAAAATAAACTGTCATTCCGCCGATTTTTTTTTTTTTTTTTTTGGTCGAAAGTCATTCCGAAGATTGATAAGGGAAGAAGTTTCGTACAATCAGTATGAACTGAACTCGTCATTGATGTCGAAGAAAAAGAAACGCTCCATATTGACGTTCTTTCCCTTCTTGCACTCGGTTACAAAATTCTAGCCCTCCATGGATGGATTGAGACCCGATATAACGGCTCAGCTCATTTTATGACTAATCAAAGTCTCAATGGCGTTCTTTCAAATGCTTAGGACTTGTAATATAATTTTCTTTGTAGTATAAAATTATGATGCGACGGGTAAATTCATTGAATTCGAGTCACATCTAAATCACAAAAATCATACAAAAAAGATAAATGCGAATCATTGATCATATGGGTCGCATCGTCCAAGCTTGTCACGGCCGGCCAAATAGACTCTTTTCTTTTTTTCCCCACATCGCTGTTCGTTTCTTTTCTTCCTTATTTTTTCCTTTGTCAGCTGGGAGAATTTCTATGATCAAAATGCAAACAACCCGCCAATGAAGTGGATCCATTCATCAATCCAATCCGTCGGTTTTCTTTCGGTTTCAGTCGTTCAATGCTATCCGTTGGAATCTTCCCTCTTTTATTCTGACGGGATCCCACCTTCCAATTTAGTCAACGCAACGCCATCAATGTAAGATAACGTCAAGCGGGATCTTTTCCCTCCGCAATGCCCGACCCTCGTACTTTGTTCACGTTCTTGTTGTTTCGATATTGCGGAAAGCTACATTGTCAGATCCGCCATAGCCGAAACTGCGTGACCTCTTCCTGATTCGCAGGAGCTTCCAATTCTTGAGGAATCGCCCCGTGCAGCGTCTGTATATCCAGGAGTTATGAGGTGTGTATCTCTTCGCTTCTGTTTTTTTCTTTTTTCCTTTTTTTGGATTTGTGATTATGTTTTCGAATTGGGTATTGTGTCATGTTCGGCTCGGTCTGGTCCTTTTTTTATTATCTTTCAGTTTTCACCGTTTAATTCGTGCACGATGGGCGTTTGATTGTTATGTATAACGCGAGATTTCGGTGTTGATTTGTGGGGTCCTCTGTTCTAATACGGAAGCACCGCATTGACTAAGTGATGAATCGATTTTGATTTCCGTTTGGTATTGTTCGTAGTGATTGCACCGTTTAATTCGTATGAGATATTTTCCTCACTGCTGTTTAGTGACCCAAAGATGATCAGTACACAACTATTTATGAATACCCACCACTCTTACCGATTCCCAGAACTTCGATGTTACTGCAATGTTCATCGCGGATGCTTGTCATTCTCATTGCGCATCTTGTTAAGTATGCATCTGCTTCGTTGGATGATGGTACGTGCCGATGCATCGTGTTGGCATGATCTTGTCTCCTTGGATTTCCTGGACAGAGACTGATCCCAAGTCGGGCATGATTTTTCCAATGCAGAAGATTTGATTTTGACATCTTAAGAAATGTAGAGTGACATTGAAGCTTTACTTAACCATCTAGCCATGCCTGCCATTCTGCTGCGAGTTACTCATTTTTATGCACCCTCACATCATCTTTTGAACTTCGGAAGTCCTCCTTCTCCCGAGTAGAATTGCTCCGAGGCCTCAGTTGGAGGTTGGAAATATGCCCGGGATCACAATAAATCCTTGGCTGATTGGTGAAATATGGCTCTATTTTATGCAGTGTTGGTATGAATATAAGATTGCTGAGTTTCATCTAAAAATGCCCACTCTCCTAGCAGAACTTTGTAACATTTCTTTTTCTCTGGCTAGTCGCTCAAGGGAAATAACACCTCCACAATTTTCAGAGGTTGCAAATTAGATAATGGGAATACTATCCCCTTGAGAGGTTCCTTGAGACATCAAAGAGGCAGAATTTGAGGCAATCTATGCAAAACTGAGTCAACAAGAGTAGGAAACCTCCATAAAAGTAACTTGTTCATCAATATAAACCAGACACCGACACTTGTAAAAGTGACATAACAATTGGCCCAGGTCATCTCTATGGTTTTTTACTGAGCATTCAACTTTTATTCCTTCAGTCCAATGTCTACAACGATGAACATTTGGTTCTTTGTACCTTTTACGTCTTCCAATCTATGTTAACTGCCACTTATAATGTAGAATCTATTCTAGTTAGAGAATCCTTTTTTGTATACACAGTATATTTCGTAATACTCTATTTTTTCCTGTAAACCTGGCCTAACACATCAAAGATGGATGTGGACATAACCACATTAAAATGGACAAGATAGAATTACAGGAATAACGTGCAAAATAGAAGTAAGAGGGAGCAACATAAGAGTTTTTGAGTTGTCCTTTGATGTCATATCAGACAAACCAACCTCTAAATGCAAAAGGAAATTGGCTGACAACATAAATATGTAGCATGTTTTTGAACAATACTAATGATTTTCCGTCCTTTGCCTTTCAATGTCTTGATCTCTTCATCGGAACTGTTCTGCGCATTAATTGTTATATGTCTACTTACTCTTTTCTTCCATCTCAAACAGAGGTAAAAAGTACTTCGGATATTCTCTGTCTCTGATCATCATCAACTTGGCTGCTATAATGGAGCGTGCAGATGAAAATCTCCTTCCAGCTGTTTGCAAAGAAGTCAGTGAGACTTTCAATGTAGGGCTATCTGATCTAGGTTATCTTACATTTATAAGGAACTTTGTCCAAGGATTGTCATCACCCCTGGCAGGGATTTTAGTCATAAACTATGACCGGCCCACAGTTCTTACGTTAGGGATATTTTGCTGGGCTTTCTCAACTGCTGCAGTTGGTGCAAGCCAGTATTTCATGCAAATTGTATTTTGGAGAGCGCTGAATGGTTTTGGATTGGCAATAGTAATACCAGCTCTACAGTCGTTCATTGCAGATAGCTATAAGGATGATGTAAGGGGCACTGGGTTTGGATTTTTATCTTTTATTGGAAGTTTTGGGGGTATCGGTGGAAGTGGTTTAGCGACGGTTATGGCTGGCACAGAGTTCTGGGGAATTCCTGGGTGGAGATGTGCCTTCTTTCTAATGTCAACAGTGAGTTCATTAATCGGCTTCCTCGTTTTTTGGTTTGTTGTTGACCCAAGGAAAACCACTAACTTTACTCATGATTCTAGTGGAAATCTAGAAAGGTACATATGATCGCTTAAACTTCCTAGAAGCTTTGATTTTCCTTTTTCTGGTCCGGCTTTATCTCATTCTCGTCTGTTATAACTAATGGCCTCTGTGATGGTCATGTTAAATTTTGGTCCTTAATATTCTTCCGTTGCAGAGATGCTTTGGTAGAGAGCGAAAGTAACACGAAATCAACTTGGATGGAGTCCTGGAAAGCAACAAAAGCTGTATTAATTGTGCAAACTTTTCAAGTAATCGTATTGCAGGGAATCATTGGTTCACTACCATGGACGGCCATGGTGTTCTTCACTATGTGGTTTGAACTTATAGGTGAGGCTTTGTGCAGTTCCATGTTAGGTGATAGTCATCAGAATCTAGAGTTTGAAATTAACAAAGCTAGCTAAGTACATATGAGGATTCCACATGCGTCACTGGTTAAATGTTTGCGTTCAACCAGGCTTCGGTACTGGGATTTGTCAGGGAGATTTCTGATGACCAACTTCTTGTCGCATTCCTCTCTTTTTTTTGCTACATAATTTGTAATGTCTTGTCTTTATTGATTTCCAGGTTTTGATCACAATGGTGCGGCAGCTCTATCTACCATTTTCTTAGTTGGGTGTGCTGTAGGGTCCCTTCTTGGAGGTATCATAGCAGATAGATTATCTCGAGTCTACCCCCATTCTGGTCGCATCATGTGTGCACAATTCAGTGCTTTTATGGGTATTCCTTTCTGCTGGTTTCTTCTCAGAGTGATCCCACAGTCGATCAACAGCTGGTTCGCCTACTCTGCCACCTTACTTCTGATGGGCATAACCATCAGTTGGAATGGCACTGCAGCGAATGCCCCAATGTTTGCTGAAGTGGTCCCAGCCAAGCACCGGACCATGATCTATGCTTTCGATCGTGCCTTCGAGTTATCCTTATCCTCTTTTGCAGCTCCACTGGCTGGGATTCTTTCTGAGAAGATGTTCGGCTATGATAAGAAGACTGTGGATCCCGCTAAAGGATCGGTAGATGGAGCCTTCGCTCTATCAAAGGGGCTTCTCTCGATGACGGCAGTGCCATTCGGTTTGTGTTGCTTGTGTTACACGCCACTGTACAGAATGTTCAAGCGGGACAGGGAAAATGCGAGAATGGTGAGTTTGAAGGAGGAGATGACGTGACCACATACTTATTTTCTCAGTAAATCTATTTAATTCTGCTGCTTGCCATCTCTGAAGTATGAACTCAGTTTATCAGCCTAACTTCGATCATCAGGGTAAGGAGGGTACTGCTCCCCTCGCAAAAGCGAACCCACTTGGGCCCGTGTTTGGTTTGATTTTGGAGAAATGTCATTGGGAAAATGTAAATAACCTTTTAGTTAAAGGGGTTTTCCGAAATGCAAATAGCGTTTGGTGAATTGTAATTTTAAAATGCATTGTGAAACAACATTGGCTCAAATGCTATTTAGTAAAAATTACATTTACAAAGGACTTTTACCAAATTTATTAAAAACAAAAGTTTTTACATTTCTTTTTGGGAGTTCAACCACCGATAGCCAAATCTACTCTAGCCACCAGACGGCTTTGCCTAAGGCTGCCCACCTCAGGCATGCCTGAGTTGCGCAACCCATGCGACCACCTTGGGGTTATGGGACCTAAGCAACCGTCACTTGGGTCTTGTGATTTAGGCCAATGGTCGCCTGGGTCGCATGACCTAGGCATCACCTGAGGTCAAGCAACAGTCGCCGAGGTCGGGTGACCCCCAGGCAACAATCCTCTATGTGCTCGACCCCTTAGAAGGCGATCATTGGCCTCCAACAATTTTTCTGTGCAGCAGTCTTCAAAGAAGATGAACAATAAATGAGGGGTCAAGACTTGCATTCCAAGAATACAATTTCTCAAAGACCTCCAGACCTGCTTTGGGCTACCTTAGACCCATTTGGAAATATAATTATATTTTCTCAAATGAACAAAAAATTAACCAAGTGCATTTCCAAAATCCTTGCAAATGCTGAACCAAACAGGTCTTTGGACTAGTGAGAATTGGGATCAACGGGAGTATAAGGCCCAGTGTTTCAGTGCACAAACCAGCGAAGAGGGATGGTACGGATTTTACTCCGGTTTTGCGCTCGATTTTGGACTCTTTGTGACAGGTTTTATCATCAGAAGCAAAGGAAGAGGTCTATCATCCTAAACGGGTTATTGACGACCGTGTCATTCCATCGGAAGTAGTGCCGGCGAATTTAAAACAGGGTATATACGAGATGATAAGTTACGCATAATATTCTTCATCGAAGTTCATCAAGTCATGTTGGCCATTTTGAATGATATAGTGCATGTTTCAGCTCCCCAAAAATATAATCGCAATACGAAGGCTATTTGAATTTAGAAGCTGGCAAAACATTCTTTATTCTCTTCAGACGTGTATGTATTGCAGATCAAGGGACGATAGAAGGATTTAACAGGTGAATCAGCTTGTGATTTCAAGGAGGAACAATGAGAGTGTGCACCAATCATGTACAAGCTGTTTCCCAGGAAACCAGCAAAGCTATTTGCGGTAAACTTCTCTTCTTAGAAGTTTGTGGCTCAAGGGTGATGGGAAGAATTTTTTAGACATGATATCATATTTGAGAGCCCCTAAGGTCCAGGCCCTTTTAACAATGACATCAACTTGCTTGGAATTTCCAGTACTTTTCAATACGTCAATTTTGGGGATTTTTAATGGCACAGCAATCCACAATACAAGCGTTTTTTTTTCCCTGCATATCTGTGTTTGGTTACAATGTGTTAAAAAGTCCAATTAATATGTTTAGATTAAAAACGAAGTGAGACAACATGCAGATAGAACTAAACCCATTAAAATCTAGTATTTAAGTAATATGAGATAACATCTGACATCTCTTTTGGTATGCAACCATGCCACAACCTACTTTTCTGTGGGACTGTCCTTGGCGAATAGGTTTAGAGTTATTTACTCAAAAAGATGATTCGGATGGTATGTGCAAGTGACAATCTTAATCGGTCCATCAAATGGTAACATCACAAAGGGTTCATTGATTTCAAGCATGGATGTCTTGTAGGACATGAGATTCTTTTAAATTCTTTAACAACCTAAGTGTTTTCTAGGAGCCACCACTAGAAACCAATTGAGATGCAGGGGCATTGTCTCAATTTCTACGGAACTAAAGATGCTAAGCACGCTAATGTTAGCGTCCTTTCGATACCTAACTAGTTGGTTATTTTCCAAAGTGGTCATGCATTTTTTATTATCAATTGCAATCCTTTAGGTATCAAAATCACTAAATAATCATGCAAATGTTCTGTTTATTGTGAATTTCACTAGGATTCTAAACAAAACTCAACCTATTTTAGAAAAGGAAAATAGCAACCAATTTATTAAAAGATAGTGTCGTAAGTGACCTAATGAATTAAAAGCGATTATCTAAGTGCATAAATGTAAAACCTATAGTTCATTGGGTAAACAAAAAAAAAAATTACATAGCCTTGTTCTAAACCTTGGGCTAGCAATCTCTATGAGCTAAATTCAAATTGAGTATAATTTATCATCAAAAAGATCAATTTATCTATATCCAAGCTATATCCACAACAACCACTAAAACCCTTGACAATAAGCATACTGACTAAGAAAGCAAGCTAAATCTAATGCTAAAAATTAACAACCTAATCGAAGCCTCTTACTTGTATCCAATTTCTAATTTATTTTAATTTTCCAATTTTTTAATTTTTAATTTTCGGATTTAAAAAATATTTTTAATAATTAAATTTTTATTCCAAAAAAGAGACCCAAGCTGGGCCCTTGGCCCGGTCCGGATATGGACTAACTCTGGTCTCACGAGTCTTGGATTTGGGCTTGACACCATCGGGTTCCCACGTCTAACCCATTAAAACTTTCCAAACCCATTTTCCAAATATAACATTATTTAGCCTAATTTCTATTAAAGCCATATCGAGCCTCAAGCCCAACTCTTATCATGACCATATCTAACTGACTCGATGAATGACATTAGAGTACTACTGTAACCTAGTCTTCAAATACATTTAATCTCTAGTTCGATAAAGTATAATAATTCTCCTAATACTTTACTTAGATTTCTAATTAACTCGATTGAAAATAAATTAGTAGCAACTCTAAAATGAAAATGACTTGCATGTTAAATATTGAACTTATGTTACGAATTGGTATAAGATTGGAAGAGTTCGAGCTAAGTACAAACTTAGTAATCCATTAGCCAGCCCCAAGGGTAGTTCACCATTCAGGTAGGTCGCAAAATTCATATCCTCAAGATTGCATGTATATTGCACATACATCTCCCTTTGATGGTACATATGTTAATTGAGATATTATCTTAATATAATTATCTAATAAAGCCTATGAATAGGCTAATGTATTCTACATCGAAATACACATCAAAATATATACAAAATTTCATGTTCCTATCTTGCACATCATTATTCTAGTTAAAGAATCTTTTCTTTTCTTTTTTTTATACACAATGTATCTCTTAGTAATTTTTTTTTCTTGCAAACTTGGCCTTACACATGAAAGTTGGATGTGGACATAACCACATTAAAACAAACAAGATAGAATTACAGGAATAACATGCAAAATAAAAGAGGGAGGGACAGCGTAAGAATTATTTAGTTGTCATATCAAATGAACCATTTCCCCCTTAACCCAACAAGAAACTGGCCAACAATGTACATGTAGCATATTTTGGAACAATATTAATGATGTCCGGTCCTTTGCATTTCAACGTCTTCATCTATTTCAACGTCTTCATCTCTTCATTGGAACTGTTCTTTGGCGCATCAATTGTTATTTGTCTACATACTCTTTTCTTCCATCTCCAATAGAGATAAAAAGGAAGAAAGATATTGAAAGTGTCAAAAGTTGTATATTGCGTTTACTTTAGTACCAATTTTTTTTTTTTTAATCACTAAGTACCACTTAAAAAAAAAAACGATCACTTAAATATCAACTCTGGTTTGAGTCGTCGAATATCCAACATGGCCATATTTTATTAATTATCAATCCTACATGGCTCATCGGCATGCCCAATCAATATATAATCCCTAAACGATGTCATATAGTAGGTTAAAAAATGATTACTTAAGTGCTGGTCGTTATTAAAAAATGATCACTTTAATACCAGTCATTGTTAAAAAGTGATTACTTTAGTGACAATCTCAATGAAAAAGTGATCACTTCAGTGCAAAAAAAAACAAATGCTACCTTAAATAAAAAAAATTATTATAAAAGTTATATGATTTATTTGGTAGGAATTTCTTGCCGCAAGCACTTAAATGATTGGTTTTTCTTTGATTTGGTACTTAAGTGAACCAGTGAAATTTTTGGCACTAAAATGAGCATCGTGTATAACTTTTGGCACTTTTAATGTCTTCTCTCGAGATAAAAGGTATTTCGGGTATTCTCTATCTCTAATCATTATCAACTTGGTTGCGATAGTGGAGTGTGTAGATGAAAATCTTGGGGATAAGTACACTATCAGTGCCATAAGTTGTGTATAACACTCACTTTGATGATTCCGGCCAAAATGATTACGTGACTTTTTTTTTTTTTTTAAATTGACAAGGCCTTCAAACGATGTCGTTTCGGTCCTCCTTAAGAAAACGACGTCGTTTTGCCGTCCTACATGGATGGCCTCACAAAAACGATGCCGTTTAACTCATTTGGGGTTTTTTTTTTTTAATTTGGGGATTGAAATTAGGGTTTTTCCGACCTAGCTCGCTCGGTCGTCGTCGCTCGGCCTCCGCCGTCGCTGGGCCGTCGTCGCTCGCTCAACTGCCATTGCTCGGCGCTGTTCGAACGCCCTCAACGGCACACGAGGGAGCACCAACCCTAGTCGTCGGAGCCTAGGTATTGGAAGACGTAGGTCAGGCACTCGTCGGGGAGATCGGAGATGGAGAGGGAGACATCAATGGCGACGCACTCGTCGGCAGCCTCCCCAAGCACCGGCTAGATCATGGCCTTCGACTTGGCCGCCGAGTGGCCGTTGTCGGGGTTAGGGCTGAGGTCGGGGTCGAGGTCGGAGTCGGGGTCGAAGCCGTGGCCGTCGAGTGGCCATCGTCGGGGTTGGGGTTGGGCTCGGTGCCATGGCCGCCAAGTGGCCATCGTTGCGACGGGGTCGGGGTCGGGTCGTGGTCGGAGCTGGCCGCCGAGTGGCCATCGTCGGGGTCGGGTCGGGGTCGAGCCGCGGCCGCCAAGTGGCATCGTCGTGGTTAGGGTCGGAGTTACGGCCGCCGAGTGGCCATCGTCGGGGTCGGGGTCAGGGTCGGAGTCACGGCCGCCGATCGCGAGGGCCATCGAGGACGGCGACTAGCCGGAGATTTAGGGTTTTGAATTGGGGGAGACACCAAACAGCGTCGTTTTGGTATTAGGATGCTGACTGTACTCTCTGGCGAGCCACATCAGCTTCAAAAATTAATAAAAAAATTGCCACGTCGGATTTACGGCCAACCAGATCGGAGTTGGCACCAAAGTGAGTGTTTTTCAAACTTTTTGGCACTTAAGTGATCCGACAGAAACTTTTGGCACCAAAGTGAGTGCCGTACACAACTTATGGCACTAATAGTGTACTTATCCCGAAAATCTTGTTCCAGCTGTTTACAAAGAAGTCAATGAGACTTTCAATGCAGGGCTGTCTGATCTGGGTCATCTTACATTTATAAGGAACTTCATCCCAGGATTGTCATCACCCTTGGCTGGGCTTATAGTCCCACAATTCTTACGTTAGGGATATTTTGCCTGGCCTTCTCAACTGCTGCAGTTGGTGCAGGCTAGAATTTCATACAAATTGCATTTTGGAGAGCGCTAAATGATTTTGGATTGGCAATAGTAATACCGGCTCAACAATCATTCATTGCAGATAGCCATGAGGATGATGTAAGGGACATTGGGTTTGATTTTTATCTCTCATTGGAAATTTGGGGTATAGGTGGAAGTGCTCTTGTGACAGTTATGGCTGGCACAGAGTTCCGGGGAATTCCCGGGAGGAGATGTGCCTCGTTCTAAAGGCGACAGTTCATTGATCGGCTTCCTAGGAGCTTTGTTTTTCTTTTTCCTTGTCCGCGTTTTATCTCATTGTCGTATGTTATAACTAATGGCCTCTGTGATGGTCGTATCAAATTTTGGTCCTTAATATTCTTCCGTTGTAGAGATGCTTTGATAGAGAACAGAAGCAACGCAAGATCAACTTGGATGGAGTCTTGGAAAGCGACAAGCTGTAATAATGGTGCAAACTTTTCAAGTAATTGAATTGCAGGGAATCATCGGTTCACTACCATGGACAGCCATGGTGATCTTCACCATGTGGCTTGAACTTATAGGTGAGGCTTTGTGCAATTCCATGCTAGGATAATTTCTCTTTTTATGATATTTTTAAATTATTTTTAATTATCCGCATCCTCAATATGATACGTGTATTGTACGTATATGACATGCATATCTCCCTTTGATTATGCATATGTTGATCAAGATATTATCTTAATATAGTTATTTAATAAGGCCTATGAATAGGCTAATGTATTCTTCATCGAATTACGCATAAAAATATTGTATGTATAGTGCACATATATGCGCAATCTACCAATTGGGTATTTTCCATGAAACCAAAAATTCTTGAACCTCATTCCAAAGATTGATAAGGGAAGGTACATACACCCGTACTTTGGTTCATTTTCTTGTTGTTTCACTATCGTGCAAAGCTCCTCCATTCTCAAATTCCGTTGGAAATATGATCGGAAATTGTCGAAGATACCAATTGCGGCATTGATCTTAATTGATTCCGCCGATGACTCTCGCCTTGCCGCCTTGTGCAACAGACTGGGCCGCCTCTGTGCCGATCATGCTCTTGACGTCTGGGATGACCTGCCACCACAGGACACTATTGAGACGTGCAAGCTCAGCCTGATAGGTAAAATTCAATCGAATCCTACAGTAAATTTCCAAGCGCTTCAGGTTTCTCTTAAACGGTCGTGGCGCACAGAACAGGTAGAATTCACACAGCATGATAATGGGTACTATGTGGCAAAATTTACTGTGGAGGAAAAACAGCGGATTTTAGAAGGTGGTCCGTGGCGTTTCGCCAATCATTTGATTCTATTTCAATCCGGCTCCCAAATACACCCCTACATTGCTACGATTTCTCTTCATGCTTATTTTGGGTCCAAGTATTTGGCTTACCTCGAATGGTGCTCGCACAAATGTTAAGTAAAGCTGTCAGGCATATTGGTCGAGTGGTGAATGTTCAGGTAGATTCCAACGAAGGTCAGCACATAAGATCAGGTCGAGTGCGGGTGGAACTCAATCTCAGCCGGCCTCTGAGGATAGGCCACTTAATCAGAATAGAAGGACGTAACATTTGGCTAGATTTCCGATACGAGCGTCTCCCCCACTTCTGCTACTCATGTGGAAGGCTCGGACATTATTCAACTTATTGCCCAAAGATCCCTTTTACTGAAGCTAAGTTGGAAGGTAAGGAAAAAATGGCCTTCGGCCAGTGGTTACGTGTAGAGGTAAATGAGCATAGCCCTTACTGGATTATCTTTTATGGCAATCGCGCTCCAGCTGAGGACACAGTTGAAGTAATTCCTGAGACCCCCCCCCTTTCTGCTTGATAAGGCCCCGGCGAACAAACCTCCTGAGCATGTCCCTATTCCTCCTCAATCTGCTGATCCACCAGCTCGCCAACCCCGGGCCTTAGCTAAGAACAAAGGTAAATCGTCATCCTTCCGTTGGAACAAGGGCAACCAAATGCAACTACACAGACTACTACCTACATCAAGCATACTCCCATAAGTTGCAGAATGCAGAGACAAGACCAGCACCTCAGTGGGCTGTTCACACGACGGCCCTCCTTCCCGTTTCAACCACATCCATTCATATTCAAGATCCCCGTGTGGCTGTCCAACACCCTAAAACCGAGGCATTCTCGATTACCTAACAAACCCGGAACCTCCAAAAGCGAAGCGGTATACACCTTACGAGCCAAGAACACGGGCGGCAGAAGACTTTGATGACTCACACCTTCTGGACACTCCCGTTCTTATGGCAGAAGAGAAACTTCAATGGGCTGAGGTGGCTTGCCCTCAAAAGCCACCCACTACACAATGAAACTTATTAGTTGGAACTGTCAGGGCCTGGGGTCTGCCCTGACAGTTCAGGCCCTAAAGGCCCTAGTGGCCAAGGAAAGACCTGATCTATTTTTTTTTTATGGAAACAAAGAACAGACCGGCTGTGTTAACCAAAATTCAGCGGCGGCTTCTTTTCACACACTCATACTTAGTCAATCCGGATGGGTTGGCAGGGGAATTGGCAATTTTTTGGCAGAATCATCTATCTATCCATGTTCTTTTAGCTCACCACGACTTTATTGACTTCATGTGCACTGATTCTCAAGACAATATACCTGTTCATATGACTTGTGTCCATGCACCAACCGGGTTTCGGCCTCGTCGGCAGCTTTGGGATGCCCTCCGGCGCATTGCCGCTCAAATTCCTTCCCGTGGTTATGTGCGGGTGATTTCAATGAGATAACCTACCATTGGGAGAAGATAGGTAAGCGCGTAGCGATTTCCAACGTATGCGTCCTTTCGTGATGTATTACATGATTTGCGTTTAATTGATATGGAATGCAAGGGATGCGCCTTACCCGGACTAATAATCGCTCGGGAGATGAGATTGTGAAGGAGAGACTGGATCGATTTCTCGCACTTTGGATTGAGATTGGCTTATCCGGACGCCGAGGTGCGGCTTTGCCCGCAAAGTGGGCTCGGACACGCCCGCTAGTTCTCAACAAAGGTGCTTCGGGAAAAGGCATCGCAGACCTTTTATCTTTGAATCTTTCTGGTCCCAAGATCCACAATGTCGCCTCATTGTAGGGGAGGCTTGGCACAATAGCAATAGCAAGGGGAAGAGTCTGCCACAAAGGTTAAAGATGGTCGCCCGCACTCGCCCGATGGAGTCATAGCAAGTTCTCTCGACGAAGAACGGAATCTCCGCATTACAATTCCAACTACAGCAGCTAACTAACCAACTCCGCACCGGGTTTTGACGCAGCAACAGCATCTACTATTAAGTGCGAACTTCAGCAACTATGGGAACAAGAGGAACACTATTGGGCGATGAGGTCCCGGCTTCACTGGCTACAATATGGTGATCGGAATACGCGTTTCTTCCATGCCACTACCATCCAATGCCGCCACAGAAATCGAATAAGAATGATGCTTGACAACAACAACTGTTGGGTGCAGGATGAGGACGCGCTAAAGGCGATGACTCTGACTTATTTCCGGGACCTCTATAAGACAGTCGGACCCCGCAACTATGACCCCATTCTCGAGCAATGCTCGGCTATTGTCTCTGACTATATGAACTCCACTCTTACAGCTGATGTCACTCCAGAGGAAATCCGCCTTGCGGCCTTTCAATTAGGCAGGACAAGAGCCCCGGGTCCGGATGGATTGAATGGCCTGTTCTACCAGTCACACTGGGATATCCTCCAGGATGAGATGGTTAAGTCAGTTCAGCTCTTTTTCCACTCTGCCTATATGCCCACGGAACTAAACAAGACTGCCATCACTCTCATCCCTAAGATTCCGCTACCGGAGAGCCTGGATCACTACCGTTCGATCAGCTTGTGCAATTATGCTTACAAGATTATCTCCAAAGTCCTTGCCAATCGACTTAAGTCTTTGCTCCTTGATCTCATTCCTATCGAACAATCTGCCTTTGTTTCAGGAAGACAAATCCAGGATAATATCCTTATCGTTCAGGAGGTCATCCATCAGCTGAAGACTAGGAAACGACGCAGCAATTTTGAAATTGGACATGCGCAAAGCCTATGACAGGATTGAGTGGGACTTTTTGAAGGATTATCTTCTTAAGTTAGGCTTCCATCCCAAGTGGGTCCTGTGGGTTATGCAATGCATCTCCTCGGTATCACTAAGCATCAATTTCAATGGTGAACAGCTCCAGTACTTTCAACCTTCTCGAGGTCTTCGTCAGGGTGATCCTTTGTCCCCTTACCTGTTTATCCTGCTGACAACGCTCCTCTCATCCCTTATCCGCCAAGCCATTGCAATTGGGAATCTGCGAGGCGTCAAGCTCACTGGTCCCGCCCCTATTATCTCTCACTTGTTCTTTGCCGATGATGCCATCTTATTTCTTGATGGTACAACTATGGAGTGTCAGAACCTAGCCAACATACTAAACTTATATTGTCTCGCTACTAGACAGGAAATTAATAGGAATAAGTCGGGTATTTTCTTTAGTAAAGAGGCGGTCCTATTAGCCTCCAGGAGAATATGGCTCGCACTTTAAGAGTCCCTGTGCTTGATAAATCTGGCAAATACCTCGGCATTCCATCTGACTGGGGGAGATCTAAGAAAGATATGTTTTCCTGGCTGTTAGCTAGAGTACATAGAAAACTAGAGGGTTGGAAGGAGGGTCTGATTTCTAAAGGGGGTAAGGAAATCCTAATCAAAACGGTTGTGTGCCATACCTCGTATGCCATGTCAGTATTTCAAATCCCTATATCCATCTGCAAGGCTATTGAAAAGGTGTTGCACGGTTCGGTGGTAGACTGTTGCTCGAAAATCTGGGATTCATTGAAGCCGGGAGGTCCTAAAATGCCCAAAAGCTATGGGGGGGGGGTATGGGCTTTTGAGATTTACTTGCCTTTAATAAGGCCATGCTTAGGAAACAAGCCTGGCGTTTACTTCAACAACCTTCCTCTCTGTGGGCCACACTATTTAAAGCCCTATACTTCCCCTCCAAGGACTTTCTCAAGGCAGATAGGGGGCACCGACCTTCCTGGGGTTGGCAAAGCCTGTTAGCAGGCAGGGCAGCGATCCTACCTCACATCCAATGGTCTGTTGGCAACGGCACTCAGATTCGAATCCGTGAAGACAAGTGGTTACCCAGTGGGGTAATCGGAGGTGTGGCTGAATGTGGCGAACCTACTTTAGTTGCTGATCTAATGGACCACAATACCAATAACTGGGATATTAATCTGCTCCAGCAATTATACAATGCTACCATCGTTCAGGAGATATTGAAAATACCACTTAGCCCACGCTTCGCCTCGGATCGCTTGGTTTGGTCTCGCCACTACCCAAGGTGAGTACACCGTGAAAGCGGCTACTTATCTATCAAGAAACCAGCACTACCCCAGCCTACAAATCAGGCGTCCTCATCCTATCAAGCCCCATCAGTACTATGGAAAACAATCTGGCGAATTCAACTCGCCCCTAAGATCAGGATTTTCCTATGGTCTATATGCAACAACGCCCTACCAACCAAACACAACCTCTTCCGCGACGAGATTAGCCCCCGACCCGCTTTGTACACTCTACCGGGATCGACAACCTAAGACCATTGAACATCTACTACCGCTTCCGCCCATGGACCAAACGAACTCGAGCACATCCTAGTATCGACATCCACATCAAGGCAAAGCAGCACTCCATCGAATTGAAGCGGTTAACCGACGGAATAACTCACCCGACCTGGAGACCATTACTGCTATCTTTTGGCATACTTGGAAAGCGAGAAATCGTTTCGTTTTCTGCCGCACCCGACCGGACCCTTATCTTGTTGTGGAAGCCGCTCTAGCTCAGGTGAAGACCGCGCGCAACCTCCTGCACCTATCCACCAGAACAAGATGCGACTCCCCTGAGCTTGGCGCTTTCTGGCAAGCCCCAGAACCGGGCACTCTGCGGATTAATATTGACGGGGCTTACTGTCAGGATGCTACGGAAGGCTCCCTCGCTGTCATTTGTCGCGATCACTCCGGGCGTTTGCTTGATGGATTCACGAAGACCGCACCTGCTTCCTCCGCCCTACAAATCGAAGCGCAAGCCCTGATCAGCGCCCTAACTCACTTACAGCAACAACACAATACAGATGCGCCACTTCAGATAGATTCCGATTGCCTCCTCCCGGTGCACCGTCAACGGCACGCTTGATCCTCCATGGGAAGCACGGTCTCTCATCGCCGAAGCAGCTGCCTTGCGACGCCTCTTTCGACATCTCCAGATTAGGTTTTGCAGGCGGTCCTCCAACTGTGTTGCGGACTGGGCCGCGCGAGCCCACAGCAGGGGCGCGCTCGTCAGTGACTAGGCCCATAGTCCCCCTCCCCCTCTTTTTGACCTTTTACTTTCGGATGCTATTTCCGCCGGTTGTAACCCTTGTCTTTATTAATGCATATTGCCCTTTCGTCCAAAAAAAAAAAAAAATCTTAGCTATTTTGGAGGATAGGAAAATTGTAATTTTTATATATTATTACCTTTTTCTCTTTTTGTATTTACATTACAAATAGGCTGATGTATTTGTAAACAAGTCAGACAATACATTATACGAAAATTCCTCCACTTCTCCTTCGTCTCGTCCATTCTTCCGCTTCTCCTTCGCCTTGTTTCGTGGTATCAAAGCAACCCTTTACAATCTAGCTTCTGCAAATCCTCAAATTGCTTCCGTTTCTTTCCGATTTGCTATTGCCAACTAAGCCTTGCAAAACAAATCCGCACTCGGTAGGAATTCAAGTTCAGACATTTCATGGCAAAGGACAAGAACATAGTTACTGGAGAAGACTCTTCAATGGAGGAAACCCAAAACTCACCTCATAACAAAGATGCGGATCAAATTGATCCGATCGGAGATGAGCATGAGCGACCCACCGTCGATCCAGTCACCAACCCAGCTCTTGCTCCAGGACACGTTTCCAGCGCTGTTCAATGGCCAACAGTTCAGTGGTTCCCGGTTCATGGACCATGGGCCATTGGGCCGAACCAATCATGGGCCACGTACGACACATCTGGAGAAGATGCAAATTCTGGAACTTAAGCCCATTGGAGGAGGGCCAGCTCCTTCCAACATCTCAAGGATGGGCTGGACGAGCCTGAGCCCAACACCCCAATCCATTCCGCAAGCTCGAGGGGCGAATCCCTACCTGACCATGGGATCGGGTTTCGTGCCTTATGGGATCTTGATCGATGGTGGCTGGCCGAAGTCAAGTGACGCTCTCTATACGTTGTCGGCCAACGGCCTCTGAGTTGCACCTCATCTCCTTGCAACTGACAGGACTCGAAAATTACAACAGCTGGGCTCGAGACTTCCAGCAAGCCTTAGTCATGAAGGACAAGTACGGGTTCCTTGATGGAACCATCTCATTCCCGTCCGACAAGCATCTCTGATAACACTAGCACAAATGCAATAAGCTCGTGCGCACATGGATAAGAAATTGCTTGGCTCCCAAAGTCACCACCACCTCCCACCAACTTAAGACACCAAAAGGATATGGGATGATATCCGTGAAACATACGGAAAACTTGACCAAGCCAAGATTTTCTTGCTCACCCAAGCCTTGTCATAGCTAAAGCAAGGCAACTAGTTGATAACAACATGCTTAAACCGACTCTTGGCTCTATGGAACGAGCTCAAGGCATCCGAGGAACAACTTGAAAGACCATAGGAAACACTTCGATAGCACCAAGTAATACGAGAAAGAGAGAAAGCGACTCGCTTTTCGCTGATTTTAAATGGAAATTACTCACCATTTAGGTTGCAAATACTTGTAATGGAGCCAGCACCACCACTCAGGTGGATCTAACAATTGGTGGTGCAAGAAGAGAGTCCACAAGCAATAGCAGCTGAGCACACATGAGCGGGCGAAAGGGTCACCCTTGCTACCTTCGGATCTGGTCCAACACTGGCAACTGCTGCCTTCTCACGTGGGTCTGGTACAACTTCTACTACTGCCTTCTCGCAAGTTGCTGGTTCGAAGATGTCCATTGTGGGTTCTTCTGGTGGCACACGGGTTGGAGGAGGAAATAAAGGAAAATATGAAAACCCTAATCTCTCTTTTAGAATGGATGGCTTGGATCAACAGCCAAGACTGGACAACTATCATTCTACCATCACTTCAGCCGAATCCAATGGACCTCATCAAGACGTGTCGGTACCAGTTTATAAGGGATCCAATGGCTCACACGGTGCTACATTATTAGGAAAGATTAGCGGGCAGAATTTTAAATTCAAAAATAAATATTTTGAACAATATAAGCACCTGTATCACACTATTGACATAGGCTGAAAATTACATGGTAAGCCAAATAATAAAGAAAAAAAGGAGAAGGAATTATATGCTTATGAGGTTTCCGCACAAGGAAATGATGGGGCACGTCAAACAATCACTCAAGATTAGTATCAGGATATTCTCAAAATTTTGAGTCAATTGGGGACCGGTGAAAAGAATGCAAGTTTCTCATGTACCCTTGTTCTTTACAAGGTGAATTCAATTTCAGTTAATGCATGGATAATCAATTCAAGTACTATGACTACATAATTTGCAATGAGCATTTATTTTCCCCATATTGACATAGGATCACATTCTTCTGTGGCTGTTCGTCTTCCTAATGGGAATATCTTCTTTGTTACCAAAAATCGGTACTTTTCACCTTGGTCCAAATTACATCCTAAAAATGTTCTATACATTCATGACTTTGAATTCAATATTCTTTATAGAATGATTGTATTTCTGGATTGATTGCCCAAGGAGATTTAGATTTCTTAAATAAAAGCATTTATTGTAATGCAACCACTACTAATAAAAATCTCATTTTCATCAGCATTTGGATCATAATGCGAGATTTCCTCACCCCAAATGTTCAATATGTCCCTTGGCTAAACAATCTCAAGCATATTTTCCAATTAGCTCATCTCAAGCCCAAAATCATTTTTCTTTGCTTCATATGGACATCTGGAGTCATTATCATACCCTGCATCGTGACGGATCTCGATTCTTCTTACAATTGTTGATGATACCCATGCCACTTGGGTTTTCCTTATGCAATTCAAGGGTCAAACATTTTCCTATTTGTCAAGTTTTCTTTCCCTAATTAGGAATCAATTCAATAAATCTATGAAACAAATTCGTACAGACAATAGGTGAGAATTCTTTACTAATGATTGCAAGTCATTTATGTCTTCTCATGGGATACTCCATGAAAGTTCTTGTACTTGTACTCCTCAACAAAATAGTATTGTTGAGCGCAAATACAGACATCTCTTAGAAGTGGCGAGAACACTTGAATACCAAGCTTTCATTTCTGAAAATCTTTCGGGAGATTGTGTGATCATGGTAGCTTATTTGATTAATCGCATGCCACCTCGAATTCTCGATGGTCAAACTCCTTATGAAATGCTTTATGGAAAACAACCAAAGATTGATCATCTTAGGTTTTTTGAGTGTTTATGTTATGCAACAACTATGGGTCCTCAGGATCCTCGCGCCACTCAATGTATTTTTATAGGATATCCTACTCTATAGAAAGGATATTGAGTTATGGAGAATTCTATAGGGTATTTCTTTATAAGCTGGGATGTTATATTTCATGAAGACACATTCCCATTTCGGGAGATGGTTTCCTCTTCCAAATCATCTTCATTATCAGAGCAACGTTAGTTTCTAGTAGAAGAAGAATTATACATGACTCCTCAATATGTCTTCATTGCACCGGAACCTTCCATGCCAATCTTGCAGGATTCCTTAAGCCAAGTAGCTGAATCTCTAGTGTTATCTGAAGATACTTATTCGCTTGCATCGATCATACCTACTTCATCTCCACAGGAGCCTCCTCGCGAATCTTTGTTGGTACCTAAACAGGTACCGTTGGAACAACCTCAATGTTCTGGACGCACTATTCGTCCTCCCACATTGACAAAGGACTACATATGCTCCGCATTGAGCTCTCCAGGTACATAATATCTAATATCCTTCTATGTCTCCTTTAGCCGATTATCGCCAGAACATATATGTTGTATTAGTCGTATTTCAAAGGAATATGAGCCATTTTCATGTGACCAACCGTAAGTGATGCTTGATGGAGACAAGCAATGGAGGCTAAACTTAATGCACTCATCGAGAATCACACTTGGGATGTTGTGCCATTACCCCCAAATCGAAAGCCGATTGGATGCAAATGCGTGTACAAAAATAAATTCAAGGTAGATGGCTCCATTGAGCGATACAAGGCTCGATTAGTTACTAAAGGATTCACACAATGAGAAGATTTTGACTATCATGAAACTTTCTCTCCGATTGCTAAGGAGGTCACTATTCGTTCCTTCTTATCCATTGTAGCTATTCGCAACTGGCCCCTACATCAAATGGATGTCCATAATGCCTTTCTTCTTGGTGATCTAATGAAAAAATTTATATGGAACCTCCGCAAGGTTTACGCAGATAGGGGAAGTCTTGGTTATGTCGTGTAGGCAAATCTCTATATGGATTGAAACAAGCATCTAGACAATGTATGCCAAGTTCACTACTGCCCTAACTAATGCAGATTTCCAGCACTCTAAACACAATTATGCTCTCTTTACATGGACTGCAGGAAATTCATCGATTTATTTGCTAATATATGTTGATGATATACTTGTCATGGGCAATAATGACTATCATGTTGCAAAGTTCAAAGAATATTTGTACTCCACCTTCCACATCAAGGATTTGGCATCACCCAAATATTTTCTTGGCATTGAAATTTCTCGGTCTAATAAAGGAATTAGCTCGAGTCAAAGGAAATTCGTCTTGAAATTGTTTCCGAAGCAAGATTGTCAAGTTGCAAACCAACTATTATACCAATTGAATATAATGCCAAGCTGATGACCCATGAGTATGATATGGATTCCTCTTCACCTGTCGAGGATCCATTACTTACGAATCTATCAAGATATTAACGACTTGTTGGGAAGTTGATATATTTTATCATGACAAGACAGGACATTTGTTATGTAGTGCAAATACTCAACCAACTAGTTTATGCGTAACCCGAAACAATCTCATATGAATGCAGCCCTAAAGGCTGTAAAATATTTGAAAGGATGTCTAGGACTTGGGATATTCTTATCTCGTGATTGCGACAAAAGATGATAGTTTATTTTGATACAGATTATGCTACTTGCCTGATGACCAGAAGACCCATAAATGGTTTTGGCATCAAATCACGAAGATCTTGAATCTCATGGAAAATGAAGAAACAATTGATTGTATCACTATCATCAATTGAATCAAAGTATTGAGCCATGGCAAAAACTACATGCGAAATAGTTTGGATACAAGGACTACTCTAGACCTTGGAATACAAGTCAATAGACCAAGTGAGTTGTTTTGTGATAATGATGTTGCACTCAAACTAGCAGCAAACCCAGCTTTTCACAAAAGAATAAAACATATAGAAATTGATTGTCATTTCACTTGAGATAAGATAAGAGAATGAGTCCTTGTAAGAAAAGAAATTGGAATTGCAAAGCAACCTATGGACATTTTTATTAAGCCATTGTAGAGAAAATATATGTACCTACTAAGCAAGCTAGGTGTCTTAAACATATGTAGGCCACCAGCTTGAGGGAGAGTGTTGGAAATATGATTGGATATTGTCGAAGATACCAATTGCAACATTAATCTTGATTGTGATTATAATTGATTCAGTCAATCATATTTGTATACAAGTCAGACAATACAATATACAAAAATTCCTCCACTTCTCCTTCATCTCATCCATTCTTCCACTTCTTCTTTGCCTTGTTTCATATTCGCCATAGCCAAAACTGAGGAATCACCCGTGCAGCGTCCGAATACCCAGGAGCTATGAAGTGGGTTTCTCTTCACTTCCCTTGTTTTGGATTTATGATTGTGTTTTCAAATTGAGTAATGTGTTGTGTTTGGTTTATTCTTGTCCTTTTATTTTCTTATAGCTTTCACTGGTTAATTCACACACGATGGGAGTTGATTCTTAGGTATAATGCAAGATTTTGGTTTTGATTTGTGTGGTCCTCCATTTTGATACGGAAGCATCGCATTGACCAAGGCTTTGCTTGTTTCACGAAAAATAAATTCAAGGAAAACATTTTTTAGTGTTCGTTTGAACTAAACAATGAAAATTTTCACTTTTGAAAAAAACATATTTAAAAGTGGAGAAAAATTTTCACTTTTTAAAAATGGAAAACATTTTTCATGACTTCTTTTACCTCATTTTCTTTTACGAAACACATTTTTATTTTACTTATATATATATTTTAAAAAATCAAGTTTTTAATTTTTTTTTTTTCTTTTTTCTTTTTCTTCTTCCTTGGCCGATTGGCTGCCATGATGGCAGCCGACGATTGGCCACAAGCCAACTCGAGCCTTGCTTGATCTAGCAAAGTCGAACTCGCCCAAGGCTAGCAAGCTCGAGCCTTAGCAGATTCGATGAGTTAGCCGGGCTCAAGCCTCGCCCGATCCAATGAGACGGCCTAGGGTGAGGTTGGAGTTCACCAATGTCGCGACCGGCCAAGGCCAAGGAAGAAGAAGAAAAAAAAAGGAAAAAAAAAAATTTTAAAAAAAAATTGATTTTTCAAAAATAAATAATAAAAATAATTATTGAAAAGGAGTCCATGGATGAAAATATTTTTCTTACCAAATGGTGAAAAATATTTTCTAGTTCATTTTCAAATTTTAGTCGAACACCGGAAAATATAGTTATTTTCTTGAAAAATGGCTTCTTGAAAAACAATTTTCGAAAATGCCACATTTTCCATGAAACAAATGAAGCCTAAGTGAAGAATAGATTTTGATTTATGTTTGGTATTGTTCATAGTGATTGCGTTGTTCCATATCTTTACCTCACTACTGTTTATTGACCCTAATGATGATCGGTACACAACTATGTATGAATATCCACCACTCTTACCTATTCCCAAAAACAAGATGTTTTACCCTTTATTTGTTGCCACCATTCCGCTGTAATTTTCATTGTAGATGCTCGTCATTTTTGTTGTGTTTCTCGTTAAGTATGCGCCTGCTTGTTGGACGATAGTACTAGTAGATGCCTTGTGTTGGTGCAATCTTTGTCTCCTTGGATCTCCTAGAGAGATTGATCAAAGTCAGGCATGATTTTTCTAATGCAAAAAATTCGATTTTTCTAATGTAAACACATATTAATATTGTAAGATATGCCGCACAAATATTGCACATATATTGCATGTATATTACATGCACATCTCCTTTTGATTGTGCATATGCTAATTGAGATATTATCTTAATGCAGTTATTTAATAAAGCTTATGAATAAGCTAATATGTAATGCTGATTCCCAGGTTTTGATCACAATGGAGAGGCAGCTCTATATACCATTTTTCAATGTTGGATGTGTTTTGGGTTCCCTTCTTGGAGGGATAGGTTTTAGATGCTCATCATTTAAAATAGTTAGAAGTATAGAATTGTTGATACGCAAATTTTGCCATTTGTTTTGGTTCAAATCGCATAGAAAATTAAAGATTAAATTTAACCCCCAACAAGATTATAAATTGCATCACATATAGACATTAGAAACATTTGCATTACTAGTATTAAAACAAAAAAAAAATGAAAAACTAAAAAAAGCAATAGGGCCGAGCTAAAGACAGCCAAACTTGGGCCCCTTCTTCTTTTTCGGTTTCCTTCTCCCCACTTGGGCCAACCCAACCTCTTCCTTTTCTTTTCAGCCTAAGCCAGCCCCTCCTTTCCTCTTCTAGGCCATCACTAAATTTGGTGAGGGACTATGGCCTAGGCAAGGGTCGATGGTGACCTTTGTTAGTCATAATTAGAAAAAAAATAAAATAGAAAAACTAGAAAATTTTAAAAATTATCCATGTTAGTGGTATCAAGTAAGAAGATCACCGTTCATGTTAGTGATTTTCAGTCAAAATCGGCCAAATGGATTAAATTGGCAAATTATCAAAAATTTAAAACTAAATTGATCAAATTAAAAATATATATGATTGAATTGATATCAATACAATATATTTATAACTTTTATTTGGTAATTTTATTTGTATTAAAGGGCTAGGGACTCTATTTGATATGCTTAAAAGGTTTGTCATGTATTTGATGATAGGCCAAAATTTGATTTTCTTTGGGATGATTCTTCAAAACTCCCATCACCTTCGGCAGAATTTCACAATAGCTCCCAGATTTTGAAAAGTTACAGATTATTCCCCAAAATTTTGATATTATTATGCAATAGCTCTCGAAATTTTACAAGCTACCCCCAAGAACTTTGATTTTTGTTGCAACCATTAGTTTTGTCATCAACATAACCATTAGCTTTTATAGTGAGAAATTGGTTAATTCACTTTTTTTATCAAAAAAAATCCTTCATAGCCCAATTAACAAAGTTATAGAACGACATGTTATGGTTATTTTGATAAGAAAGTCGAGTTCTCATATAATATCGAAGACTTATGCAGATAGAAAAACTGGTCACTGGAATGGAAATCAAAATTCGAGGGGAGTTCCGTAACTTTTCAAATTTGAGGCCTATTAACAAATAGTGTCGAGGTTTAGGGCCATAAATATCTAATTTTTAGAAGTTCTATTATGAAATTAAGCTAGGGGTTTGTAAAAAAACTGGGACCCGCCCATACCACCTGGAACCGGATCGGAACCGCTCGGAACCGATGGTTCTTAAGGGAACAAATCCGATTCCCAATTCCATGGGCAGATTTGCCCACTGGCCCACATGGACCGGACCAGTTAAATTATAATAATATATTAATTTTTAATATTAAAAAATTCAAAATTAACAAATCTAAAATTTAGGTTCCAATTACCATCTTGTCTCAATTCACTACTTTCCTACTTTATCTCGTCTCTCTCAATTCAAAATCTCCCTGAGCTCTCTCTTCCTCCCCAATTCACCTCTAGATCTACTCATCTCCCTTTGAGTCCTAGATTCTCTTTTTCTTCCTCAAACGAACTTCACTAAACCAGTGAGTTGATTCGTCCTCTTCGTTGTTGGACTCATTCCGTTTCTACCTCCCCTCTTCCTCCTCCCCCTCCTCAAGCTTCTCCCCATCATCCTCATCTTCGGGGATGGCCTAACTCCAAGTCTAAGAACAGCTTATTGTCCCCATTGTCCTCCTCATTGTCGGTCTCGAGGAAGGAGTGGGAGACGGCGGAGGCGGTGGCAAAGATGGTGGTGGTGGCCGGGACGAAAAGCAGAGCGAGGGTTGCGATCGCCACCGCTGCAGACACCACCGCGGCGCTAGTACTTGAGGAAAATAAAGCTACCATGGTTGGGGAAGCCATAATAAGCAAATGTGAGGAGGGCGAAAAGGGGAAGGCGTGGAGGTTGGACCGGTTCTATGGATCCACCCGAGAACCGGACCAAACCGGTGATCCGATTCCTGGATGGATCCATGGGCCCAGCGGGTGGTTTTCCGATTTCAATTTTCGAAACTTAGGTTTTTAGCGGGCGATTCACGATTCTAGGTCGGGAACCGCCCCGGATCATGCATACCCTTACACATCCCTAAGTTAGGCGGGGGCAATTATATCCGTTTCTTTTTCTTTTTCCAACATTTCCCCCTCTTTACTTTCCACGTTTTTTTTTCCCTATATCCGTCCGCGGCTTTATCCGTCCGCGATGATTTCCACTAATTGAGACAACCACCGCCTTTTAGATAAAGAAAGAAAGACAACCACCACCTTCGTTAATACATCCTCGTTATGTTTGTTAAGAAAAAAATACCAAATTCGTTGACGACATTGCTTCCCCGTCTCCTTCTTCTCCGTCTCTGCACGTTCTCTCCTCCTTTCCCCGACATTTTCTGTCGCTTTTCACTTCACTTTCCTCTTCACGCGTACAAGCCGCCTCTCTCGATGGCTTAAACTACCGTATCTCCTCCCTCCTTATCCGTGTATCTCCATAAATATCCGTCGCTTTCTGCCCATTCTTGTCTTCTGCAAAATCAATGCTCTCTTGCCCCGCAAGCGTCCCTCAAAAGTTCGCACCTTTCTCCTTCGCCATCGCAACGACTTTCCAAATCTGTTGTGGGCTTCGCTAGACGCAAGTTTCTTGGCTCGATCATCTGCATTTCTGCTTCGATTTGGAGGTCCTCCGGTCCTTTGCGCAGGTGCCCACCGAGAGGAAAATCGCCTTCGCATCCCGACATTTGAGCTGCGGTCGAGGGTGCTCGGTAGGCTTGTCTTGAAAGGGATTAGCGTGTAAGCAAGGTTAGACCTTCTTGATATGACCTTTCTGATCTTTTATTTTGTTTTCATTTGGTGGGTAGTGCTGCGCAAGCATCGCTGTTTCGATTGTCGAGATTTTGCCCTAAGTTCATAGGCATTTCGGTTTTCTCATCTTCGAGTTGCTACGACTTGATTTTTTGCTAATTTTCGAATTTTTCTCCTAGCAAATTCAGAATCTTTACTGGGTTTTTCTTGCATTTCAAACTCTTGCAGCTTTTTGGTTTCCTTTTCTGCGTTTTTTCTTTTTAAATTGAGATGAGGGATACGGATGAGTAGAAGAATCATTGACCTTGTCGAGCTGAATCTATGGTGCCATATGAGTATGAAAGCGTGCATTCTAGCTTTTATTGATGAGTAGAAGAATCGTTGACATCGTCTTTGATTTGTCAAGATCCTGCCTTAAAAGCTAATGCTTATTATTCTTCCTAATGTTGGTAGTTTCTTTCTATATCTTGAAGTTCTATGATTTAGGATGCGAAGTAATAACTTTCTTTCTATATCTTGAAGTTCTTGGTACTTTTTTGTGGTGCTGAAGTTGGGGAAGAAAATTGAGTATGTTTATTTAGCTAAGTTTGCAGTCTACCAATTGAAAGTTCTTTCTTTTTTCCAGTTTCTTGTGGTATTCCTTGGTAGTTTATGTTGGGTCGAAGTTTAAAAATGAAGGGAGGGCAGTCCAGCAAGAAGAGAAGTGATGATGCCCTGCCGCCTCCCCTCCCATTGAACACGAATGCCCAATACATGGCCGATCTGACCTCTTACGAGGATGCTTGTAGGACTGACCCTGATTTGCAAGCCTTTGATCACACCCTTCATGAGCGTACAAACCGCGTCATCAATAGTCTTGCAGTCGGTGTAGAGGTTCGGTCTCTGTCTTTTGAGTCTCTGAGAGAAGTGACAGGTAGTCTGCTGGAAATGAACCAGGAAGTAGTCAAAGTCATTCTTGAATGCAAAAAAGATATTTGGAATAATCAAGAACTGTTTGCTCTGGTCGAAGATTACTTTGAGAACAGCCTGCAGACGCTAGACTTCTGCACTGCTCTGGAAAAATGCCTAAAGCGTGCTCGTGACAGCCAATTACTGATCCAGTTCGCGATCCAGCAATTTGAACAAGTGGAAGACGGGATTGAAGAGAACAAGTATGCGAAAACCTTGGAAGAACTGCAGAAGTTTAGGGCAGCTGGGGACCCTTTTACTGAGGAATTCTTCGTGATCTTCCAATCTGTTTATAAGCAGCAGTTGGCAATGTTGGAGAAACTACAAGTTCGGAAGAAGAAGCTTGATAAGAAGCTAAAATCTACCAAAACATGGATGAGGGTCTCTAACGTGATTTTCGTCGCCGCTTTCGTGTCAGCATTGATATTCTCGGTCGTGGCAGCAGCTGTGGCAGCACCGCCTGTCATAACAGCTTTGGCTGGTGCGATAGCTGTCCCAATTGGCTCGGTGGGTAAGTGGTGCGACTCCCTGTGGAAGAACTACCAGAGTGCTCTCAAAGGGCAGAGGGAGCTGATCAGCTCAATGCAGGTTGGGACCTACATAACTATCAAGGACATGGATAGCATTAAGGTTCTTGTCAGTAAGTTGGAGGTCGAGATCGAGTCTTTTAAGCAAAATGCTGATTTTGCTTCTAGTGAAGATGAGGCTGTCAAGCTCGCTATAGGTGAGATCAAGAAAAGGCTGGCAATATTTATGGAAAGGGTCGAAGATCTGGGTGTACACGCTGACAAGTGTAGCCGGGAGATAAGGAGGGCGAGAACGGTTGTGGTGCAAAGGATAATCAGACACTCAAATGGCTAGAGAGATCTCTACAGGCGCGAAGCTCTAATACTCTGAGAACTCTTAGTCTAAATTCTCATCAATTATTGACCTTACCAATTAACCTTCAATCCACTATGATAAAGATTGAGGGTGAGCAGTTTGTTGTATTAGCTGTCTTATAAATGATGTAATACCATTGCTGATTTCTGTTTCCACAGCAGGATGTTAGCTTTGTTAACTGCTTTTGCATGGTTTGACACGAGTATTTTTCGTGGATTGTTCATGACTTATGGTCCACATGTGACCCCATGTGACCCATGTCCATCAAAAAATTGCAGGATGTATAAACATGTTTCAGTTCGTTGTGATGAATCCAGTCTCCTATATTTTTCTTTAAGGCGGTACTTCTCATATATCTCCTTTTGCTTTCTGCTGGAACTAGTTAGCAACAGCCATTGTGATTTTGCAGTCTGACCAGTGAGATAACATTAGTCATTAGGTACTATGCATTCTCCAGTGTAGCGTTACCTGTGATTTCGATTGTGACTGTATTTTTCTGTTCAAAGTGTGCCAAGAACGTCAAACCAAAAGCTTTTGCCTTCGTGTTTAAGAAATGTTCTGACCAACAAGCAAAAGCTTCCTGATGCGGCATGCCGAGTGAGCAAAACCTGAAAAGAATTTGTTTAGGTGATCCGTCTTTCTGATCCTTGCGAACCTGCAATATCTAATTTCCTCCTTGTCTTTGTTACGGATGAAGGCGTAAGTCATATGTTAATGATAAGCCCTCTGATGTCTCGATGTCAATTTGTGTCAGCTTCAATTAGGGAGAAGTAAATTGCTTCGACCTACCTCAAGATCGCGCGATGAGTTGTGAAAAATAAATTGAGATTCTTATCTCAACTCATCTCAAGATCGCGGCCTTGACCTGTGATCGAGAGGATCCCGATCTTTTTCATTTTTGCATAGCAAGCGTTTGGGTGTGTTAGTAGCTTTCGAGATTGTTTCCCCGTTGGCAGTTGTAATCTTGACATCTTCAATCCAAACACTATATGCTCTACAGCAATTTCACTTTGACTTCATACCTCCGTTAAGAGCCACTTCGCATGTCAAGTAACTCTGGTGAATTAGTAGGACTGCATTCTTTATTTTAATGTGTCAATGACCGCACACCTTAGCCCATTAATTGGGGAGAAAAGTTTTTCTTCCCTCTCCTTTGGGAATATCCCCTAAATTTTATGTTTTAGAGTTTAGACAAAGCAATTTAAGATCGTACTCAAGACCAACCTTCGAAAATATGATGTATCTGTTGAAAATAATAATGTTAACTTTGACAAAGTCGGGTTGATATATGTGCATTGCTAAGTCCCTTCTTAGTAAGGATTTGGATTTGGAACTCCTAAGTTCAAGTATCAACGAGAGATTGTCATGTTTCTTATGGCTAGATCTATCACCAAGAGAGGGGCGAATAGGTGATTGTGCAAGAATGAAAAAATTTTAAACAAATATTATAGCGAGACAACTTCTGATGAAGTGATCAAATCTTATGGGTATATAAGTCTATCACAATTAACAAAAAGGAGCAAAAGAGAATTGTACACAAAAGTTTATAGTGGTTCAGCTTTTGTAAGCCTACCTCTATTCTCCTGCACCACGGCCTATTTGTTGGCTAGAATCCACCGATAAGAACCGATTAAAGGTTACAAGATCTGAGCTCTGAACACTTAAGTTTGTGTGTATAACTCCTTGCACACTCTCAATCTCTAAATGGTTACACAATGATGCTCACAAAGACGAAAGTATAAGATCAACAAAACACACACTTTTCAAACTTTGGAATTAAAAACTTCAATTCTCGTGAATGCGAATTCATAATCCCTTCAACTTCGAAACCTTCTATTATACTCCTCCTAGTCTAAGCTAACCGTTGGACATATATCTAGAAGGATCATCCAGCCAATCTACCTGTTAGTCCTGGATTTGGTTAAAAAGATTTGATTGCTTCAGGATCACCAAGGGTAAAGCTTCCCATATGTTCTACTGCCCATACAGCAGTTCGGGTTTTCAAAAATTGAGTGTTTACAAATGAAAAGAATATTTCGCCTCTAATAAGAAATTCCACAAAGGTTGAATGTTCGATAGATATTATGAAGATTTTCCTTTTGAAACTTCTTATAAAAATGGCAAGAAATCCAAGCAATGGCTAATAGCCTTTGCACAAGTGTATTTGACTTCTTCCTAGCCATTTGACAAAGTATGTAAGGAACAAAATCTCTATGTTTTGTCAATCATCGAAACTACTTAGGGAATATTTTCTCAACAATTTCTCCCTTTTTGATGATGACAAAGCTTGCACGAGTAGAACTTTTAAGGAGATGAAAAAATTTGAAATTTAAGTAACTCTTAAATAAAGCCAATTTTGAAATGAGGCACAGTCAAACCATATGAATATATGCATTGAAAGAATTTTAGCGAAACTCTTATAACTAATGCTCTAAATTTAAAAATAAAGGACAAGAACAATTTAACCAATCCCCTTAGCTTTTGCGATGCTCAAAGTTTTTAGGGATCCCATAGAGAAAGTGTTAGTGCAGTATAGTTTGCAATCAGAGTTTTGCTGGTTCTCCTTCTCCCCCTTTTTGTCAATAAAAAAAAAATACTAGAGAAAGCACAATATTATAAACAAACCAAAGTACGAAAATTTTGGTTCAATTTTTTAAATAAGTGCCAAAGTACTAATGGCATCTTTCAGAGATGATCTTATTCTAATCTTGTCATCAATATCACCAACGATTAGATCCTTTGGATTGTTTGACTTGTGTTTCCAATTTCTATTGAATCTGTCATAAGATGTTGTGGGTTTCTCACTATCATCCTTATCTGTCTTTTCTTGTTGCTGAGGTTGTTCATCTAATTTTGAATTCTTGATTTCTCCTTGTGCTTTAATTGCATTAGAGGATTGCTCTATTTGATAAGAGCTTTCATGGATTTGAGAATTTTCATCGAACTTCATGTTGATGGATTCCTCTACCATTCGAGATCTCTCATTATAAACTTTGAAAGCTTTGCTGGTAGTTGAATAACCCATAAATATACCTTCATCCAATCTTTCATCAAACTTACCAAACTAGTCATTAGCATTTCTTCAAATAAAGCATCTATAGCCAAAAACTCAAAAATATGAAATGATAGGTTTTCTACCTTTGAAAAGCTCACAGAGGGTCTTTTCTAAAGAAGGTATGAGGAAAACTCGATTTACGATATAACATGTTGAAACGGCTTCAGTCTAGAAATGTGATGCAATTTTGCTTTCGATAAGAAAGGTTCTTGTCATTTCTTGTAAAAACCCATTTTTCCTCTCTATAATACGGCTCTGTTCAAGTGTATAGAGAGTTGAAAACTAATGCTCAAAACCACTTTCTTCACAAAAATTTTGAAAACTCTGATTTTTGAACTCTCCATTATGATCAGTTTTGATGGAAGAATAAGAATAACCTCTTTCATTTTGAATTTTTTTGGCAAATTTTGAAAAATGAGAAAATACTGCATTCTTGTGTGTGAGGAAGAAAACCCATGTATACCTTATATGATCATCGACTATTACCAAGCAGTTACTTTTACCTCCTAGACTTTGCACTCTATTGGTACTGACATAATTGATCGGTTTGAAAGAACTCCTTACCTATTTACCAAGTGCACAAATTGAATAGACTTCAGATCTTTCAAACTTAAGATCCGGTAATCCTCGTACTAATTCTTTGAGGAGAGTTTTGATATTTGCTTGGTACTTATGTGTTCAAGCTTCCTATGCCAGAGATATGATTCATCTTTGATGGAGATCAGACACTAAACATCGCCAATGAGTTATATCCAATAGATATTCCCATATCTCCTTCCAATAAACGACTGTTTCAAATCTTTACTTGCGCTTGAGTATTTGTCTTCTTAAAAACAGATCTTGTATCTAGCGTCACATAAATGGTTGATACTAATGAAATTATAGTTCCCTTTGATAAGAGATACATCTCTTATAGTCAGGTTTCAAATTTCAATCATTATTTGACAATAATCTTTCCTTTGTTGTTTCCTCAAAAGGAAATACTTCCACCATTGAATTTTGAGAGTTCAATGAACTTGATCGGATCACGGGTCATATGTCTTTAACAACCACTATTGAGGTACCACTTGTTTCTCTTTTTCTTCGGTATCTGCAAATGTTAAGACAAGTTCAAGTCTTCTTTGGTATACATATCTGTCGGGGTCCTCTTTGGTTAGAATGATCGACCATGCTTAAAAGGTTTCTCCGAATCGGCTTCCAACCTCTGGAATAGTCATTTTCATAATGATCATGACTACCATATATTGAACATTTAAGGAGGTTTTTACCAATAGGTTTTACAACTGTTTTTAAAAATGATTTTCATAGAAAACTCTTAGAGGCTTTTGCCTCTTCCTTTTTTTGTGGGTCGGAAAATCATTTTCTAAAACTTTTTTTTTTTTTTACATCCAATTCCTGATTTATTGTAATATGGGATTTGGATGGATAAAATATGTTCCAAAGTTTTCAACCCATCTAAAAATTCTTTTGCAACATCTAAAATTTCCTTTTTCAAATATTCGTTTTGTTTAAAGATAGAATCATGATTTTCTTTTGTTTGAAAAAGATCATTTTCAAAACACTAAATCTTTTCTTTTTGGAAAGAATCCCGTCATCTCAATCTTGAGTTTTCTTTCTTCTATATAATTAGATACTTCAACTGGAATATCGAAGTTACTTACCTCAAATTATTCTAAGTATAGCCTTGTAATCGATAAGCAATTCTTCTATATAATTGGATACTTCAACTGGAATATCGAAGTTACTTACCTCAAATTCTTCTTCCGAATCAAATTTAGCCATAAGATATATATTAGCATATTCTTCATCGCTTTCTTCACACTTAGTGTCACTCTACATTTCGGCCTTCAATGCTTTCTTTATCTTCTCATACTCGTTCCTTCTTTTTTTCAGAAGAGGACAATTTGATTTGATGTGTCCTCACTTCCTGCATTCGAAGTAGATAACATATGTATTTTCTTCTTTGTTGTTAAAGCTTTTCTTTTGCTCAGATGACTTGAAGGGTTTCTTTCCTTTAAACTTCCTTCCTTTTCTAGCCATTTTTTGAAGCTTTTTCACCATAACGGCAATTTCTTCACTGTCCTCGTCATCTTCGTATGAATTTGATTCATCAGAGTCAAGATTAGATTTTAAAGCTATTGCTTTCTTACCTCTAGTATCTTCTTTGTTCATACGTTCTTCTTCATAGGATTGGAGTGTTCCCAGAAGTTCATCCACAGAAAGAGGTGATATCCTTTGAGTCTCTCGAATGGATGTTTTGATGTTGTTGCACTCCTTTGACAATCCTTGAAGAATCTTGTTCCCCTTCATTAGGTCCAATACTAGTTACCATTGATTTGCCAATCCATTAACAATGTCGGTAAATCTACAAAACATGTATGTTATGGATTCTTCAAGTTTCATTTTAAAGGCTTCGTACCGTTGGAGAAGAATGTTTATCTTCGTTTCCTTGACACAATTAGTTCATTCATATGTCACATGCAATCTATCCCAAATTTCTTTTGCTGATTCACAAGAGGAAGTTCGATTATATTCAGATGGAGATAACGTGCAATATAACAAATATATAGCTTTAGCATCTAGTGCTTCTCTTTTAACAATATCCACATCAAATAGGATTGAGGTTTCTAGTTTTTTGCCTTCTTCTTTGGTCGAGGAAGGTTAAGGTTTTACATCCCTTAGAACAACGTCCCACTCTAAGGGATCCTTGAATCTAATGAATCATTTCATCTTGTTCTTCCAAATGTTGTAATATTTTCTGTCAAAGTACAGAGGTCTTGTATCAGTCTAGCCTTCCATCAGACTTGGTGCAATGTTACTAAGCCATTGAAAGATCGTTGACGTAGAAATAATAAAGCACTTAGATTTAGAGTAATTGAGCTCTAATACCAATTGTTATGGCTAGATTTATCACATAGAGGGGGATAAGTAGGTGATTGTACAGAAATAAAAAAGTTTAAACAAATATTGTAGCGAGACAACTTCCGATGAAGTGATCGGAAGTTATCTGACGTTATAGGTGTACAATTCTATCACAATTAATAAAAATGAGAAAATGATAGAGAATTGCACACGCAAGTTTATAGTGGTTTGGCTTTTCCAAGCCTATGCCCACTCTCTTATGCTATAGCCTATTGGTTGAAATATACTGATAAGAACCAATAAGAGGTTATAAGATCTGAGCTCTAAACACTCAAGCTTGTGTGCATAACTCCTCACACACTCTCAACCTCTAAATGGTTACACAATGATGTTCACAGAGATGAAAGTATAAAATCACAAAACACTTTTCAAACTTTAGAATTAAAAGCTTCAATTCTCGAGAATACGAATTCTTTACCTTCAATTTCGAAACATCCTCTTATACTCCTCCTAATCTGAGC
Source organism: Eucalyptus marginata (assembly GCA_014182565.1). Classification (NCBI taxonomy): domain Eukaryota; kingdom Viridiplantae; phylum Streptophyta; class Magnoliopsida; order Myrtales; family Myrtaceae; genus Eucalyptus; species Eucalyptus marginata. The sequence continues at coordinate 18,864,551 of CM024593.1, read as the reverse complement.
TTACCATTGGACATATCTCCAAAGGATCATCTAGCCAATCTACTTGTTAGTCCTGGATTTGGTTTAGAAAATCTGATTGCCTCAAAATCGCCGAGGGTAAAGTTTCCCATATGTTCCACGGCCCATATAGCAGTTCGGGTTTCCAAAATTTGAGTGTTTACGAATTGAAAGAATGTTTCACCTCTAATAAGAAATTCTAGGAAGGTTGAATGTCCAATAGATATTAGGAAAAGTTTCCTTTTGAAACTTCTCATAGAAATGGCAAGGAATCCAACCAATCGCCACTAGCCATTGCACGAGTGTATTTGACTCCTTCCAAGCCATTTGACAAAGTATGCAAGGAAGGAAGAATAACCTATGACTCTGATTCTGATTGATGTCATCTAATCCGGGAGAAGTGCCAAAAAAATCCTAAACCTTTTGCCTATGTGCCGATTTAGTCTTAAACCTTTTTTTGGTGTCGATTCAATTCTAAACCTTTTTACGTTGTGCCAATTCAGTCCTTTCCGGCCAATTTTGGCCGGATTTTGCTGACTTGGACGCCGGTCGGTTGACATGGCCCGATCGGCGTTGACGTGGACAACTTTTAATAATATTTTAATATTTTTGAATTTTTTATTTTATTTTATTTTATTCTTTTTTATTTTTTATTTTTGTCTTTTTCCGCTAGCCGGTCACCGAGGTCCGGCGATCGGCCATAGCCGAAGGCTAGCGAGGGCGAGGCCGACCTTGCCGGCCACCTCGTGGGCGAGGGTCGAGCCTCGCCGGATCGACGAGGCGAGCCTCGCCCATGGCCGGCGAGGCTCGACCTCGCCAGATCCGGCCATGGGCGAGGGCCTCGCCCGCGAGGTGGCCGGCGAGGTCGGCCCTGCCCTTGCCGGCCTTCGGCTCTGGCCGATCGTCGGACCTCGGTGACCGGTTGGAGGAAAAAGACAAAATAAATAAATAAAATAAAATAAAATAAAATTTAAAAATATTAAAATATTATTAAAAGTTGTCCACGTCGGCCGCCGATCGGCCACGTCCCCCGGCGCGTCCAATCAGCAAAATCCGGCCAAAATTGACCGGAAATGACTGAATTGGCACAACGTAAAAAGGTTTAGGACTAAATCGGCACAAAGGCAAAATGTTTAGGACTTTTTTGACACTTCTCCCCATCTAATCCTATTCCATCAGACTTTCCACCTAAAAATACTTTTTATCAAAAACAAAGTCTCTACATTTTGTCAATCATCGAAACCACTTAGGGAATGTTTTCTCAACAATGGCGACTGGGTTTTGGGATAATTTAATAAATGAGACTAAAGGAGTTAACGCTTCGTTTATAGAATTCAGATGATTATCTAAAGCGACTGATGCAAGTTTTCACCAACTCTCTTAGGAGTACTGAAACGATCTTTTCATGAGGAGAAGCGATCTTAACATTTGCACAAACCACACGAGAGTTTGAGAGCCAAACATAGAATCATCCCTTCATGTAATTCTTCTTGGTTGAGCGTTTTCCATTGAGGATTGAATATAAATCCAATTAGCATCTCGTTTACCAAAATGAGCCTATGACCCTTACGAGCAAATTGATATGTTGTTAATTAATCCTGCGGAAGTTTAGCTTATTTTCCAGCCTGTGAATAAATAGATTGTATATGCACTGCAATGTCCAAATAGGAGGAATTGGGTGTTCCTGCTTGTTTCCAGAAAGTCCATCCCAGTCTGGAGTCCAGTGGTGAGCTTCACATTGAATAATTCAATAAAAATAAAGAGATGTGGAGGGCCTCTGCTTTCGCGTCTCTCTGAAAGTGCAGTCGCGAGTAAAATCCTGGTTTATTTAATCTCTAGGGATGACAAATTCTCTATGAATAGATTAGGACTACACGACCCAAGACTTGTTATTGAACGCTATAACATGACTTATACACGGGTCAACCAACATGTAAAGAACTAAAATCAATAGATATACATGGTTTTATATTAATGGTTGGGAATAAAGAAATGAAAGGACAAAAGTCATACGGATTCACAGAAATCCCATTCAATACGAAGTAGAAAAGAGATATAAAAATAATAATCCACAACTCTAATTTGGAGTTGTTAGTGACTTCATCCATGAGTTATTATCGATGGTATAATCAAGTCATAATTCGTTGGATGATTGTATATTTTAACCTTTTTTTTCTTTGAGGAAGTTATTACATATCTAGTGAGTTATGCCGCTTCCATCATTTCTATTCCATGTAAGTTAGATCTTTTTAAGAGTTTGGATCTTTGTCAAATTTTATCTCTTACAAAATAATTTTCTTAATTTATTCCGTTAATTGTTCACTAAAATTTGCCGAATGCGCAAACTTAATCGCTCAATGTGCACTAAGTATGTATATACGTGAATAATTCAAAGGACACCGTGATTGGTTTACAAACATTAATATACTAAATAATGTGACTATTCTTGGGCGTTGAACATAAATTCATTGTGTAAAAACCCAGATCCAGTCTATTACATTATTTAGAATACTATTGTTTGTATGTATACCTAAAGAAAGCTAGCGTTACTCAAATCCAATATACGATTGAAAATTGTCAATTATTGGCCTTTGCTAGTCCTTCAACTTGGCCCACACGACAATATTTCAAGATGTGCGTGGCAAGAACACCTTTTCAAGATTCAAGAACATGAGATAGGAGATTAGATTGAAGCTTACTTGGGGAAGCCATGGCGTGGAGTACAAAGAGGGGAACAAAAAGCTTCAATAGCAAGCAGAGGTTTCCCATGTACCTAGAGAAAAAAGGGCAAAAAGAAAAAAAAAAATCTATTTTTTATCTCTGGGATGATATTTAGTGGCACAAGCTAAAGGAATAAAAGAATAACAATACACGCCAACGATAGTTTATCCCGAATATGTGCTATCAAATTGGGTGGATAATAGCAATAATGTAGGAGAGGAATAGGGTCCTCTTTGGCAATTTTTTATTTATTTTGTTTATTTCTCTTTTGAGACCAAATGGACATCTTTGTAACATTTCAATCCGTATAGCAATGGCTATAGACCCCCCAAAAGGGAGTGACAACTTGTGCTAGCAATTTTCTTTTTTATTTTTGAGCTACAACTTACATTGTGTAGTTAAGATAGGAATATAGAGAAGGAACAAAAGCATAGGATTTTATCATGAAATATTGTCATTGTACCAGAGAATATAGATATAGAAAGTCTCTCATGGCACAAGCTATCTCTTCCAAGAAGGGGAAAGCATGCATATCTAGACATTCATGCTTTTCAAATCGATTGGGAATGATCATTACGTGAGAAATTATTTGTCTTCTGAAGATTGAAAATAGAAATCTCTTATTCTCGCGATCTAAGTTGACAAAATCACGTGAGATGAGGGATCGATTGTTATCAACAAGGCATTCTCAATCAAATATCTATAGGTTCCTCTTTTATGCAGCAATGTCAAGAGAGATATTTTGATGGGATTCCTTAGGTTATTGATACAAATGGTATAAGAGGATGAACACTAAAAATATTATTTGCGGTTTGTATAGAGCATCGGATGCAAGGAAGTAGTGGATATACATGGATTTCGTTTAGCTTTTCTTGCATCAACTACAAATCACTAACCACCCCCACGATATAAATTCTTGTTCGGAAAGCTAAAGAATTTATTTATTATGTTCCGTTTGTTTCGCAAAAAATGTTATTTAAAAAATATTTTCTTAAAAATGATTACTTATATCGCTTACAAAAATGAATAAACGGAAAATATTTTTATCGTACGTGAAAATATTAAAACATAAATTATTATCGGTGATAAAAATATTTTTTTATTAATATTTTTCATGTTATTTATTTTTCGCGAAACAAATGGAACCTAATTGGAGAGTTTCTTTCCCTCAAACAATAAAATTTAATAAATCATGGAAACATTAGAATAATCAACAACGTGACCATTCGAGATGGAGAAGATCTACTGCAGAAGCGTGTACAACTCCCAAAATTCTACGTTCGTGTTAGCTCGAAAACGAAAAGTGCTATGAGGGTTACAAGTTTGAACCGCGTTATATTGCTTGACTTAGGAGAAAATGCATCTTGAAATCGTCCTCGTTCTCCCACGTTTCAAACTAAAGTCCCTTTCAAAATAATGCTGTTTCAGCTGGCCAAGGGAGAAAGTAGACATTCGTCACGAGGATAATAATTCCACGAGGATAGTAATTTAATGCGAGGACGGTACGTAAATCAAACTTAAAAGCTTAGATAATAATTCCACGAGGACAACAGCTATATTTTAACTACATATCATACGTGTCATGCACAAATTCTCTTGGACAATAATTTAACTCGAGTGCTTTGTTTCTAGACATCCAATCAAACACTATTATAACGAATTGAGTTTCCTTTCTTTCTCTCTTTCTTTTTAACTAAATTGGAAAATTGTTGGATGGGATAGGAGATGCGTATGTGGCGACACGTTTGCGTGGAGGGAAAAACAATTTCGATCGCTTCGGAAGAATTTCTGGCCGCCATTACAGCTTTGCTCCTGCTGGTTGTCCGACGAAATGGCTAATCCTCCCCTTCCGTTTACTTAATCTGAACGGTCGAAGCTTCGAATTCAACACGCGTTGAACAAATTAAACTTATGTTTCTAGTGGAATATGCTGGGAATTCCACACAATGTGGAAGGGTCAGCACCCGCCTGCCCACCATATTCAATTGCAGTTGAATCATCACATGGTGTTAAGTAGATAAAGTTTTTTATTAAGTTCTCGTGCGTAGCATAGCTTAAACAATTTCGCAAAAGAGAGAGGGGAAGTTGACCTTTGGATTAGACATGACGAAGATTACTAATATTGTTGAAAGAATTCATTTAAGGGTTTATGAAAGCGACGCCCAAATGGCCAATTAATTTTTTTTTATTGGAACTAGATGAAACTAAGATCGGTTATGGCTTGATCTCTTCACATTTTTATTTATTTATTTATGCCGATCAAAAGATATAAATAGATATGACCCATTGTTTAACATCCGGTAATATTACGTCGCACCATTCCAAAGGTTGAAAGTCTTGTCTAAAATGAAAAGATCCTGTCCAATAATGATTTTCGTCATTTGAAATGATGCCCTCAACTCGTAAAAAGAAATAATTGACCGAAATGGTGATATTTCCCATATTTTTGTTTGATCAATATTTTTTTTTTTTTTTGACATTAACTAACCATTAAACAATATACAATGGGTATCCAATAGTTATAATTTGACATTTTTGTTACCGATGCCTTTTTTTTAAACTTAATTAAGTGTCTTTTTCTTTAAATATCTTATTAGTTCTATCAACATGTTCATCCGATTTTAACAATATTTATTTTTTAACACTATAATGGATATTTTAATAATTTTAAGTTATTTGTTTAAAAATGCTTTAAACTTTTGGGGGCAATAGATTTTAACATATTTTGACATTTCTTCTTTCAATAATCAAAGTACTAATCATGATCCTATAATCTCATCACGTTACCATCTCTTTGTTTGGCAGAAATGAATTATTTGAAAAATATTTATCTAAATAATGATCAATTGTATCACTTACAGAATTGAATGAATGAAAAATATTTCCATTGTTTACGAAAATATTTAGTTATAAATTGTTGTTGATAATGAAAATATTTTCCGTTGATTAATTATTTGAAAAACTATACAAGTGATTGTTCTTTTAGAAAAATATTTTTCCAATCATTTATATTCTGTGAAAAGCAATGCCCCGACCACAACACATCAATCATTCCGCTCTTAACTCAATTAATCACTTTGGCTACATTTGATCATATGAATTTCTCATCAGGAGATGACTAGGTAGGATAGGATATGTACTTTAGGAATTTTACCATACCCCATTCACTATTTGATAAATTGTAATAAGGCATAATATGTTTTTTTTTTTTTTTTTTGTGACTTGCCCCCATGTCGAATGGCTCCTATAATTTTCATTATTTGTTATTAATGGCATATCGGTATAAATGAATCCAAAAATTACACAAATAAAGATGGTAATAATCTCTTACAACACTCTTGCCCACTTCAATTTTATTTGCTCATGTTTTTATTATTTTTTCCTCTCTTTTCTTTTTTTTTTTCCCCTTCCATCATTCTCTAATAAAAATTTATTGATCAATAAACTATAATAATAAACCTAAAATACTAAAATGCTTAAAATATGTAATAAATATAAATACTAAATATACATACTGAATTTATATTATAAGATAGAAAGAAATTCCAATATAAAAATAAAAGTAAGAATAAATGAAAATGAAATTGTTAATTATTTTTTGTTATTTTGCATTTATTTAAATAAGAAATCAAATAATATTTATATTCAATTATTATTTAAGAAGTTCCTTAAAGGGGTGAGCAACACGGATCGACCGAACTAGGAACCACTGGATCGGATTGAATCGACTAGTTTGGTCCGATTCCTAGTTCCATAGAATAGAAATTAGTAGTAGGAGCGTGCAAAATGGTCGCTCGAACTGAGAACCACTTGGATAGGACCAATCGGTTGGTTGGGTCCGATTTTCAAAAGTGTTAGTTCCTAAAAGTGGAACTGGTGTCCAAGTAGTTTAGTTTTTAGTTCCAAAGGAGAACTGAACCAGATTGACTACATATACTCTTTTTAAAAAAAAGAAAATCAAGAAAACAATAGTGACAACTTTCTTTTTTATTTCTTCATAAAAGAAGGCATTCAAGTAATGGAAAAGAAAAAAAAGTGACCTGTTCCATCAGAACTAGACCGAATGGGGAACCGATCACCTATAACTAATGGTTTTCAGTCCGATTAACCATTTCAGAGGGAACTGGACCGCTTGAATCGAAAAAATTATATTTTTATTTTTTAAATGTCTAAACCTAATCCCTTCACCTCTCGGCCTCTCCTTTGAATATGAGAGGCATTGGGATCTATTCTTAAATCCTTTACGTGGAGACACTGCGTCATGATACATAATTGTGGTGTGGCGTAGAAGTTCTACTCTACGCGTGGTATTTCAATATCACGGACTACGTCCTCAGTAAAATGCAACGATGTCCATTTTATGAGTGCTCCCTTTGTTACTCTCTATGATATTCGTGATAGCGAGGGAAGGTCAGGTTGTAGTGAAGCCATTTTCCTTGTTGTGAGGTGGTCAACTTGAATGAACTTCTTACTATAAATCCTTCCAGTTAATGCAAATCCAACAGTTTTATGTTGCTGGGTCTGCGCCCTTTTTGTCCCACTAACATATGGCTCGAGTATTCAAAAGTGAAACAGTGTATATCTCTATCTCTGGTGAACTGTTCTCGATTGGGATCCTGTAGTGATGCTTTGCTTGTGGTGGCAGGGTTTTAGCACCTCCTGCTTTCCTTCACCTTATGTCATTTTCTCTTCTTCGGATGAATAGAAAGCTTGATTAATATGATGCACTCAACCATGGTAAGATGACTAATGTCCAGAGAAGTAGTTGTTTTTCACCATGCATCTAGTGCGCATGCCTTAGATTCCAGTGAGAGTTGAGAGAGTTTGGCTCATCCGCGCCCATTCCCTCCCTCTTCCATCAGTTCCAATGGACTGCTCGGGAGTCGGACGGGACCGGTCGAACTTGTCCCAACCAAGTGATCCGTTTTCTAGTCCCAAAAAAAAAGGAACCAGCTCATCCATTATGATTCTCGGTTCCTAGATGGTACCGGATCAAATCAAGACCCAATCACCTCTAATTTGTTATTCAAAATAGATGATTTTTATATTATAAATATTAGATAATTCTATATATCTTTTATCGTAAGTCAATAATTTTATGAATATCATATCCCTTTATAATATCCAATCATATCCTCTCTTCAGATAGATACTAAACACAACATAACCTCCTTCCATTGGGGATCTCCGACACCCAATTTGAATGCCAATTTCAATCCCCCCGACGATGTCTAACGTTAACCCACCCGGATTAACTCGCATTCAAAGCGGTCTTATTCATAAATTCCCCCTCACGCTCTTCTCCATGCGGCCATGCCCGTCTTATCCCCCTCGCCACCGCCCGAGTCGCCCCCTCCTCTCCTCCAGTCCAGCCCAGCCCCCCGGAAGCTTCACAGAAACCAGCGCCACCTAGGGAAGGCGACACCCCGCGCCCGCCCCCCCCCTCCCCAATCGCGCGCCGCCACGTGCCCCCCACCGACCCCCCCTGCGGTGGGAAACCGGGAACTTTCCTTCGTTCATGAACTTTCCCGAATAAAAGACGCACCCCCGTTTTTCTGCCAAGATATGAACTTAATTACCGACCCGAAAAAGAAAAAAAGAAAAAGCAGATATGATCTAATCATATGTGGCGACACGTTTCCGCGAACGGGCGAGATTGCAAGAGGTGGGCCCCGCGGGGGGTTTCAATGTCGAAATTCAGGCCTTCCCCAGTTGATTCCTTGCGAAAAGGGAGAAGGGGGTGAGGGGGTTGCGATTCCATGTAGGCAAGCCTACTTTAATGGGTTTGACCCTAAGGGGATAACCATCGGCGGTTGGGGCATCCACTTGTCGAGTGGGGCCGCTCCGGTTCGTCCATCTGGCTCCCCCCACGTTGACCGGGAAGTCCAACGGACGTCAGCGTCGTCCGCTTCGCTTCCCCACTCCCCCCCCCCACCGTATCGGACCGTTATAACTCATGTGGATCTGACGGTGGGGAGTGTCCTCATCGGGGACCGCTCCGCCGAACCACGTGTACGGCGGACGGAGCCCCGCTGGTCCCGGGACTTGATTTTCCGTCTCGTGAGCGCGGGAGGGTTAGGAATATATCGTAGTCAATTCTGCTGGGGCTATGCTCTGGAAACGACAGGGCCTCCTCCACGTTAAAAATCTGGGCCCGGGAAAAATCGTTGTTCATGTGGAACAACATGTGCCTTTCGTACGACTAATGATTGTGAATTTTTTTTGGATTTTATCAAAACTCAAAAACTCGTATCCAAATTATCACCGGCCGTGGTGCCTCCGCTGGAGAAGGAATCCGTTGATCCTTCTCCAAATATGAGGAGTTCGAAACTCTAGTAGAGGCTGCTTGGTATCTTAAGTGTGATATCGGGATGGTGAGTCATCTGCTAGCGTTACCCCGAATTTATCTCGCAGGCTGCTGGTTGTACGAGATTCCCGAGTCATAAAAAAAAAAAAAAAAACTCGAACTCAAATTTGCTTAATCGGTACACGACGCGAGAACCCGACCCCATTCAATGTATCGGTGAAGACAACAACTAAGATGACTCCACTCTGACTCAAATGCATAGCGAAATTGGGCCATGGCAATCGAGAGTAAATGCATGCCATATATGCACGATAAGATCAATGGACGGACTCGATTAGGAAAGGGGGGGGAGGACACCACAAGGTCGGGTCACCGCGTCCCAGGCTCATCGAAAAACCCGCTTTTTGCGCATGGTGGTGTACATACATGCTTGTCATTTTTTGACTAAAAGGGCTGGACAGCATATGCTTTCGTAGGAGGGAATAAACCAATTTCTCTCCCTCAAATTATCGGACCGACCGCAATATCTCGCGCTCGATTATTTCACCGGAACGGGCTTTGTTTTTCTGGCAATGAGTTTAATATTTTTATTTTTTGGGGGGTCTTTTCGATATTCTGCTGCGTCGTCTTCTTCCTCCTGTAGTTTTGGACATTTATATAAAGGGCCCGGAACGCCACCATCTCCTCCACCCATTTCTTTTCACTGCTTCCCCAGAAGCACGGAAGAAAGAGATAAAGAGCGCCGCCGCCGCCGCCGTCGCCTTCGCCGGCGAGACTCCTCTCATCGTCGCCGTCTCTCTCCCTTCTCCGTTCGGATCGAATCTCTACAATGTCGATCAAGAAATCGCTGGCCCAGCGCCTCCTCGGCATGTCCCGGACCATCTACTCCTCCCAGGCCCTGGCCGGCTGCCGCCGCCCCGCCGCCTCGGCCCCCCCTCCCCGCCGGACGGGGACCAAGCTCGCCTTCGAACCCGACCCCGGAGACGGCGGCGTCTTCCGGCGGTTCCTCCACCGGAGGGCCGTCCCCACGGCGGAGGCCCGGCCGCCCCCGATCGGCGAGGGCCTGATGGAGAGGCTCCGGGCCCTCGACATTGCGCGGAACAGGATCCGGATATCGGGCCCCTTCCTCCCGCCGCCGCCGCCCCCGCCCCCGTCGCAGCCGGAGCTGGAGCCCCCGGAGCTGACGGTGGAGGACGCGAGGAAGCTGATGAAGGTGGCGCAGGTGGAGATGGTGAAGTCGCGGCTGAGGGAGGTGGAGGAGACGTGGGTCCCGTACCCGGAGCTGGTCCGGATCTGCGGCGAGGCGTGCTCGGATCCGGACGAGGGGATCCGGTTGGCGAGGACGCTGGACGAGACCGGAAACGTCGTCGTCCTGGGCAAGATGGTGCTCCTCAGGCCTGAGCTGGTAATTTCCCCCCTCATCTCTCTCTCTCTCTCTCTCCCTTCTCTTTTTAAATTTTTTTTCCGCTTAATTTCTTGTTTGGCGTTCCGAATTTCTTTTTCCAGTTACATAATTTAGAGCCGCAGGGATAATAATATAAAAAGTGGTCATCAAGAGGGTTAGTATTTTAGAATTCCATTTCGTTTTCATTTTTCATTTCGTTTATGAATTTCTTTTCCATGAGATTGGAGACTACCGAAGACTGATACGTGCTTTTTTGGTGATCTTCTTTTGCTTCCGACGTTCGGGTTTGTGCTTCACGACAGGACCAGAGACCAAAAACGTGTAAAGAGTTCCCACGTTTGAGACGGTGAAAAAAACCAAAAAAAACACCCCATTTTTTCCTAGGACGACAAGGACCAAAACCAGCCCTTCAGCACCTACCGGAGAAACACCCCTATCTTCCCCCAATTTTTTTTTTTAGATTTTTTAATTTTTGGAAAATTATGGGGCCATCTCGAAATCTGAATTTTAATTAACGGGGACGAATTAGATCTTGATTTTTCCTTTTCTAATTTAATTGGACGTGAAAATAGAGAAATTCACAAAAGGACACGAAAAGGGTGATTTTTTTTTTTTTTTTTTTGTGGGTCAGAAGGAAAAGGGTAATTTGGAGTTGATTTTGAGATCTAGGTAGGTTGCTTTCGCTGTCAATAATTGCCGGTCTAGGATGTCTCGGTCCCATGTAGCCTCACATTTTTTCAGTTGAGGGGAGGGGATTTTTTCTTCACATGTTCACAAGTCCAAAACGCCTTCTTCTTCTTTTAATCAATTCAAAGACAACTTTTTTTTTTTTTTTTTTTTTTTAAATTCACCGACTTGCACATGGCCTGTTACAAAAGAGACAAAAACGACAGCTTTAAATTTTTTTTGGGCAAACCAAGAAAATTGCAATTTTCATGGAGTGGAATTTAAGGGATGAATGAAATGCTTAGGGAGTTCAGATACTGGTGTAGTCCTAATTTGGAGTCTCTGTTCGGACCAAAAGCGAAGTTCGGTCAAACAATCTGTACCCATTCCTGTCTACAGGTGAGAAAAGTCGTGGAGGGACTGATGCCACCGCCCCCGCGGAGCGCGGAGCTGGAGGAGCTGGAGCGGCAGAGGGCCGAGATCGACCGGGACGCCGACTCGCTGGTCCGCCGGGAGCTCTGGCTCGGCCTCGGCTACCTCGTGGTCCAGACGGCCGGGTTCATGCGGCTCACTTTCTGGGAGCTCACCTGGGACGTGATGGAGCCCATCTGCTTCTACCTCACCTCCGTCTACTTCATGCTCGGCTACGCCTTCTTCCTGCGGACGTCCCGGGAGCCCTCGTTCGAGGGGTTCTTCCAGAGCCGGTTCGCGGCCAAGCAGGAGAAGCTGATGCGGGCTCGCGGGTTCAATGTCCGCCGGTACAACGAGCTGCGGGAAAAGGCCCGGCCCGCGAGCCCGCCCGTGCCGCCACCTGCCTCCTCGGCGTTCGGTGGATCGTGACGGCCGGGCGGTCCAATTCTTTTTATGCTATTCGATACCGAGACAAAGATATGTAAAAAGAAAACAGGAATCTAATGCGCAACGCATACAATTTTGTTTGGCCTGTCCGAATTGGTAGTCGGCGAGCGAGCGAGCGAGAGAGCGAGAGCGGAGAATATGCTCGTTTTTGTAACGTGATGGTGGTGTACTTAGTTATACTATCATTAATAGAAGTAGTGGAAAATTCAAAAAACTTCCGAGAACCCTTTTTTTTTCTCTCTCGAAATATGGTCTCTTTAATTTTAAAAAAGATTCATCTCTGGTTCTTTGAGCATTTTAGAAAGGTCCCTCCACTTTCCACCGGCTAGAATCACCCACCGTACGCCGCCGCTCTCTCTTGCCCCTCACGCAGTTGGAGGAGCGGCACGACCATTTCCGACCACCACGAAATGAATTCGAGCACCCTAAAACTAAGTTTTTTTTTTTTTTTTTTTGTCTTTTTCTAATCAAGTATCAGGTTCCAAAACTTGAGTAGTTGCTGAATTGCAGCTCTATATTCCTAAAAACCCTAATCGAACATCAATTGTGTTTTGAGACACCACCACCACCGGTATGCTTAAATAGATATTCATGCATAAGATATTATATAAGAGAGTGACTGTGAAAATATAATCATATAGATATTTCTGAAATACATACGTAGTGATGTTTGATTGAGTTATGACTACTGTAAGATCCTACAATTGGCCACTTTAGTGGTTTCAAAGGGGCTTTTCGATTTATCAGTGTTTAAAAGGAGAGTCTTTTGGCAACAGTTACACACATGACAGCGATGATTTAGTATAATCGACCAATCATGCATGACAGCAATGATTTAGTATAATCAACCAATCATCATTGCTAGCGCCTATGAGATGTCTCATATGATGCGAAGTAAGACATTATTCAAAATAGACAGATGAGGATGATCTAATGGTACTACGTCAACATTGCACGTGATGATGTGGTGCAATCATTACATATCATATCTTTTCATTCAAGAGGGACATTGATTTTCTAATTGCTTATCGAAATGTAAGATATCATTGCCAATTAAAATGGTTTTTATAACAGACGAGCTAGGATGATTCGATCGCACCATGCCGGCATTGTACGTGGTGCAATCATCACATACTGTATCTTTTTCATTTAAAAGTGACATTGGTTTTCTAAATACTTACCAAAATCTAAGATATGTAAAAGGTATTGAATTTTGGAAAGGAGTCCATGGATCAATTCAATTTTCCCAATAGTTAACTTGATCCCAATACACGTGAGCCAATTTCCATGTATTGATAAATCATATGATCTCTACGTGAGTCCCATGCGTTGGGATCATGTTGGTTTATTTCCCTCGTATCGTATGCATGTATGTAAAGTCTTATTTGACAACGAACGAAAGGTTTTATGACATTATGAATTTTCTGCGTCCAATAGCAATTATTGAGTTATAAAGCAAAGTATTATTTTGGGGTTCGGGTTCACACGTAAAAAATCTTAGTTGGAGTGTTAATTTTACGAGGCATGGAAAATGCAGAAAGACAAACATTCTTCAAATTTATGTTTAACAATTATCGAGTTTCGAATTATACTAATCGAGATTTTCCTGGGGTTCGGTCTAGTTTACCTATATTTTTGGTGAATTCGGAATGTCATGTATTCTATTATTTAATTATTTAATTAACTAGTACTAATAATTATTTTCTTACACTAATGGTAACTCATTCATTTGGCTGAAGGCGATTTCTTTCTCGCTATGATCACTCTCAAACTTTCCTTACAAAGACACCTATTAACCACTTGTCATTTTAAGATTTACATGGGAGGCCATTTGCCAATCCTAAATTGAGGTGTTACTCTTGACACCTAAACTAAGCCTTCATTACCATAAACATTAGTCATCAAACCTCCTTCCACTTGGCCATAGATTAAATATTAAATAAAACTTTGCTACATGTAATTTACGTGCAACCTTACACTTAACAATTTACTTCTAGTGATTATTGCTAACCTTAATAATATCATAAGTTCATTTTTACTTTTGCCGTATTCTTTTACACTTTCAATCTTCAAAAGAAATGACCCTATACTTCCGATTATTGGATTGAAAAGCAAATTTGACAGCTTTCAAGAGTTGCAAGGTGGCAACACTTTTGGTGATTCAAGTTGCGTTTGAGGCGCGTGAAAATTCTAGGCATTAAGTTAGTTTGATCTACTTAGCTCTTTTAGCTTTGTTGATTGATATGTGTAATCTTAGTTTTAATTAAATTTAAAGTTAAGTGTGAGTGTGTGTAATAGTTGTGTGGGGGTGTTGTAATTGTTACATTGTATGTGAAAATGATGAATTTGAATTTGGAAATGTTACTTTTGTAATTTCATATTCAACCATTGTTGGTAATATTCATCTTGTACTCACTAGTTATATTCACATTATATTCACTGGTCAGATCCATCTTGTACCCGTTGGTCATATCACCTTGTATTCATTGAATTTATTCATTTGTTTGATCATATTCACTCCCTGAATATATTCACTTTTTGAGTATATTTGCTTGTTTGCATATATCCATTTATTTGGTTAGATTCACTTCTTGAATATATTCACTTGCTAAGTATATTCACTTGTCTGAATATATCCATTTATTTGGTCAGATTCACTTTTTGAATATGTTTACTTGCTAAGTATATGCATTTGCTTGTGTCTAAATATATCCAATTCTTTGATCAGATTCACTTCTTAAATATATTCACCTATTTGATTAGATTCACTTACTGAGTAAATTCACTTGTTGATAAGATTCACTTATTGAATATATTAACTCACTGAGTACATTCAATTGCTATAATATATTCACTTATCTACTCATATCCAATTGAGTATGATCACTAGCTGCATATATTCGGCTTTTGAGTATATACATCTATTTAAGAAGACCACATGTTACTTCTCACTCGATTATTTGACTAATGCATTTTTGAGTTGAGGAATATGTGTTGAAATGCTTATAAATGTGTATTTATCATTGCTTGCATGATGGTAATATGATTTTGTCACCCGTAAATTAACAGTGAGATGTCCATGTGTTAGGATGTCTCGGAGTTGATATGTCCCATATGTCAAGATGCCCCGGAAGTATTCATGAGGACAAGTAATGAACCTAATGCATGTGTATGTGCATATATAACTGGATAAAAGTACCTATGTCAAAGAATGAACTAATTGGTGATTACCAAGCATGAAAATATGTCATGCCATCCGCATGCGTATGAGTAAAGCAATGTTGTTATTAGATTTCATTGACATGTCATAATAGAAAAGGTAAAATATTTGCTCGTGCGCTTGGCATACATATTTGCTTGTCATGTACTTATGTTGTTTTGTATTAGGTTAACTGGTAAGGTGGTCTTCTAACTTAAACCTAGATATTCCATCTACTAAGTCTCACCACACCCCTTATTTTTCCAAATTTGTGGGATGGATCCACTTTATGCGCTATGCTTTGGAGTATCCCTATATATAGAATGTGAATATTAAGATATACTTGTACCAAGATCCAATAAGGTGTGTGTCAAGTGTAGTTCTACTATCTGGGTGGATGTAGGATTACCTGAGCTTCTTTCTCACTATTTCACCACATGGTATGCTGATGTAAATGACGAGATGATTGGACCTTTGTAAGGGTTCAATGGTCCCCCTAGGCATGATGATAGAGGGAACGAGATGACAAGGGAGGCCGACAATCCTTAAGTAGGTAAGTTGTTTTGATAATGGACAAGTTCGCTTTTAGGGTTGTTTGGGTGTAGTGGCGCTAGTTGATCTACCCTTTTCTAGGACTTTGGTGTTTTGAATTTTGCTTAAATGACATATTAAAGTTGTAAAACTGATGTTTAATATAAGTAAAGATAATATCTACATTTTTTTTTGGTCGGTCCTACTCTATTCCTATTCTAATGCCCACTCTCAGATTTTTGCCTTGCCTCCTTGCAGGGCGTGGGAGTCGAAACCTTCCTGAAACTACAGCGTTCCTACCCAAACTCCAACCCCGAGAAGGTAGGGATTCGAATCCACCTCCCCCTTCCAAGTTGGAAGGGTGGTCACACGGAAAGCAAACCCCAGTGGTTAATATCCACATTTGACTAATGTGATTTCTTATATGGGATAAATGTAAAAATCTTATTGAGTTTCCATATGCTATTATTGAATAAAGGATATAATTAATGTAGAGATAATTAAGATAATTCTCTAGAATATTTTATATATTAGAGATAATTAGAATATTTATGTTGGTTTTTAGTATCTCTCATGATCGTGCGATATTTCCTTCAATTGTGCATACATTGATTAATATATATTACCTTTGGTAGTCTCTTATATGAGGAAGCCTACATATGAGGAAGCACTTAGTCGAGTCCATTCCAAGATGGTCATGTTCCAATGCCAATCGCAATAGTCGCATCACCCAGTTGAGCTTGAAAGGTGGCTTTTCTTTTGATGCCAGCCGTATAGGCAACATCGCTAAGTAACAATTTATCCAAACTAGTCACATCGGCCGCTTGCTATTGCTCCTTCGATTCTTGACATTTCGAGTGTCGTTTCGAGAAGCAACATTACCATCGGACTCGCTCCTCTCAAACCTGCAAGATTTGGATTTTAACATGAAAAACTATCAGACTCGCCTCATCCGTCACGACTCAACCATTGGACACCTTGAAGACTTGTATTCAAACTCAAGTTGACATATTCAATGTACCTTAAGTTTGAGGGAGGATGTTAAAGATAATTAGTATAATTCTCTATGATATTTTCATATATTAGAGATAATTAGAATATTTTTGTTGGTTTTTTGTATTTCTCAAGACCGTGCAATATTTCTTTTGATGGTGCATATCTTGATTGATATATGTTACATTTGATTGTTTCTTATAAAGTCTATACATAGGCTGTTGTCCTTTATTATGTTATATATCATATAATATATATATATATATAAATGACTAAATTTCTCTTTTTTGTGTTGTCACATTTAACTAATAGGAAGAACACGTGTTGAGCGTAACATTACGAGCGACACATGAGGTATGCCATTTTTGTCATGTCATGTGGACCCTATTTTTGTTAATCTCAACCATGCAGAAAATTTGTGGATATAAGTTTTATTTATTTTCCAGAAAATGAATAATTTTGGAAAAATATTTTTCTAAAAATGATCAAAATGAATAAACAAAAAGAAAAATTCATTGCCCATAAAAATACTTACAAAAATGATTTGTAAACCATCGTAAAAATCAGATTTACAACATCAAGTTCTTGGTTAAGATGGAACGTCGTGAACCATTGGAAATCGTGGTACTTAAAAAAGTTCAATATTTACAACATATTACTTATTTATTATGGATCGTCCCAAAAGCGTCATGATTTGTTTTGGTCGGTGAAGTGTCATGATTGGAGAGATACAAAATTACCTCAATTTGTCCTTCTCTACGTTGTCTCGTAACCCCCTGTAACTTTTCATAATTGGAAAAATATCCAAATTTACGATGTCGTGCGCATGATTAGGACGGAACACCGTAATTTTTTGTAAATCGTGGTAATTAAAAAAGATATCCAAATAATTGACATATTGCTCATAATTATTACTAGAGGTATGCAAAAAAATTGAAAACCACCCGAAGGGACCAGACTGGACTAGATTGAAAATGGCGATTTCCAAGGGAACCAATCCGATTCTCAATTTCAATATATTAGAACCAGTAGGAACCAGTCTAGTACTCTGTTTTAGGTGTGGAATCGCCCAATCATCCACCCGGATTAGATAGGTAATACATAAATATTAAAAGAAAAAATTTTGATAAAAAAATTTAAGAAAAATGAAAATCTTAAAATCTCTATGCTAAAGCTCAACACCTATTAACTGAGTGCTCGTCTTGTTTTATTCTCACCTCATATGAGTTGTGTCTTTATCTCTCACTTACAACGTTGACTTTCAAGCTTAACACCCATCGACTCACGGCTAGACTCGTCAAATGGGTGGGTCGAGTCGGGTTTGGGTCGGGTCGAAAATGGGTCGACTCATATTTGACCCATTTAACATGTTTTGACCCATATTTATGTAGTGTAAATCAAGTGATCCATACCCGACCCGACTCGTATTGTTAAAACCTATTAATATTCTAGGAAAACCCACATCTACTATATGCTAATTGGATTAAAACTTCAAATTAAATTAAAAATAGTAAATAAAATAAAATAAAAAAGTTAAAAGAAACCTATAAATTGAAATATTTATAAAGAATTAGACCATGCACATGATTCTCTTATTTGAAGTGAACATACCATTAAATAACTAAAAACTGTAACATGGAATTTTTTTAACTAAACTTGAAAAAGCTCAGTTTTATGCTTTTTTTATTAAAAAAAAAGTATTGTTAAAACATTTTTATGCAATACAAAATTTTTAACAATTTTTATGTAATACAAATTTAATGGAAATTTTTTATAATTCTTTTTAAAATATTTTTTTAAATCGAATTTTATTTTTTTTTAAATATAATTTTTAATTATTTTTATTTTTAAAAATATAATTTTTATAATTTATATTTTTAATAATTATTTTCTTTTCTCTTTTTCTCTTTTCATTTTTCTTCTTCTTCGGCCGGCCGTCATCGTGGCTAACGATCGGCGATCGGCCACGGGCGAGATTGAGCTCGCCGGGGTTGGGCGGGACTCAATCTTGCCATTCCGGCGAGGCCGAGGCCTCGCCCGACGCCGGCAAGCTCGAGTCTCGCTAGTTGTTGGCGAGGTCGAGGCTTCGCCGATGTCGGCCGAGGCTCGATCTTGCCGATCTTCGAGGTAGCTCGAGTCTCGCCGGATCCAACGAGGCTTGAGCCTCACTAGTCTCGGCGAGGCCGAGCCTTGTCGGATCCGGCGAGACTCCGGTTCGCTGACGTCGGGCGGGGCTCGATCTCGCCGATCTGGGGAGGCCGACACCCCGCCCAATGCCGGTGAGCTCGAGTCTCGCTAGATTTGGTGAGGCTCGAGCCTCGCCTGGCCTATTGCCCGCTAGCCGTCGCCTAGGAAGGAAGAAAAAGAAAAAAAAATTGAAATATAAAAAATAATTATAATTTCGATTTTTTATAAAGTTAAAGAAGGAAGGCCATGGGTTCAAAGTGAGTTTTCTAATAACCTATTCAGACCCTTTTTTTTTTATGCTTTACTTTCTCAGACCTATTTCTGACCCATATTTAACTTTCATTTGACCTATATATGACCCATTTAACTAAAAATGGGTCATAATATGGGTTTATGATCCATTTT
Organism: Eucalyptus marginata; assembly: GCA_014182565.1. Classification (NCBI taxonomy): domain Eukaryota; kingdom Viridiplantae; phylum Streptophyta; class Magnoliopsida; order Myrtales; family Myrtaceae; genus Eucalyptus; species Eucalyptus marginata. The sequence goes on along the minus strand of CM024593.1, from coordinate 18,845,282 downwards.
GCCAGCTCTACTCACGGCGTAAACTATAAACTTTTAATATGAGTCCAATCTTTTTACTAATCTTGCAATTAATAATATTTGTTTTTGCTTTACTTTTGTCAGAAAATATTGCATTGAGTGCGTGAAGCTTAATGGGACCGATTCCATAGACTCATTTGAGACTCGAGAACTAGATGGATCAGCAGTTTAGTTCTGAGGTGGATTCATAGAATCAATAAGCGATTATTGATTCCAGAGTGAGAATCATCCACTCAGATTATACTCACTCCTACTTATTACATATCATGGTAAACCTTTGTAAATCTTTGTGTCAAAATCCAAATTTAAGACATTATGTTCTAAATGAGGACTGATCATCACCGTAGTAATTAAAAAAGGAATTGATATTTATGATGTTTTTTTTTTTATGACTAGGGGACCGCTAGAGATCACCTATCGGGGATCACACGACCCTCCGGTGCTCGGTAGTACCGGTGGGGTCTCGCTGCAAGCTGCTATTTAAACGTAAACCCTCGGGAGGTTAGCCCTGTAAACCACCCCCGGAACCCCACTTAAGTTGCGAGCATCCAGAGATTCGAACTCGTTCTCTTTGCGATGAGGTAGTAAAGCCCAACCATTATGGCTACCTACGGGTGGGTTGATATTTACGATGTTCTGTTCTTGATCAGACGTGATGTATTCATTCGCACACCGTCATAATTAATGAGGCACTCGTACTCTTTTTCGATGAAAAAAAAAAAACTATATGATGCACTTCATTTCCAACCTGAGTTTTTCATAAAGATAATTCTATAGCAAAAAGAAGGTTAATTTTTTTTTCCATAAAGGAATATCTTTGTAAATTACACCGAAAGACAAAAAAAGAAAAGAAAAGTAATGGCACCAAACTTATTTATAAACCAAATCCCACTCTAAACAATCCTCTAACAACTTTATTTAAATAAAATTCCCAGATAGTATCAAGCACATAAAACTTCCTAAGACAATTTAATTCAATTTCGTTTATTTCACGAAAAATTAATAATTTGAAATTTTTTTCTTAAAAGTGTTAATTTTTTTGAAATAATTAATCAATTAAAAAATTTCTTAATTGACAAGAATTCTAACGAGGATCATTTTTAGAAAAATGCTTTCCCAATAATTTATTTTTCGCGAAATATTTTTCCAAGATTTTATCATTTGACGTGACGTTTCATATATTTTAAATTTAGTTTACCAAAAACAAAAAATACTTGACAAAATATGACGCTGAGATCCACGAGCTAAAAGCACGACCTTCCTCGTTCCTTCGCCGTTCGCTGCCGGCCCCGATACCATGTACCCACGTACATTACCTCAGCAGGCAAAGTCAAAAGTCGACGCCCGCGAGGGAGCGGCCTCGACCGTCCGATCGGCCTCCCCGCGGACGCGCCAGATCCAGCCGCGAGATCTCGACTCTCCGGGCTGGACGTCGCAAGAATTCCCTCGAAGCTTCTTCCCCTCCTCCCTCCTTCTTCCTCCTTCCTCCTCCCATCAGCCGACACGCCATCGAAGCTCTTCGACAGCCTCGGCAGCCGACGAGTCCGCCGATCCCCGCATCCTCCCTCTTCCGCCGCCCGATCGGGCTCGAGCTCCGCTCGGATTCGTTCAGTGGTGAGTCCCCCGATCCGCGATCGGCCCTATCTTTTCTTTTTTTTTCTTTTTTTTTTTTTTTTTTTTTTGAGGCGGCGATTCGATCCGATTCGCCGGCGTCCGTTTAGCGTCGGCTTGCGCTGCTTCTGCGTGGGGGGAGTTTGGACCGTTTTCTCCGATGGGTTGTGCGTCGTGCCTTCGGGATCGCCCGAAACGGGTTGTCCGTCGATCGATCGGTTTCCCGGGCTCCCCCGCGTGGAGTTAGGGTTGGGGAACGTGTGATGCGGGGGCCTGATTTTTCCGTTTCGCGGCGTCGGCGTCGGCGTCGGCGTCGGCGTCGAGATTTCGTGCCGAGTGTCGGGTTTTGCAGGGATTTTGTGTGCGATGTCGTGAGATTGGATTCTGCTTTCGAATGATTTCGTCATTTTTTGTCCGTCTTTGGGGTTGTCGTTGTTTTTTTCTCGAATTCTGTTGAGGTAATTCAGTGTAGGAGACGTCATCGGTTCGAAATCTGGAAAAGACAAAGCTTTCCCAATTGCGGTTTCGTGACCTTTTTCCTTATATAGCGCGCGGTGTGGAATGTTCTGTTCCTGGCGACATGTGGTCATAAATGTCTCGGACATTCTGTTTCGTGGCTGGTGGGTTCTCCGCATTGAAAGTTTCTCTTGATCGTTTTGTAGGTTACTCGATGGAAAGCGGGGCTGGAGAATGGGCGAGTAAGCCGGCCCAAAGCGCGTCTTCCTCCGACAACGGCGGCAATGATGTGGGCGATTTCGAATGCAACATTTGCCTCGACCTAGCTCAAGACCCTGTCCTGACCCTTTGCGGTCACCTCTATTGTTGGCCCTGTCTGTATAGGTGGCTGTGCCATCACTCGCACTGCCACGAGTGCCCGGTCTGCAAGGCCCTTATACAAGAGGAGAAATTAGTCCCTCTTTACGGGAGGGGGAAGACCCAGACGGACCCGAGATCCAAATCTTATCCAGGAATTGATGTCCCCAATCGCCCGTCGGGACAAAGGCCTGAAACTGCTCCGCCTCCAGACGCGAACCAGTTCGCGAATTATGGGTTTGGTTTCATGGGAGGGTTCATGCCGATGGCCTATGCTAGGATCGGGAACTTCACGCTGTCTACTGCATTTGGTGGTCTAATCCCTGCTCTGTTCAATGTGCAATTCCATGGATTTCAAGATGCCACCGTGTATGGGACGACTTCGGGTTATCCATACGGCTTCAACACATTCCACGGGGGTCATGCCCATGGTTTTCCACAGACGGCTGTGCGTGGACAGCAGGCTGATACCGTGTTGAAGAACCTTCTTTTACTCATCGGAATCTTTGTGGTTCTCGCGCTGCTTTGTTGGTGATCTTACTTTGGATTCTCTTGGTGATGAAATCTCTTAACTCTCTTTATAGTTGTCATGCTCCACGAGGCTTAGGCTAGTAAAGGTTCGAGTCAGGTGTTCAGAGGTTGTCAATATGATCCGCAAATCCTTGATATCCTGTTCCACATATATCAGGCACTCCTTTTCTTTTTGCAGACACGTTCGTGTATGTCTGCCTGCGGTTTCCTGTTCATATTTGCATCTGACCGTTTATTTATTTCACGCGATTTCTTCTATAGTGTCATCTATTCTGTTTGCCATCACCAAGGAATACAGGACCTGTCTTGGGTGTTTTCTTTGTAACTATACAGTGCTTAAAGGTGGATACATTTGTTCTTTTCCCAAGTGTAATCTAGTAAGAGGAAGTGCATTGATTCTGGAACTTGTCACATGAATCTCTCTGTTTTTTTTTATTTTATGTGTTGGCATATTGTTCCTCTACAAAGTGCTATATTTGCAAAGCTGTGCCTTGGTTCTTTCCGTTTGATGTTGCCTCTCATAATGAAAATTCTAATTAACGAAGTGGGGATCCACAATTGCACGCGGTCAAGAGTGCAAAAACATGCTTTCTTCGGAATGGTAATTGGACTCTTAAGTACTGTACTCTGTGTATGTTGTCGATTGTCAAGCAATTTATGTGGATATTGGATGGACTAAGAGAGCTTCCTGTGGATATGGTTTCCTGAATTTTGATAGGAGAATTTGCTTCTGTTCAACTTTAGAAGTGAAGGAGGTTTTTGTGTCCTTATGTGAATGGAATGGCTAGAGAACTTACTGATTCATGACAAGTGACGGGAAAAACTAGCCGTTCAGTGTACAAGAAGCTTGAGAAGTCTTCGCCTGCGTGCGAGATTTCGGGTGAGAACAGTGAACTAGTTTTAGTATTTTTCCAGTGTTTTTCTTGTCTGAAAACACGGGATTCCACATAAAAGAAGGAGAAATTGGACAGGTGGATTGACTGATTGCAGAAATTGGTGAAGGAGACGATGTGAATTTTATATGAAACCCCCGTAATTTTGCATGAAATGCGACGAATCTCCATGAAATCTGGGAAAAAATCTCCGTTGACAAACGAGGTTGGGCGTGATGCTTCGTATGATGCACGGAGCTTCCTGTGAAGCTTCAGAAAGCTTTGAAGTATCAGTTTGTTCTTGTTCTTTTCTATTCTTTTCTTCTATTGATCTAAAGCTGAAATGGAACGATCATAATATATAATCATTCCCAATATGATCAAGTTTAGAAGAATCGGGCATCTTAATAGCATAAACAAGATGTCGTGATACATATAATTTCAGGATTTCCGTCTTGAAACAACACAACCAAGCAAAATGTCATATTCTCGTCGATGTTGAAACCTTTTGTATTCACAAGCAGAACGTTTTCCATGAGAAAAGAGAGAAACCGTGTTCCGCTTTAATTTCATTGAAAACGAAATTTGAAGGCGAACGGCAAGGGGCCAATTAGACTTTTGCCGGCCTAGATGACCAGAAAATGTAGACGAGAGTAAGATCTAAGATTAAAGTATTTGTGACAACGATAGGATGACACACTAGGATGAAATGATTTCATTTATGTTTTAAGTAATTGATTTCTTGATTGTCTAGGAAGTGAAAATGACACCAATAGTTCATAAATTATGGCATAATATATAATGTGGTCCTTGAACTTTTAATATGTTCAATGTAGTCTCAAAACTTAATGAAAACGTTCAATATAGTTTTCTTAATTCAAGATTATATTAAACAAATTAAAAGTTTAAGAATCACAATGTACGTTGAGATAAAGTTCATGGTTCATTTATGATGTTAACCGTCCAGAAAAGGTAAAGCAAATCCAGCTGTGCTCTTCATTACTCAGATTAAGATTGCATAAAAAGCAAAGGGCTTCTCGCATTTATCCTTGGAAATATTTCTCTCCAGTGTATATGACTAGGTGAGGAAAGATAAAAGACGACGGCAGATTATGAACACTAATAAGGCACCTCTCCTCAAAAGAAACAATACAAAACTACGAATCCCGAGTCGCCATCGACAATGGCCCTCGAGCACGAGCACCACATGGCAACGTGCCGGTCAAGATCCCACACCTTTGCCGGCTTCCTTGTAGTGTCCGTGGCCTTCCTCGTCGCTGTTCTTGCTTTTCCTGAAGTACCTGTAGTATATATACTGCAATATGATCTGATTTTATTGTGGTTAAGGAGGTAACTAATTCGTATCAAGCTTCACAATTACAATCAACGCAACATGCTCTGATTTATGTTTAGAGAGAAAGCTCAAAGAAAGGATATGAATAAGTCAAGCGCCACACAAACGATCACGTCCAACATCCGTATAATACCCGTTAGCATACTACGTATACATGTGTATATATTCATAATTTGTACGTATACACATGACAGAGAGAGGGAAAGAACCTTCCCACTAAAGTAACATTAGCGATCATCGCGAAGATGAACATAAGAGGATTCAAGCCTTGAAATAACATCGAAGTGAAAAGGTTACGGATTTGACATAATTGAATTCATTAAGAAGGAAGAATGATTTCAAGAAAGGGCAAAAGGGTATCACATTGACGCTCCCTCGTTTAATCTGGGCAACGACAAATAACAACAAGCATTGTTAGCAAAGTGAGATGGATCGTATACATATACAATAAGAAGAAAACGCACATGTTGATACGGCAGATTAATTAATTTAAAATGACGAGATTAAGCATACATTTCACCGTATCTGAGGGATTCTTCCACCCATTTATATGGCGGCCATCAGCCATCCAAGCCATTGTCCAAACGCACTGTGCTCCATTCCACCTTCCTGCTTCGAGTCACCAGAAAGAACAGAAGAACAGAAAGATTAGGAGAGATAATTTCATCAATTAGGGCAAGATTTTACAGAAATTAGGGTTTGGCAATCATGGGATCAGCCCATACTTGTAGCGATTTCCTCGTGGCGAGTACAACATGAGGTTCCGTGAAAGAATTGTTCCGAAGGGGTAGAGTGAGGGATGATGCTGGAAATGAACCATGCCCCACCTGATATAACGATATAGAAATGAAAGGAATCTTGATGTGTGCGCATTTAAAAAATTGGAGGGTCCTCGTCAATCACTCCATAAATAGAAATTCAATTATGGACAGACCAATGTATCCTAGAAAGATCACATAATTAAGGCGACTAATTGAGGCGATTTTAACTAAAGCTCACTGATTGTGGGATTGGCTTAGGCTTGCCGTCCGACTTCGTGGACGGAGCCTGAGCGGCCTCATCGTTGGAAGACGAGTCGCTGTCGAGTTGCACGGCGGACGGGCCGCTCTTGGCCACCCTGATGTATGTCTGAAACGGCGGCGTCCCGCTCCCGGCCAAAGATCGAGCCGAGCTGTGAGGACAAGACACCAGGTGTTACTCCTCTTTCAATTTTGGGTAGGACGAAATTAACTTAGATGGTCGAATGAAAATTAAACTCCATACGTGTAACAGAATTCTTTTCTCGGAGATGCTTTTTACTGGAGTTGCTTTTGCCGAGGCGCCAGGAATAGGGATTCCCGATTGATGTGTTGCTTTCGGTTTCAGTGGTCCCTTCTCTTGAGCCTGCAAGTAACCATCACAAGTAATTCAAGAACTACCTTCTACCAAAGAAACCGACGGCATTTTTGCCCATACCCATGTGTCTTCATTCAAGTACACTTGGTGTAAAATAATCATTTGGGAAAGTTGACACAAATAGTTCCTAAATTTTGGCTCAATTTGTAATGTGTTCCCTAAACGTTTAATTCATTCAATGTGGTTCATAGATTGTAGTTCAATTTGAAATGTGATTCATGTACTTTTAGTTTGTTTAATATGATTTCTAGACTTTTAATACATGTTTATTTAATCTTTGAACTATATGAATAAGGTTCAATGTTGCCCTTGAGCTTAATTTAATGGAAGGACAATATTGAATATTTTCATATAGTTCAGGAACCAAATTAAATATGTATCGAAATTCTAAGGATCACATCGAACAGATTAAAAATTCAAGAACTACAATGCATATTAGGCAAAATTTTAGGAACTATATTAAATAAATCAAAGTTTATCGATCACATTACACATATGATCAAAGTCTAGGGGCCATCGTGTCCTCATCTCTTATCATTTTTGGCAAGGAAACTAAAGGGGAGAATGAACCTGAGCAAGTTCTTAAAAGGCTCAAAGAGAATAAAAAGGTGAGAAATCTGCCCTGGGGTGAGCGACCCCGCAATGTCACCCCCGTATTCCCTTATGGTCAAGAAATTTAGGGGCTCTTCGGTGGTAAAGGTAGACACCACGTCAAGGACTATTCATTGGATATCGTTGGGTAGATAGGTATAGTAGCCTCTTGCCCTTGGGATGAGAAGAGATTGGTGAAATTCTCACTATTGTTCTGGCTGGCTTAAATGCTAAGTCTACATAACCGGCTTCCACAACAGTCTCCATCGTGTCCTCATCCCTAATCATTTTTGGCAAAGAAACTATAGGGGAGGAGATATCGAATGTTTCACCTGTGGGTCGGGTTTCTTGATGTGTCGGCCCTTCCACAACCTGTAGACATGATCATAGAACAGCAGCACCACGTTGCTCGTGGTATAAAGCTGTTGCAGTACAGCCAACAAAGTAACAGCGTCAGTGGAGAGAAGCGTGACGATGAGTCGTGAGACATCTACCGACGATTTCTCCGAAGGAGGATTTATAGGAAAAGTTTGTGTTGGGCCTCCTCAATTTCAGATTTTCGGTCGATCGATGCAGGCTTATCTAGGGTCCAAATTGCATGAACCGTGGGCTTTCTTGGCCATACAAAGAAGCGACCACATTAGGACTACGAATAGGAGAACGGGGGCTAACTATAAGCCGAGTGTACCTAACAAATTGTGGTCCTGTCCCGCCTTCCTCCCTCGCTCAATTCATGGAAAACAAATCTTCCACGCCGCCCCGTGCATGTCGAAACCCTTTGCATTCACGAACAGAACACGTTTTCCATGAAAACAGCGAGAAAATTATGTTCCGTTAGGAAGCCGGAATAGTCTAGCACACCAGTCGGAATACTTCAACCACTTTATGCTGCGATCCGCCAAGCTGAACACCTTAACAATTCCCGTTGCGCCCGCCAAGCTCGAGTGCCGAGACCGCGAACGAGCAGTGCTTGCAAAGAAAGAAAGCCGAATCGCCCAAGCTTCTCGGTGTATCTGTCCACTAAATAAAGATCACCACTTGACACCACCAACTGCTTCCAAAAGCCACCCCCTGCCGCGGTGGTTGCCACTGTATATTGGCGGCGAGAGACTTCGAAGTCCGAAAGATGAATCGATCTCCGAAACTGACCCGACCCGATCGACGACGCAAACTCTACCTTCATGAACTGCAATGTCGTCGTAACCACCGCCCTGTGAATCATCTCAATGGCTCCAGTTCTCATCCCCGTACCTCCAAGGCTCCAATAACCTAATCGCCCTTTTTCATCAACCGAACACCGGTCCACATCAGACACTACTTTCCGTACACCTTGAACGAGGCCTCCGGTTCCACCGCCATACTCGAGCGTGTATTCTCTACTGATTTCGACGATTCGGAATTGGAGAGAATCGAGTACCTCCGGAACTCGTGGGGCAAGTACGCGATCCGCTGCCGCGAGAAGAGGCTGAGGATCCGCATGCGCCCGAGCTCCGACTCCTCGAGCTTCAGCAGCCACCGCGCGTGACCGGAGGAGGCGGTTCCGTCCGGCGTCTCGACGGCGTAGACCGTGCTCGCGCGGAGGAAGAGGGCGGAGCGCGGCGTGCTAGTAGGGATGCGGAAAGGGAACCGCGAGGCGTCGTGGCGAGGCCGGGGGATCGAGGAGCGGAACGAAGAGCAGACGCCGCGGAACCGGAGGACGTCCATGCGAGTGTGGAGACGATTGCCGATCATGGAGAGAATCTCCGGCGGGAGATCGGACCATGGACGTTTCCCGGTTCCCTCCATGAGATCCTGCACTGGTGATCGCAGGCGTCGCAGGAAGAAGAAGAAAGAAGAAATTGTCATCGCCAAAATTAAAAGAGAATCATCAAAATTGAAAAACAAATCTTCTCACTTGATTATCTTTCATACTTTTCCCTTCAATTTTGATCAAGAATCTTGGAAGATCTAATCTTTTTGCGTTCGTGCCAAAGTAAATCTTTAGCAATATCTAGCCAAACTTAGTTGAATGACTGAATTGACACTGAATCAAAAAGTTTAAAACTAAATTGACATTAATATTATAGATTCACAACTTTTTCGACACTTTTCCCGAAATGTCGATGTGGTTGCCATATCCCTGATTGAGTGGGAAAGGGAAAGCAAACCCAGTTGCGCTCTTCATTACTGAGATTAAAATTGCATAAAAAGTAAATGGCTTGCCGCTATATCCTTGGAAATTTTGTCTCTCCAGTGGATAGCTGGGTGAGGAAAGACAAAGATGACCGCAGATTATGAACACTAATAACGCACATATCCTCGAAAGAAAGCAATAAACTACAAATCCCTTTGCGGTCGATGAAGACCCTCGAGCACGAGCGCGGACACCGCATAGCAACGTGCCGGTCAAGATCATGCGCCCTTGCTGGCTTCCTCGTAGTGTCCGAGGCCTTCCTTGTCGCTGTTCTCGCTTTTCCTGAAGTACCTGTAGTATATGTACTGCAATATGATCTGATTTTATTCTGGTTAAGGAGGCAGTTGACTCGTAGTAAAGCTTCACAATTACAATCGAGGCAATATGCTCTGATTTATGTCATAGAGAAAGCTCAGAGGAAGGGATACGAAGAAGTCGAGCGCCACGCAAACGATCGCGTCCAACAGCCACGGCATGTTGGCTTTGATACTCTCCCACTCAACGGTTCTCGCTAGTATGCTGCAATATCCGTATAATACCTGTTAGCATACTACATATTGTATGTATGTACGTAATTTGTATGTATATGCATAAGAGAGAGAACCTTCCCACATATGTAACATTAGCGATTAGCGCAAAGATGAACATAAGAGGATTCAAGCCCTAAAATAACATTGAAGTGATAGGGTTATGGATTCATCATAGTCAAATTATTAAGAGGGAAGCAGAATTTTGAGAAAGGGCGAAAGGTTATCACCTCAACGCTTCCTCGTTTAATCTGGGCAATGACAAAAAAAGAAAAGAAAAAAAGAGCATCGTTAGTAAAGTGAGACGGATCATATATAGATACGATAACAAGAAAGTGCCTGATATATCGATATGGTAGATTGATTAATTTAAAATGAGATGATCAAGCATACGTTTAACCATATTTGAGGGATTCTACCACCCATGTATATGGCGGCCATCAGCCATCCAAGCCACTGTCCAAACACACTGTGCTCCATTCCACCTTCCTGCTTCATCATATAAAGTCACCGGACCCAAAAAAAAAAAAAAAAAAAAAAAAAAAAAAAAAACAAAGAAAGATTAAGAGAGATAATTTCATCAATTAGGGCAAAGATTTTACAGAAATTAGTGTTGAGGAATCAAGGAAATCAACTCATACTTGTAACAATTTCCTCGTGGAGAGTACAACATGAGCTTCTGTGAAAGATTTGTTGTGAAGAGGTAGAGTGAGGGATGATGCTAGAAATGTCCCATACCCCACCTGAAATAACGAAGTAAAAATTAGAAGAAAAAAAATGGAATCTTGATGTGTGCACATTTGAAAAATTATAGGTCGTCCTCAATCATTCCATAGTTAAGCCAACTAGATTAATGTGATTTTAATCAGTGCTCACCGATCGTGGGATTGGCTTAGGCTTGCTGACCGACTTCGTGGACGGAACCCGAACAGCCTCGTCATCAGAAGACGAGTCGCTGTCGAGCTGCACGGTGGACGGGCCGCTCTTCGCCACCCTCATGTACGTCCGGAACGGCGGCGTCCCGCTCCCGGCCAAAGATCGAGCCGAGCTGTGGAGCCAGACAGACACCATGTGTACTCCTCTTTCAATTTCGGGCAGGATGGAATTAACTTAAATAGTTCCAATGAAAATTAAACTCCATACGTGTAATAGAATTCCTTTTTCGGAGATGATTTCACTGGAGTTGCTTTAGCCGCAGCGCCGGGAATGGGGATTCCTGATTGATGCGCGGCTTTTGGTTTCAGTGGTTCCTTCTCTTCAGCCTGTAAGTAGTCATCACAAGTAATTCAAAAACTACCTTTCACCAAAGAAACAGACAGACTTTTTCCAACATGGAAGGGGGAGGTGAGAGGTTCGAATCCCCACCTTCTAGGGGGGTTGGAGTGAGGACGATTTAGTTTCAGGAGTGGGGTTTCGACTCCCACGCCCTGCAAGGAGGCAGGATAAAAAGTCACTCAAGTAAAAAAATCATTTGGAAAAGTTGACACAAATAGTTTCTGAATTTTGGCTCGATGTGTAACGTGATCGTTGAATTTTTTAATTCATTCAATGTAATCCATGGATTGCAGTTCAATTTGCAATGTGATCCATATACTTTTAGTTTGTTTAATATGGTTTCCGGACTTTCAATACATGATTATTTAGTTATTAAATTATATGAAAATGTTTAATATTATTCATAAACTTAACTTAATGAAAGGACAATATGAATAATTTTATTTAGTGCAGAGACTAAGTTAAACATATATCAAAATTTTAGGGATTATATTGAATAAGTTAAAACTTGGGGATTATATTACATATTAGGTTAAAATTTATGAATTACATTAGATAAATTGAAAATTTAGGGACCATATTGTATATTGAATCAAAATTTAGAAGCGATTGTATTCTTATCCCAAATCATTTCTGGCAACGAAACTAAAGGAAAGGAGATGGAGGATGTTCACCTGTGGGTCGGGTTTCTTGACGTGTCGGCCCTTCCACAACCACCTGTAGACATGATCATAGTACAGGCTCTGCAGCACCAACGCCACAGTGCTCGTGGTATAAAGCTGTTCGAGTACAGACGGCAAAAGTAAGAGGGTCATCGGAGAGAAGTGCGACGATAAGTCCTAAAACATCTACCGACAATTTCTCCAGAGGAGGGTTTATAAGGAAAGGTTGTTTCTGTCGGGCCTCCTCCATTTCAGATGATTCGGTCGATCGATGCAGGCTTGTCTAGGGTCCAAATTGTATGATCCGTGGGCTTTCTTGGCCATGCAAAGAAGCCAGTATTGGGACTACTAATAGGAGAATGGGGGCGAACTATAAGCCGAGAGTACCTAATAACCTGTGGTCTCTGTCGAGATTACTCTCTCACTCAATTCGTGGAAAACAGATCTTTGCATGTTTCCGGCGCATGTGAGCCCGAGATGAGGGGGAATTCCCGTGCGTCACCATCTGAGCTAATAGGTGTGTCAAAAACCGAACCGAAAATCGAACAGGCATGCAGATCTCCGTCAAGACCTTGACCGGCAAGACGATCACCCTCGGGGTGGAGAGCTCAGACAGCATTGACAACGTCAAGGCCAAGATCCAGGACAAGGAAAGGACCCCACCGGACTAGCGGCATCTCATCTTCGCTGGAAAGCAACTCGAGGACGGCCGCACCCTTGCCGACTACAACATTCAAAAGGAGTCGACCTTCACATCGTGCTGAGGCTCAGGGGAGGAATGCAGATCTTTGTCAAGATCCTCACCAGCAAGACCATCACTCTGGAGGTCGAGAGCTCAGACACGATCGACAATATCAAGGCTAAGATCCAGGACAAGGAAGGCATTTCCCCAGACTAGCGGCCACACCCTGGCGGACTACAACATCCAGAAGGAGTCGACATCTCATCTCGTGCTCCGTCTTTGTGGTGGATTCTAAGTGGTTGTGTGTGCTTGAAATTTGGTGTCTCTATGGACGAGGGTTGTTATGAATGAATTTCTCTGAAAATGTTTATGTGAAATCAGGGCCCGAGACATCCACATCCCAGAACTTCTGGGATATGTCCAAGTACTGCAACTTGTTGCAGCCCAAGACATCCACATCCCCAGTCAACTTGTTCCCACTTCGTATCCTGAGAGCGTATACACCATCTCCTCCCTGCAGCTCCCGTTCCGCCCTTTTTCCAATCCTCTCGCGACAGACGGAAGACGAAGTGACCAAGAACGCGCAGAGAGAGAGAGAGAGAGAGAGTGAACAAATCTAGAAACCGAAAAACTGCTCAGAGAAGACGACTCCAGCTGAAAGAGAGAGAGGAGGGAGGGGGAGGGTGAAGAAACGGAAAAGAGACGATTTTTAACGAGTCTCGAAGAAACTGTGAATGACTAGGCCACAAGAATCGAGCAAGAGCAGAAGCGCAGAGAGAGAGAGAACGAAAAAAAAAACCGAAAATCAAAAGCTAAATACCAAAAACCAAAAAATCGAACCAAACCGATTCGGAAGATTTTTCTAATGGTTTGGTTTGGTTCGATTTTTTTGACACCCCTAGAGCTAAGGGCGGCTGTGCAGTCGGGCTCATTACACCGGGAGCATGCAAGTATGGCTTCAATTCACGAGTGTCAGTTTCCAACACGGTGCACGGGTGCATCCCCTATATCTCAATCCTTGGGTCGAGGGACGAGATTCATATAAGTTCACGTTCCTATGACTGGTACGAGTTGAAGATAGGTCTCAATTTTTCCCGATTGCTCTTGTGAGAAATGGAAAAGAAAACCATAGTAACTATACACTAGAGTACATTACAACTATGGGCAGGCCAGGGTCCGGCTTACTCTAGTCCAAAAAATTCAGGTCATGAGCGTCATGGGTCCATAGGGGAAGGTGCAGGGGTTTCAGAATTCCACAGAACTTTCTGAAAGATTCAGGAAAAGAAAAACACTTGTAGAGCTGGAGGATTTGCAATTTACCAGGGCTGTGTAGTACTGAGTCGGCAACTGCAACAAGACAAGACATAAAGAGAGAGGGAAAAGGGCAATTAAACTCAAGTACATATGATATAGCTGTAATAAAAAATGACCAGGCATGCAAGTGGGAGAAAGATAAGGGCAGTAAAATATAGCAAGCGTGTTTGTGGCTGTGTGAAAAGGTGTGGATAAGCTTCAGGCATGGGCATACTGCGTGCTGTGCTGTGCTGTGGTTATCTGATAGATAAAGCACGAAATGGACCAAACAAGGGATGTGTGTGTATGTGCATCACAAGACAACATCCGTCCAATTTTTAGGCCTTCTCTTGGACCACCCATGCAGTGGAATGGGTTACAGCATCTTGATTACCCCGATTGGTCTTTCTCTTCCCTTTTCCTTATTTTCTTTTTTCCTTTCTTCTTATTTTATGGGTTAAACAGACATATGTTGGCTTGGATTTTTCCCTTCTTTTTCTGTGCTCTTGGTTTCTGGGTCTGCAGAAAATTTTTCAGCTTGGAACTCACCGTTGCTGGTTCAAGAAGACAGCCAACTAGATTGAACACGTCCCTGCATATGGAATCCCACATGAAAAGCTTCAGTACGGCTCTCAAGAAAGCTAAAAAAGGAGAAAAATCTGCGCGAGGTATTGCAAGATTTAAGCACTAAAAATGACCGAATTGTCAAGGCAAAACACAGAACGAACTGTGAAGTGAGCTTGCGAAGCTTAGTCGGAAGAGGGAAGTGGATTTTCTTGAACCGTCATGACCAGCAACCCAAATTGGACAAAAGCCTAAAGGTTGTCTTGCGAGAGAGAGAGAGAGAGAGAGACCCGGCGACCCAAGTGAGGAGGAAGGCGAGGGAGACGCCGTGGCTGGACTTGGTGCGGAAGTTGGTGATGATCTGGGGGATCTCGGCGACGCCCCAGCACACCAGGCTTATCATCCCGAACCCGAAGGACGCCTCGTCCTTGGCGTTGCACAGGCAGTCCTTGAAGTACTTCTCGACCCACCTCACGCATGGCTTCTTCTCCCTCGCGCAGTACGCGATAGATGACATCTCTCTCTCTCTCTCTCTCTCTCCGTTGCAGTGAGCCTGGAAACTTGTTGATGAGTGGCTATAATGGCAGTCGTCCCTATATATATAAATGCGGGAACAGAAAATGCGAACAAAACTTAGGGTGTGCACGAGAACCGCCTGAAATGGGAACCATGCTGTTGTGGGCGGTTCCTAGACGGTCCAGCTCCAGTTCGGGCGGTTCCCACGATCAGCAGTCCAATTTCTAGTTCCTAATCTTGGAACCGGTGCCGGTCGGTTCGGTTCCCGGTTTCAAGGTGGGAACCGGACCAACCGGACCAATTTTTTTTTTATATAATTTATATACATATGATATATAATATATAAATATTATATATAATATATGAATATTATATATGGAACTTATTACAATCGAAATTGCAATTGAGGTAGTAACTTCTTATGTGGTCAAGAGATTATCAAAACTCTTATTGTTACTCTCTATTTATAGAAAAAATCTACTAGTTAGTTTCATCTTCTATTCTATTCGATGTGGGACTAAGGCTCCAAGAGATCCTCATGCTCACACTCTCTCTCTTGCTCCCCTCACTTGCAAAAGACAAGGCACTTCAAGCCTCCAAGAGTCCCATATTGACTAAACATTGAGATTGTCTATAGAACCTAAGCAAGCACAATTGTCTATAGAACCTAAGCAAGCACAACCTTTAGCCAAATTGTTCATGGATTTTATGGTCAAGATTAAGCGTGAAACACACAGAGTGATTGATATTCACGCAAGTGAAGTTTGAATATTTTGCACGTATGTGTGATTAGTTTTATTGGATTGCCTAGAAATCAAATTGGATTGATCAGTCCAGAGTATAGTCACTCTTTAATGAAAAAGAAGAAGAAAGTACTGATTTTGTTGGATCGGACCAGACCGGACCGGACCGGAATGGTCCAAACGGGTTCCTGGTCCTAGGACCAAACGGTCCGGTCCACGGTTCCCAATTTTGGGAACCGGTTCTCCCGGTCCGATTCCCGATTCCAACCGGAATCGGACCGAACTGTGAATCGATCACCCATAAATGAAACCATCTTATTTTACTTTTATTTCCTTTCCTTCTTAATAATGGGGTGGGGGTGCGAGGGGTCGTACCAATGCATATCCTCGTACAATCTTTCATTACCTGGATGGCATATTCTCTTGCTGGATCCCCTTAGGGCGAATTGGATTTCTGATGGAATATTATGAGATGCTCAAGTTGTGTGAAAAACCTAAAAAGAAAAAATCACAAATTACAACTCGCGGAATCTCTGGTATTATAAAACGTTGGACATGCATGCTTCACGTTTAGCCGCATTAACCTGTTCTTACAAGTTATTATTGTTACCTAATCTTAGTCGTGAGTAGAGAAATCTTTCTGTTTCCCCTTTCAAAATTCAAGTAGAAGAACTAAGTTCGAGTTTTGTCTCGCGCATGGCAGGTTAAGACGATTCCCTTAGGGCTCCTCTCTTGCGCAAGCCGGACACGCAAGATAAATCGGGACGGAACTTGGATATCGAGTTAAAATGTCTACTTCGATAGCTTATATTTGTAGATGGAGACAGATCATATATACAAAAATAACTCATCAACCTGATAGGTGAGTGACGTGGGATATTGGACGACCATTTTTTCTTGAAAAGGAATCCAAAAATAACTCTCTTGCGCAAGCCGGACACGCAAGATAAATCGGGACGGAACTTGGATATCAAGTTAAAATGTCTAAATCAATAGCTTATATTTGTAGATGGACATGCAAGATAACCTGGGACGAAACTTGGATATCAAGTTAAAATGTCTAAATCGATAGCTTATATTTGTAGTTGGAGAGAGATCATATATGCAAAAATAACTCATCAACCTGTTAGGCGAGTGATGTGAGATATTGGATGATCATTTTTTCTTGAAAGAAATCCAAAAATTTAAGGGACACAAGCTAAGGATATTCGTCTTCTTGATGCCCCCAAATAGGAAGAGCCAAATCGCATCGATGGTCCCAGAGGGCTCTGGAAATATAGGAATAGGAATTAGGATTTGGAAGAAAAAAATGTCCTCAACATGACGACATAGTGTTGGGGAAAATGATCGTTTCCACCTTTAAATGATTATTAGTATTTTTTTTTTTTAACAGTTGGAGCCTACTAGATCGACGGTCGATGCTCTCCGGTTTTGACATATTCTAATGTTGAATGATTATTTTAAGCTTAAATCATTGATCTCTTTTCACTGTCCGAACCTACTCTTACCCGTTCGCTAAAGCCACTTTCAAGCAATCGAGCGAATCGGCCGTTGCCGTTCGTCCCGAATTGTGCGCTTCATGTAAAATTATCTAAAAGATTTTCCTGAGCCTACATGATTATCACGTTCCATCATGCAGCATTTTTCTGATTAATTGAATAAATCGTTTGATTAAAAAAAAAAAAAAAAAAGATAACATCAATTCTATCTCTCTCTTATATCTGCATTACGCATTCAACTTGAAACGACAATTGAATGTGTTAAAATTTACAGTCAAAAGTTTAAATTGGAGTTTAAGAATGTAAATTCATGGAGACGAAATTTTCATGAAGTTTCTCAAACTTTCTATATCATGCATCAAAATTGTTGAACAAATTAATTTCTCGAATGGAGAACTCAGATAAATCTTATCCAAAAAGAAAACAAAAAGAAAAAGAAAAATATTAAATGATTATAAGAACATTCGGATCTTAGTACATGCTTAAATTGTTACATTTGAACTTTGGGACGTATAATTTGGGAGTATTCCTCATGGAAAGGAAAGAAAAACTTTCCTCTCCAATTGAGGGGCTGAAGCGTACAAGCACCGATATGTAAAAATAAGGAATATAGTATTGTCAGCCCCTTAGGGTAATCTGGCAAGCGGAGCGATTTTCAAAGGAGCTTGAGAAGAGGTATAACCTTAACCTTATCCATTATCAAGGATCTACAACACATCCCCGATTAAGTTGTTATATCATGCATCAAAACTGTTGAACAAATTAATTTATAGAATGGAGAATTTAAATAACCCAAATAATGGTTTTATTTAAAAAGAAAAAAAAAAAAAAAGAAAAAGAAAAAGAAAAAAACTTGAATGATCATAAGAACGTTGGTTAAGTCATCCAACCACAAAATTTGGAAGTGACAACTGACAAGCATCCACTAATCTAGTTTAACATGTGCATTCCCTATTTGTATAGAAATAGTATAATATACTTTGTGCATGCGCGCGTGTTTGATGATTAGTGCTTTTATGACCTTCTGGATGAAAGTTGGCCGTAGACCCGTGAAATATGTCGGACCAAAATTTCCATACCTTCCGGACAAAATCCAAAATTACGTGTTAGGCCACATCGAAACACATGCACCACATGTTTCTTAAAAGAGTTAATACCATTACAAATTCGTACCTCATGACATATTTACTTTAAATTAATTCTTGTCATACAAAAAATTCCAGATTGATAGTCCACAGTACATTTACTCCAAACAAATTTTCGTGTGGCAAAAAATCCTTAACTGGTCTAAAATCTACACCTTGGTAAAATATATACAAGTTAACGCACATTAATTTTTCAAGTCGGATTTGTTATTTTCCACGTCAATTCCATCTTGTAATTGTCTCTGTATGTGTTGACAAGTATGAATTTTAACAAGATATTAGACATAATGCTAACAATGGGTATATTTGGGTCAGGGTACTGATTTGGGGTTTGGGTTTTTTTTTGTGAGTCAAAATTAGTTTAAGGTAAATGGGTCATGGATACTAGTTTTGAATTTTTTTCTGAGATGAATATTAGTTTGAGGTAAATGTGTCATGAGGGTATCAATTTGAAATTTTTAATATCATTAATCATTTTTAAACAATAATCTTAAAGATGAAAAGAAGAAAAGAAGAAAATAGGGATAAGCATACATCACCATGTCAATTTCAAAAGATAGCTCGACTCTTAGATGCACGAAACATAAATGATTTGGAAAATGATATTGGTTTTGCTTGAAATAATTTGCCAATAACAAATGTTTTAATTATCCTCAACAATTTTATGCATAATCATTTTTGAGAATGATCAAAATATTTTTCGTTCATTCATTTTTTTAAGCAATATAAATGATCATTTTTAAGAAAATATTCTTCAGATAATTTATTTTCAAGAAATAAAAGAAACCTAAATTCTTCTTATGGAAAGACTGAATTTTTTTGCTTTGCACATTCAATAATTATACGGCAGGCTGGTGGTGTTCACTGCGCTGACATCCATACAATGTGGAAGTATTATGGGACATTACTTGAGCAAGTATACTTTATCATCAATTAAAATCATGAAGTTCTATATTAAATTATGTCTCACGTTTGAAGTCAAAAAGAAATTTTCATAATTCAAGTACGCTTCTTAACATGAAGATTTTCTAGTTGGAGAAGGTTTTTTAAAAAGAGGTTTTCTATATTGGATCATGCTCTTGTCTATATATAAGAAATGTTTTCGCTATGAAGAGTATCCGAGAGGTGACTTGTTCATGAATTACACCTTAAAAACGTTTGTGTTGGAGCTAACTAAATCTTTTGAGTAAATTTGTGTTTCCTTTCTGAGATTGAAAGATTATTTTGTGAAGAATTGTGAGAGCTAAACATGATATACATAATTGGGTGTAATTGGGATTGGGAAACACTGAGAATGTTTAAGCGACACTAGTGTGCTTGTAACCTCCGTTGTATTGCTTGTTTTATAGAGGAATTCTTTGCTGCTTTCCCATAAACATATCCTGACCGAATCCCATAAATCTAGTGTCCATTTTTATTTTCTTATTATATTTATTTTATTGTTTGATCGCTTGTTTCTGCAACATTTCGATGAATAATTTTCACTGAAGTTTCACAGAAATATATATTTATCATCTTAGTTTAATTTCTCGAAATGTTTTGAGTAATTGATCAGGATCTTGAGTTGGCACGTGATCCTAAAGCGACGGAGCATGTTGTCTCTTTCCTAAAATTCTTCTTTCTCACTCTTTTCTAGATTAATGATGGTTGTGAACTTGATTGTAGAAAACTTCTTCTAAGCACAATTTCAAATAGTGGTTGCAAGCTGCGAATATCATTTACACGTAAAAATAAATAAATATAAATATGAATAATATCTCAGATCGTAATTCATCAATTAGAAGGTTGGTTGGAGAAAACGCAGCTAACATCAAAGTAAGTCGGTCTTTTATATGCGTAAAGAAAGTAAGTGCTCTTGAGGCTGTAAGTACTCGACCATCCTTCATGTTTGAGTGGATATAATGGCAAACGTAGAACTTAATGTGTATATTCTAATGTTTTGAATAATAAGCTTTTGGAATATTTGAGATACACTTGGTTTAATTGCATTAGATGGGGCCAATCTTGTGTCCAGTTACGGCCTCTAAATCATCCAAACGACTGATGGATGTGAACATTGGTTTCTAACTTGGTAATTGCGATATCAACCATTCAAATTGTTGCGACACATGAAGACATATGGGAAAGAGGAGGATCATCACCTTATGTGTGCCTAGCAACAAGAACATCAATCGAATCCATGTGGATGATGTGAGTTAGATTAGGGCTCAATACCCGATTGCCCATTATGAAGGGTGATGACAAGATGTGGCTCTCGATAGACAAATTCTTGTTCTTGATTTTCCGATTAATTCTTCTTGTTATGTAATCAGACATTTTCCTCACTAGATTTCAATGAACACGAGATATTCATTTTCTGAATTCTGAGGGAATACACCAATATGGTGTCAACATGTCATTAAATAAAGAGCTGTCATATATCATGATCTAGAAAGGATATTGAATCTAACGGGTTGAGAGGATCCCACTTCTTGGATTCGAAGGTGATATTATAGATGGATGACTTTAAAGAACAGCAAAATTAAAAATGAAAAACAGAAGAAAAAGCAATAACTTAGAGACCGTTTTGGGCGAACTGACAGGATGGGGTGACGCCACATCCGCCAAAACCATGTAAAGTATACCTCGTCCACCTTGTCTTGACCTCTCAGATCGATGGTAGGGCTCTCGATCTTCGAATCATCCCACGAAATGGGCTAAGTTCATGGACGAACTCAGACAAGTGTCACACCGTGTTCTGTTTCTTTAAGAAAAATTTCTGACATCCTTGAACCCGCCCTCGAAATCGAGACAGGTTCACGCTCAGTTATTTGCTCGTCTTGGATGTCTAGAAACATTTGAACGTGTTAAAAATTAATTTATCTAATAAAAAGAGAAAAGCTCTTGATCTATCTCATAATTATGGGGAGAATCTGTCTTTTTTTACCCCTAAGTGGGAAGGGCCGTGCGTTAAAATTGACATAAGCAGGGAAAAGTGTTAAAAAAGTTATAAACCTTTTGTATTTGTGCTAATTTAGTCCTAAACCTTTTTTTGGTGCCAATTAAGTCCTAAACATTTTTACGTTATGCCGATTCAATCATTTTCGACTAATTTTGGCCGGATTTTGCTGACTGGACGCCGACCGGCTGACATGGATTGATCGGCGTTGACGTGAACAACTTTTAATAAAATTTTAATATTTTAATATTTTTTATTTTATTTTTTTTTTTTTTCCTTATCCTCCTTCTTCCTCCAGCCGGTCACTGGACCTCGGCGACCAGCTAGAGGCAACGACCACAAGGGCGGCCTCGCGGCGGGCGGCGAGGCTCGCCCTCGCCGAACCCGGCGAGGGTCGAACCTCGCCCATGGTCGGTGAGGGCGAGCCCTGCCGGCTCGATGCAAGGCTAGCCTAGGCGAGGCTGCCCTCGTGGCCACTAGCAAGGTGGCTAGCGAGGTCGAGTCGCCTCTAGCTGATCGCCGAGGTCCGGCAACCGGCTGGAGGAAGAAGGAGGAGAAGGAAAAAGGAAAATAAAGAAAAATAAAGAAAAAATAAAAATTCAAAAATATTAAAATATAATTAAAAGTTGTCAACATCAAAACTGATTAGACCACGTCAGTCGGCCGGCGTCTAGTCAGCAAAATCAGGCCAAAATTGGCCGGAAATGACTAAATTGGCACAACGTAAAAAGGTTTAGGATTTAATTGGCATCAAAAAAAGGTTTATGACTAAATTAACATAAATGCAAAAATTTTAGGACTTTTTTAACACTTTTCCCGACATAAGCATCTACTCTATTGTGTAATCCACTTCTTTTATTTTTATATTGTATGTTTTTTTGTAATCAATACAAATGTGGCCATCTTTCGGAAAAAGAAAAAGTATAGTACATTCTAGGTAGGGAAAATGTCACAAATAGTCCATATACTTTTACTTAATGTGCAATCTCATTCATGAACTTTCAATTTGCTCAATTTGGTTCCTGAACTATCAATAAATGTCCAATCTAGTCTTTCCGTTATTGTTTCTTTTACCGTTTTTCCTTTTTCTTTTTCTTTTTCTTTTCTTTTCTCTCTTCCCTCTTGGCCATGGCAGATCTGGCGGAGGGGAGTTGGTGTCCGGCGAGGGTCGCCCTCGCCTGGGCTAGCTAGGGCGGTCCTCGCTAGCGTCGGGCGAGGACAGCCTCGCCCGACACCGGTAGGGGCGGCCCTCGCCCGACGCCGGCGAGGGGGAAGAAGAAGGCGTTGGAGCAGGAGGTGAATGCCTCGTTGAAGTAGTCATGGACGGAGGCATTGATGGCGGTGATCAAAACCAGAGCCGCGACGAGGAAGAAGGAGGAGAAGAACCCTAACCAACAATGAGCTTTGCGCGATTCTCTCACTTCCTTCTCCTTCCTCCTTCACCCTCTCTCTCTCTTTCTCTCTCTCTTTGGACGAGGGCCGCCCCTGCCGGCGTTCGGCGGCGACCCCGGCGTTCGGCGAGGGCGACCCTCGCCGGACGCCGGCTTCCCTTTGCCAACTCTGCCATGGCCGGTGGAGGGAAGAGAGAAGAAGAAGAAAAAAAAAAAAAGAAAAAGAAAAAGAAAAGAAAAAGACCAAAATGCCCAATTCCGTTAACTTTAACTAACGAAAGGACGAAATTGATCAATTTTCAAATCGTCAGGGACTAGATCGGATATTTATCGATAGTTCAGGAACCAAATTGAGCTAATCGAAAGTTCAGGGACGAGATTGTACATTAAGTAGAAGTCTAGGGACCATTTGTGACATTTTCCCTTCTAGGTACCCTGAAATCAACAAGTTCTCAATGCACACCAATGAGAAAAAAGTAGGGGTTTTGAAATTTTGGAGCAGGTTTCAAGGTACGCCAAATACTCTGTCTATCTTAAAACTCGTGTTGGGAAATTCAAAAAGAATGGATGAGACGCAAGAAAAGTGGAGAAAAGAAAAGCAAGGGACAAGGCGCATCAATAATGTTATCTTAAAGACAGCGTTTTTTACTTTTTTTCATGAATAGACACGTGATTCAACACAATCGGCTAGTTTCAGCTATTTTGGAAATCCCTTCCCCACATGCAAGGCCCACCTCTAATCCTCTTGGCTCATTCTGCGCACTAAAAGAATATCCCATTGGAACTAGTTTGATGGTCAATGAAGGAAGAAAACAAAAGTTGAAGGTTAATGAAGAACATCGGCAACTCTTCATAACACAATACTTAAATAGGAACGCGGTCATGCACCCTAAGATTGATCCACTGACAATGGTATTTCTATTCTTTCGGCTAAGGGGCCGATGGTGTGGGATTGATTCCTGTCTTGGGGAACTCAACTTTAAGTGGGGAGGGGGCTATGGCAATGCTGGTGCCCCTTTGACTAGCTGGCTAATTACAATCGTACACCAAGTAACCGAGAACTGCAATTAGAGTTTGGGAGTATCAGAAGTATGGTTGACAAGTGGAATGCAATTCCATTATCTGGTGCTATTCACTGGTAGAGGTGCCAAAACGCCAAAGACCCATTTTGTAACTCATATTAAGTGGGCTGTATCGTATATGGGTTAACTAAAAATCAAACAATGGATTATTATGGGTTTAGAGTAGCAAAGCTCAATTAGAAATGAGTTTAAACCGATATGGACGATACCCACCTGGGACCCGTGTTCATCAAAAGGAAAATCTATAAACTCTATAATTAGTTTGTTAGCCTCAATCGTATTCATTAAGTTATCATATTTATTTGGAATTGAAACATGCCGAGGCATCACCCCTTGTGATATATTCGCATTTCCCTCCAATAAAATCATTGATTATACAAGGATAACATCCGACACAAACCTAACGTTATTATTTCCGGCTAATATTTTGCCAAAAAAATCCAAAATATATTATTTCTTATTGTTTATGTACCCCAAAAACAGGAAAGAAAGTTCGGTGAGTTAGCGATTACTTGACAGCACCCAAAAATAGAAATGCTTGATAATTTTCTCTTACACCACACATTCTCGCCATAAAATTCAAAAAGAAGAAGAAGAATTTAGGTATGAGTTGAGTGTGGGTTGAGTCAGGTGTGAGTTGTTAAAATTTTACTACATTAAAATGGATCGGTATGGTTTCAATGATTGTGATATATTCGCATTTCCCTCCAATAAAATCATTGATTATACATGAATAACATCCGACACAAACCTAACATTAGTATTTCTAGCTAATATTTTGCCAAAAAAAATCCAAAATATATTATTTCTTATTGTTTATGTGCTCCCAAAACAGGAAAGAAAGTTTGGTGAAGTTAGTGATTGCACGATGGCACTCAAAAATAGAAATGCTTCACAATTTCTCTTATCCCACTCATTCTCGCCATAAAATTCAAAAAGAAGAAAAGAATTTGCGTATGAGCTAAGTATGAGTTGAGTCGGGTATTAGTTGTTAAAATCTTACTACATAAAAATGGATCAATATGGGTTAGATGATCAATATAAGTGGAATCCATTGTCTACCCACCCAAATCCAACTCAATTTACCTATTTAATAAGTCTAAAAATTGAGACTTGAAGAAGCAGATAAGAATGATATGTAAGAAAAATTAATTGAAAAATTCTAAATTTATTGTATGGATATCAATTCAATCATAAATATTTTAATTTAGTCAATTTAGTCATAAACATTTTCTACAATTTGCCAATACAATCATTTCGACCAATTTAGGTTGCAAATTGTTGACATGGACACCTGCAGTCTTTGGTGGCATTGATAGCACTAATGTATATAATTTTTTTTCAAATTTTGAAACTTTTTCTAGAATTTTTATTTTTATTTTCTTATTCTTTTTACTAGTTTTTTTTTTCAATTATGGCTGGTGAGGGCTGCCTTCGCTCTAGGGGACAATAAAAAAGAAAATTTAAAATTAAAAAATTAAAAAAAAAAAAAATTGCAAAAGTTGTCCACATTAGTGCCAACTCGAGTCCACTGCTAGTTGTTCCAACTCACACTAGAATCAAAGTTTATCTCTAGTTTGCACCAAAATCAAAGCACAATAAGAATATTCACATGATAATCAATTTGAGATCGATAATGTTATCTTCGGCTTGTGTCATAATCAAAGCACAATAAAAATATCGGCATGATGTGAATAATTGTTTGTTATCTGTGTTGTTTGTTTGTGTGTGTGTGTGTGGTGTGTTGTGTGCGTGTGTGTTTTGTGTGTGTGTGTGTGTGGTGTGTTGTGTGCGTGTGTTTTGTGTGCGTGTGTTTTGTGTGTTTTGTGTGTTGTGTGTTTTGTGTGTGTGTGTGTGTGTCATCTTTGATTGTAATGTGTAATTCAAAAATAAAAATGTACAATTCTCATTT
Organism: Eucalyptus marginata; assembly: GCA_014182565.1. Lineage (NCBI taxonomy): Eukaryota > Viridiplantae > Streptophyta > Magnoliopsida > Myrtales > Myrtaceae > Eucalyptus > Eucalyptus marginata. The sequence goes on along the minus strand of CM024593.1, from coordinate 18,819,695 downwards.
TCTATATTTTCTATTTTCTTTCTGCATTTTCTATTTTCTTTCCGCATCTCCATTTCTATCTTAGTATTAGAGCAGAAAAAACCGAAAGCCCTGTGTGTGTTTTCTATATTTTCTATTTTCTTTCTGCATCTCCATTTCTATCTTAGTATTAGAGCAGAAAAAGACGAAAGCCTTGTGTCTTTCTGCATCTCCATTTCTATCTTAGTATTAGAGCAAAAAAAGCTGAAAGCCCTGTGTGTGTGCGCGCGCGTTATCATTGATTGTAATGTGTAATTCAGACCGATTCTCTAAATGCCTTGCTGGATATTCTCGGCTATTCACGGAACGTGAGAAGGAGATGAAGAATCATCTGCTTCCGGAAGAAATCGAAGAATTTATTGGCAATCCTACAAGATCCATTCTTTCTTTTTTCTCTGACAGATGGTCAAAACTTCATCTGGGTTCGAATCCTACTAAGAGGTCCACTAGAGATCAGAAATTGTTGAAGAATGTGTGTGTCATCATTGATTGTAATGTGTAATTCAAAAATAAAAATGTACAATTCTCATTTTCTATATTTTCTATTTTCTTTCTGCATCTCCATTTCTATCTTAGTATTAGAGCAGAAAAAACTGAAAGCCCATCGATCCCTGAGTGACTCAAATTTCTCCTCTCTTGAACAAACAATTGTTCAACAACCCTAGCCTTCCACTACAACTACCCCCACACCCACAACTCATGCCGCTGTGATTTCTAGTCTCCTCTCTTCTCCATCCTTTGGAGAATGCCTAAACAAAACAAATTAAGTGACGCACATGGATTTTACCATATCTTCAAGCCTCTGAGCTAATTTTTGTGGTAGCCACTTATCTACTTTTTCTCAACCAGACCAACAAAAATATTGGCCAAACCATACTCACTCCCAACCCAACCTACGAAGCTCGGTGCATTTGAGATCAAATAGCCCTTAGCTAGATCCTAAATACAGTGACAAGTCCCATAGTAGCATAACTCACTTAGTTGGATCCTAAATATAGTGACAAGTCCCATAGTAACATAACTCACTGACCATAATACTTTTGCCTCAGTTTGGTTCTACCTAGTTGATGCATATGCTTATCAGTTTAATGTTCGCTCCTCTTCTCTCTGGATGCAACTCTAACCCATGATAAGAGGTAATAGGAGTGTGACTGAATATATACGGGAGGCTACCTAGAGTGTCAATCAGTTTTTAGCTAATGGGGAAACTATTTCTGCTGGAGTATACCAGACCCACTTCTTTCAGGGTCTGGGTTCAGAATACTCCACTTTGGTCACTACCCTCTTGGCTATTTCAACTCATATCTAGTCCTTGATCTTCTCTAGAAATGAGCTACATACTTTGTTGCTATCTCATGAGGGCCGTTTAGAGCTTTTGGCTTTAAACATTGGTCAACCACCTCCAATTGCATTTGCTATCCATGGCTCACCAACTTTTGCACCTTCAAAGCCGAATAAGCAATTTTCAAGCTCACAAGTGTGCCAACCAGCACACAACTTGCCATTTGCTGGTCTTCTACCCACCCCCACCATCGCCGGTCACTTACCAGTCACTGGGCGGCAATGGTTATCGACGAGCAGCTTCCTTTTGTCAAATTTGTTGTCGTTGGGGTCATTATTCTACAACTTGCCGTAAACAATATAATTCTCAATTTGTGACCACACCTCCTCGTCAGGCTCATTATGTTGCGCATAGTTCATAGATCTATTATTCTACTCCTATTTACCCATCTCAATGTCATGCCCTTTCTTCACCTCCATAGGCATCACAACTCTTTACCACCATCTATAGCTCAATAACCCTCAGTTCCTCCACCTCAACCTCCCTTTACCCATGCTGCTTCCAACCGGTTCCCTGACTCTAGTGCTATCCATCATGTCACTGATAATACCATTAGTCTTCCCAATGTCACTCCTTATACAAGCTCACAACAACTCATTGTGCGTGATAGCATTTGTCTTCCCATCACTCACACTAGTACTTTCGTATCTTCCACATCTCCTATCTTTATTCTTAAGAATGTTTTAGTTGTTCTTAATTTCATCAAAAAGTTATTTTCTATTTCTCAATTTTCTTTCAATAATAACTATGTTTTCTTATTTTATTCTACATATTTTATTGCAGTGTGCTTACGTACTATCAGATCCTTCTTCAAGCAACCTTGATTCCAGCCTTTATAATATCTCGCCCTCCAACTCGGCAACTTCTTCATCTGATTTTGTGTCTTCCCGCACCAGCTCACTCACTACCTAGCATTGCCATTTAGGACATGCCTCCTCGGATATTGTAATTCGTCCGTTAAATTCAACAAAAACTTGCTTTTCATGTTTTCCCTCTCCCATATGTATGGCATTCGCTCTTAGTAAAAGCCATTGCCATACCCATTTGAGGGCTACTTCCCCTCTTCAGCTTGTTCATTTTGATGTTTGGGGTTCATCCTTAGTACCTTCTCTTTTTTATTATAAATATAACATATGTTTTATTGATGACTTTTCTCAATTCACTTGGCTTTATCCTTTCACATATCGAGATCAATTTTTCAACATTTTAAAGTCTTTTCATGTTCTTGTGGAGACTCAACTTTAGTGTAGACTTCAGATAATTCATTGTGATGGAACACTCAAGTTCTTATCCTCCGCCATGTACTCTCACCTTCTCAGTCATGGTATTCATCAGTGTATCTCGTTTTTGTACTCTCCTTCTTAGAATGGGACTACTGAACGCAAATACCGATATATAGTGGAAACTGGCCTTACTCTCATGACCCAAGTTATTGTTCCTTGTCATCATCTCTGGGAATTTGCCTTTAATACCACAGTTCACTTGATTAACCAATGTACTCACATCATTGCGATGCTATCTTTGATGAGACAATGTTCCTGTTTCAAGAGACTACATATGTGTCTCTACCGTCACCATCTGTTGTATTGCCAATCCAATTACCACTGCTGCCATCTCCGATCAGTCCCATTGAGCCCTTACAATCATTGGATTCTGCTTCACCAGTTCTACTATCCCTTACATCATCCTCAACATCTGCAGCTCAAGTCCCTAACTCGCCATCTCCACCATCATCGGCAACATCTTCACGTGTATTACTCACCATATGGTTACTCATCTTTATGATCACACCATCTCTCTTGGAATGCTTAATCAAAATGGCATTTTTGTTCTTACAACAATTGTTCATTCTCACATTGAGACTACTTACTTTTCTCAAGCATCACAAGATTTGAAATGGGAGGCTGCCATTGTTGAGTACACTGCACTTATCAAAAATAACCCTTAGGAACTAGTTCCACTACCTTCTCATGCTCACCCTATTGGTTCTAAATAGGTGCTCAAGGTCAAATTTCGCTCCGACGGTACACTAAAACACTATAAAACCCAACTTGCTGCTACGGGATTTCATTAGCAGGTTGACATTGACTATAGCGTGGCATTTAGTATAGTGGTGAAACCAATCACCGTCCGTATTATTCTTGCACTTGCTTACTCCCAAGGATGGTCTATACGACAACTTGATGTCTCCAATGCCTTTCTCCATGGATATTAAACTGAAGAGGTGTACATGGTTCAACCTCAGAGCTTTGTTGACCCTAAATAACCTCATCATGTTTGTCATCTTTGTCGTTCTCTTTATGGTTTAAAGCAAGCTCCTCCTGCTTGGTATTAGCGTCCTAGCTCCTATCTCACCAAAATTGGTTTTTTTTGTCTTGAAAGCTGACCCGTCCTTATTCATTCATCATTCTAGCCCTGCAACATCTTCTTATTAGTTTATGTGGATGGCATAATCCTCACCAACTCTCCCAATGCTCCATTGCTAGCTCTTTTACATGCTCTACATGGTAAATTTGTCATCAAGGATCTCGAGCCTATTCACTATTAATTGGGTATTGAGGTACAATCTACATCTGATGGACTTCATCTACATCAAGCCAAGTTACTCATGATATTTTGGATTGTGCCAAGATGTTTGATGCTCATGTTGTTTCCACCCCATGCACCACCAATGAACCGTAGTCCATTCATAAAGGCTACATGATCCTCACCTCTATCGTAGTATTGTGTGTGCCCTCCAATATTTAATTCTAACCTAGCCTAACATTGCATACTTAGTGAATATTGCATGTTAGTTCCTTCATGCTCCTACCTCCGCGCATCAGCAAGCTGTGAAACGCATCATTCGGTATCTAGCTAATGTTGCTCATCTTGGACTTATCTTCACTTGCACTTCTTCTCTGGCTTGTCATGCATTTTTTGATGCTGTTTGGGCAGGTGATTGTGATGATCGTCACTTTATTGGGGGAAGTTGTGTTCTTTTTGGCCGAAATTTTATCTCTTGGTGTTCATGCAAACAACGAACTGTGGCACGCTTTAGTATAGAGGTTGAATACAAGTGCCTTGCTGACAAACTACTGAAGATATGTGGATTGAGTATCTTCTTCGTGATTTCCATGCTCTACCACCTCATCCACCCATGCTCTGGTGTGACAACCTTTTCGCTATTTATCTTAGAACGAATGTAGTTTTTCATGCTTGTAAAACATGTGGAGATTGATTATCACTTTATTCGTGAGCATCTCACTCACGAACAACTCTATGTTCAATTTTTCTCTTCTGCTGATCAGCCTGCAAACATTTTTACCAAATGCTTGTCATCTACTCGGTTTGGTCTCTTACAATCCAAGCTAAAAGTTTGTTCTGCCCCGTTAGCTTGTGGGGGGATGTTGACCTAGTTCACTGCTAGCTATTCCAGTTCACACAGAAATCAAACGTTATATCCAGCTCACACTAAAATCAGAACACATTTAGAATATCCATATGACAAGCAATTCAAGATTGATAACGTTATCTCTAGCTTGCACTAGAATCAAAGCAAAATCAGAATATCCACATGATAAGCAATCCTCAATTGATTCAAATGTTATCTCTATTAGTGGTTACCAATTCTATTGTCAATACTTATTTCTAGAGATTCTTTCAGAGGGTATATATAGGAATCATCGCTGATTGTAATATGCAATTGAGAAATCAAAGTATACAATTTCTACAATTTCTACATTTTGTATATTTTTTGTTTTCTTTTTGCATCTCCATTTCTATCTCTAGTTGTGCCATGTAAGACGGCCGACGTCCACATGTACATCAACAATTTTTGGCCGACATTTACAAGAATGTGCAATTGAGAAATCAAAGTATACAATTTCTACAATTTCTACATTTTCTATATTTTTTGTTTTCTTTTTGCATCTCCATTTCTATCTCTAGTTGTGCCATGTAAGACGGCTGACGTCCACATGTACATCAACAATTTTTGGCCGACATTTACAAGAATGTGCAATTGAGAAATCAAAGTATACAATTTCTACAATTTCTACATTTTCTATATTTTTGTTTTCTTTTTGCATCTCCATTTCTATCTCTAGTTGTGCCATGTAAGACGGCCGACGTCCACATGTACATCAACAATTTTTGGCCGACATTTACAAGAATGATTATATTGACAAGTTGACAAAATGTTTATGACTAATTTACTCAAATTTAAAATTTAAAATTGAATTAGCATACATATGATAGATTTATGATATTTTTGGTAATTTTCTCCCGTAATATTTATTGAGTCATTCTTACACTCTTTAACAATTTTCGTTAACGTAATTAAAATTAAATAAAAGAGAATGGTGGGTTCGACTAATGTGCTCATTTGACGGCGACCTCTGTTAAGAAAAAGATGATGTGCTCATTTGACGTGCTAAAGATTTCTTGTTTGTTACATTATTATCAACAAGGCCTGCATATGCTTGTTCGCTTTACATGACGTTTATGTCTTTGCATTTTTGTAAAGGAACTTCTTCATGAGGAATACACTCCAGGCGAACCCGATGGAGCCATGTCGCATAGAATAAGAAAGCCCACGATCTCGAACGTCCTTATTTACTCTCTCAAAGGAAAATGACCTTTTCGGAATGAACAGTTACTGAAGATAATGCTCGATGTGGGAATACATAATCACCTGTTCTTTTGAATAGGCCAAGAGACGTAACATTTCAACTCTCTTTCATTTATCTGTTCTTAGCCAAGAATTCAACAATCAACGAATGGGAAAGGGATGGAAAGCGGAAAACGGTGGGTGGCGTGGAGAGAGACTCGGCGGGTCGGATAAGGACGCGAAGATGATCAGGATTAGACGGTGCACGGCGACGATTCTCGGCGTTGCAAGTGGTTGCATAAAACAGTGAGCCACATGTCCGGACGCATGAAGCTCGGCCACTTCAATCATTTCAATTCCAGTCTCTCTCGTCTTTATCTTGTTCATGACTCGACCTCTCTCTCTCTCTCTGTCAAAGTGAAAGTAATATCGGCCTCCTCGCCCTTATTTTAATCGGCAGTCACCAGCGATTCGTACTACTAAATTAATTAAGGAACCGGATTATGCTGCGGTATAAAAAAGCGCAGTATTTGACAAGCGAGTGGTTGGCAAGATGATTGATGGTGAGGCCTGGTTTGTCCTGATTTGAATGAAATGATTAAGCCCGTTTACTCAACTTTTACACGAAATCAACCCTAATGATCGAGATGATCCATTTGGATTTGACTTGCATCTTATCTAGTTCATAAAATTAGCAGAATATTTCATTAATTCAAATATTACCTCCCTAGAAAGCGTTTCCTTGTGACGAAAGAAAATGATATTGAATGAGCACCATTTACAACTCATCATTCATTAGCTTATAATGCGGTGCATGACACAACCTATAATAATTTGCATCCACTTATACCAGCTTACCACATTTTCCCTAAACTTCGAACAATCACTTCACTAGCCACGGACAGTGAGCTAATAATATTTTTCTAAGCTAGGCGTAGTCAAGTTGGCTAATGCAAATCTACAGAAATTTTTGGATGCATGAGAGACGTCTATATACCTTATGAAGTATTGTTTGTGTTACGCATGACCATTTTACATGAACCCTTTTACTTATTAGGTTTCAGAACACAACAAGATGATGAATGAAATCATGTTGTTCAAAAGCATTACATGTGATTTGATCAGTCCTAAACTTAATATATAAGATTAGCCCCTCAAATGGGTTGCGTATATGTGCAAGCATTAGATGGATGCCTAATATATGAGAACAACCACACAGCTTCAATTTAAATGGAGAAACTATTAAGGAAAGAGCATAATAGAAATGTACTAAAATAGTTACAATGGAATATTACTTCCCTGTAGACACATAGTTTAACTTTTATTGACAACATCTAATGAATGGGAAAGTTCATTTCTTACTTGACCATTGTCCATGCCTGTCAAATTCAATTAGACTAGAGAAGGTAATCTCAATTAGATGTAGATTGAATAGCTTGATCAATTCTTTCTAGGGTTGAACAATGTAGAGCATGTAAAGATAATGAGAAAGTTCATTATAATCGGTACCCCATGAGACAAGTTGAAGAAACAATCCACATTTCCACTTGCGAATCATTAAATAATGAAGTCTAATATGATTTATGTTATGATGGACTATGAAAGTAGATCAATATCTCGATGAGAAGTAACTAATTCTTATCCAATTATACCTTGATCATTAGGTCTTACTAATTTCAACAATTTCAAAAAAGAGAAAGCCCATATGCTGATTCTTATTGGGAAACACTTGTTAGTTGGAATTGAACTAAGTTCCTGTCGTGCTAGCTCCATTAACTTGTGTTTCATCTCATATATCATTGTTTGTGTAAATTGATTATGTCTAGCATTGCCAACCCTGACTGTCCATGGTATAAAGACCATAGCTTTCAAATCGCAAACTTTAAAGGTCACTTTAATTTTTCAAAGGAGGGTCAAATTCAGATGGATTCTGCTAATGGGTTAAGGCCCCAAACTAATAAGGATCAATCTTTTCCAAGGCCTACGACAGAGGATTTGACCATATAAAGCACGAAATCATGGATTATCTGCCCAACAAAAGGAAACTAGAACTAGGACAAAACATTTGCTTGTCGTATAAAAAATTTATGTGGTCTTGTCCCCTTTATTGTGGTCATGAGGGAGGTAACAAATGATACACGACCACAAGCTTTTGCACATTAATTACTCTTTATAAGCATTTTGCATTGCCAGCATTGGTAAAACCAAATTAGACAAAGTTAAAATCCAAATATGATTGAGAGAAGTCAATTTATTCACAAGTTCAGTAACTTAATGAAGAAAGTCAACCAAGAACTATTAAGTTCGCTTGACTTTATCTCAAGATGATTATCTCCCATAAGTCAATTGTCCAAGTTAGCATCGAATCTTCTTATAGATTCAGTGATTGCATTCTGTCATAAGTCACAACTAAAATCAAGTGTCAAGAGAGAAAAATGAACACATGGTTTTTGCAATCAAAAGTCACTCAGTTTCATTACTAAAAGAATAAAAGGGGAAACCAAGTGATAGGTGAAGTTTAACTGTTGGAGGGACCAAATCTTCTAGCCCTTTTGGGCTCGTCCCTGATTCAAAATATAATTTTGATGTAGCGGTGTTATAAGTTTAAGAGTCCATCAAGTAATCATATTTCAATCTAATTTTATTCTATGTAATCAAATTTCATTGAATAGTGTTATTATATCATGTTGTCAGGATTGACTAAAGTGCTATAGAGGGATCACATGGCATCAGGCCTCGTTTTTTTGGTCCAGTCTCAGGTCTAATATTATGGGAGTCAGGTCTTGGGTCGGGCGTTGGGGTATGGGGGCGGGGTGCTGGATTGAGCAACGGGTCTATGCGCTGAGGTCCTAGTTCCAGCTACTAGGGACACAGGTCTGGGCACCTAGAACTTCGGTCTAGGTCTTTGAGTCCAAGGTTAAGGCATTGGGACCTGGGTTTGGTCCTCATAGACTGGGGTTTGGGTGTCGGGGACCTGGGTCTTGGTGCCAACAAAGGCCGGAATTCTGGATTATTTGTAATATATGGTCATAGAATCCCAATAATAATTGCTAGAGTATTCTATAATTTTTAAGGATTCTCATTCAATAAGTAATTTATTTATGAATTTAGGTTTTTTTTTTTTCGAAACATGAAGGCTATCTTAAATTCCTTGGAGATGAGGAGTGAAAGGTCACTGACCCCTCATTCCTGTTCGTTATGGTGTTTGGCATCTTGGAATAAGAAGGAACGGAAAATGGACATTAAGAATAAAAATTACTTCTCTTTTGCATTCCCATTCTGTCGTTAATGTGTGTGAGGTCTAAATAAGCACGAGAAAATAGCCATGACCTAACAAAAAGGGGAATTCCATAAGTGAGGGAATGTTTGTCACAAGAAAATCTTGCCTTCCTTAATGATTGTTTAACGAATTTTTCATTAATGTGTGTGGGCGCCTGGACGATTCTTCTTTTTATCGATAAAATCTTGCCTTCCTTAATGTGGACATTTCATCATGTTATAGATTCCTTGTTGTTACATTTTATCAACAAGGCCTGCATATGCTTGTTTGCTTTCATGACGTTTTTGTCTTTGCACACCGGTAACGAAACTTCTTCACAAGGAATACACCCCAAGCGAAAACCCGATAGAGTCATGTCGCTCAGAATTAGAAAGCCCGTGATCTCAAACGTCTTTATCTATTCTCTCGAAGGAAAAAGACATTTTCGGAATGAATATTTGGCGAGAGTGATGCTCAACGTAGGAATTTATAATCACCGAGATTGCGCATTGAATTCGAGAGGACCCTATATTTTAAATTCTAGCTAAAGTGTTTAGTAGCAATCCGATTATTTGGGAGAATTACCAAAAAAGTCCTAAACCTATTACAATTGTGCCAATTCAGTCATAAACTTTTTTTTTTTTTTTTTGCTAATTTAGTCCTAAACCTTTTACTATTGTGCCAATTTAGTCCATTCGGCCAAAATTGGCTGCCATTAAGGCCGATGTGGATGCCGAATTAGGGGATATTTGCGGGCGAACGTTGATGTGGCAATTTTTTAATATATATTTCGAATTTTTTTAATTTTTTTGAATATTTTAATTTTTTTCTTTTTTTCCCCACCTTCTCTTTCCTCTCGGCTGGCCGGTGCGAGCCGAGGTGAGGGCTAGCGAAGGCGAGCCTCGCGCCAGCCGGCACAAAGAAGGTCGAGCCTCGCCAAATCGGCGAGACCTCGCCCGGCCAAGATGAGGTCGACCTTGCCGGTGGCCGGCAAAGGCTGCCGTCGCCAGATCTAGCGAGGCTTGGCCTTGCCTAGCCATGGCAAGGTCACCTTGCCATCCCCGGGCGAGGAGCCTCGCTAGATCCGGCGACGACGACCTCGCCATCGTTGGGTGAGGCTCGCCTTTTGTCGGTGGCCGATGAGGTTGATCTCGGCCTCGCCTCTGGCCGGTGCCGGCCGGAGGAAGGAGAAGACGGGAAAAAAAATTCAAAAAAAAAATTAAAAATTATCACATCAGCGTTCACCAACTAACCGGCCGGCGCCCACATCGGCGCGGCCGGCCTAATTACCCGGACGGATGGGCCGGGTGAGCCTGATTGTAAAGGTTTAGGACTAAATTGGTTAAAAAAATTTATGATTGAATTGATACAATTGCAATAGATTTAAAACTTTTTTGGTAATTCTCTCCCAATTATTTGATCAGGCCAAGGTACATCACATTTGAACTCTCTTTCATTTATCTGTTCTTAGCCAAGAACTCAACGATCAGCGAATGGGAGAGGCAGGGAAATCGGAAAACGGTGGGTGGCGTGGAGCGACTCGGCGGGTCGGATAAGGACACGAAGATGATCAGGATTAGATGGGCACGGCAGCGATTCTCCGCGTTGCAAGTGTCTGCAGAAAGCTGGGAGCCACATGTCCTGATGCACGCATGGAGCTCGGACACCACAATCATTTCAATTCCGGTCTCTCTCGTCTTTTGTCTTTTTCGTGACTCGGCATTTGATGGGGGTTTTCATTATTCGCATGTAGTTGCTCGGTCCAAAGCCCGCACATTTTTGTCCTTTTATCTCTTCGATTCTAGCTCGCCGCGCCACAGCCTTCTCTCTGTCGAAGCGAAAGTGATATCAGCCTCATCGCCCATAATTTTATCCTGCAGTCACCAGCGACTTGTGCTATTAAATTAATGAAGGAATCGGATTATGCTGCGGCATAAAAAGCGCAGTGTCCGACAAGCAAAGGTTTGGTAATGATTGAAAGGGCGGCCTGATTTGTCCTGATTTGAATGAGATGATTAAGCCCGTTTATCTAACTTTTATTTGAGACTGCGGCGATTTTAATATCCCAATTTAACCCTCGAAGATACTTACATGACATGAACCCCGGCAAAATGATTGAGATCATCCATTTGAGTTTGCCTGTCTTTTTTTTATTTCGTAAACTTAGTGTGATATTTCATGAATTCAAGTTCTCCTACCTAGAATTGTTTTCTTGTGATGAAATAATAAGATATTGAACGAGTACCATTCATTAACTTATAATGTGGTGCATGACAATCCATAACAAGTTGCATCCACTTATACAATCTTACTTTTCCCACTTTTCCCTTAACTTTGAACGACAACTTCACTAGCCACAAATGGCAAGCTAATAACATTTTTTCTAAGCTACACGTGGTCAAGTTGGCTAATGCAAATCTATGGAAATTTTCATATGCATGAGAGTCCATAAAGTTTATATACTTAACGAAGTCCTATATGAGGTACAACATATGACCATTTGACATGAAGCCTTTTACTTTATTAGCGTTCCGGAACATGACAAGATAATGAATGAAATCATATAGTTGAAAAGCATTACGTGTGATTTGATTAGTTCCAAGCATAATATATAAGATAAGCCCCGTTAGATGGATCGCGTATATGTGCAAGCATAAAAATAGATACCTAATATATGAAAACAACCATCATGGCTTCAGTTTAAATGGAGAAACTACCAAGGGAAAGAGCATAACAGAAGTGCACCAAAATAGTTATAATGGAACATTACTTGCATGCTGCCACGTAGATCGACTTTTATTTACAACATCTATTGAATGGGAAAGTTCATTTCTTACTTAACCATTGTCCATACCTGTCAAATTCAATTAGATTGAGAAGGATACTCTCAATTTGATGTAAAATGAATAGCTTGATCAGTTCTTTCTAGGGTTAAGCAATGTAGAGCACGTAAAGCTAATGAGAAAGTTCATCATACTCGACACCCATGATTGATTTGTGTGGATAATTCACTCCATTAGAGTTGTAGATAATAGGACTTTTGATGTATAATTTGTCATGCGTGTAAACTACAACAAAAGAAGGATTGAAGAAACAATCAACATTTTCACTCGTGAAGCATTAAATGATAAAATCTAGTATGATTTATGTATGATGGATTATGTAGATTGATATCTCAATGAGGAGTAACTAGTTACTATTCAATTAAACCTTGATCAATAGGTCTTTACTAAATTCAATAAGAAAAAAAAAGTCCATATGTTGATTCTTGTTGGGAAACACTTGTTAGTTGAAATTGGACTTACTTCCGGTCTTGCTAGTTCTATTAACTCGTATTTTAACTCGTATTGTCTTGTGTCGTGCAAATGGATTGTTTCTAGCATTGCCAACCCCGACTGTCCATGGCATGAAGGCTATAGCTTCCAAATTGCAAATTTCGAAGGTCACTTAAATTTTCCTGAGGTGGGCCAAACTCAGATGGATTCTGCTAATGGGTTCAAGGCCCAAAACTAATAAGGATCAATCTTTTCCAAGGCCTCCGACGGAGAATTTGACCATACTGAGCACAAAACCATGAATCATCTGCCCAACAAAAAGAAAACTAGAACTAATATAAAACATTTGCTTGCCGTATAAAAAAGTTTATGTGGTCATGTCCCATATGTTGTGGTCGTGATGGAGATAACAAATTATACATGACCACAAGCTTTTGCACATCAATTACTCTATATAAACATTTTGCGTTGCCAGCATTAGTAAAAGTGAATTAGACAAAGTTAAAATTCAAAATAACGAGGGAAGTCAATTTATTTACAAGTTCAGTAACTCAATGAAGAATGTAAAATAAGAACTATTGAATTCACTTGACTTCATCTCAAGATGATTATCTCCCATAAGTCAATTGTCCAAACTAAAACCTTATGTTAGTAACAATCGAGACCTTACACATGACTTGGATCTAGATAATAAGTAATCTAAACTGAATTAAGAAATGATCCGTATCTGATGCACTTTGCACTTAAAATGCTACAGATCAAGATGATGTGTAATACATATGTAATATTTTGCCCTTTTTTTTTCACTTGGTCAAAAAGTAGGCTTCAAAAAAAGAAAAAAAAAGAAGAAAAAAAAAGAAGAGGTATAAAGGAAAAAGGGAGAGCATGCACCAGAGAGAAAGGGAAAGAAAAAATAAAGTGAAAGGTAAAAGGAAAGAAGCTTATAGTCAAATAAAAGTGTTGTAACACAACACAAAACCGCTAAAGCAAAACATAGTTTATTGTCAGGCAAATGTTTCCCAAACAGTATAATCATCATTTGAAACATACTTTATGAGCAAACATACTTGACCCGTCTGAAAATTTATAACCTTACTCTTGTTGATGAAGAAAGGTACTGATTTATAATCTAATCGACCCACATATTCGGAAGCCAAATCATTCTTGCATCCGAATTTGACCTGATTTAAAACCGAGGAAAATTGAAGCCGAAGTGAACCTAAATCCAATGTCATTTAAATCCATATTAAACCAAATGAACTTATGAAAATATAATTCAAAAAAATTTCTTGAAAATCCGCCTTTTTTGTTTCTTTTCTAAATCCTGACAATCCAACTTATACAGCCAAATTGGGCGGAGCTGTAAGGTATGGAACGAAAGAAACTTAATTTTAAAAAGGGTCTGAGTGTCCCCTGGCACTTATTAATTATGTTTGACGGAAAAATGCTTGATTTTTAATATGTTGATTTTGTTCATCACGATTAGTTGCGTTCAAAATTGTAATATTTGCTTAAGGGGTTATTTAATGAGTATCCTAATGGCATTTTTTTAATAATTTTTTAAAAAATTAACCTAATGAGTCAATTTCGAACTTACGAACAACCAACTCAAAAAAAAAAAAAAATTAAGGGAAAATGACACAAATAATTCCCGAACTTTTTATTTATTTAATGTGGTTCAAGAACTTTAGTCCAATGTTTAATGCGGTCCTTGAGCTTTTAAATATTTTCACATACTCTAGGGATTACATAGAATATTTAATTATAGTTCAAGAATTACATTGAATAAATTAAAAATCTAGAAATGACATTATATTGTACTAAAGTTCAAGGGCCGCATTGCACAAATAAAAGTGCAGGAACGCCATCGCACCTTGGATCAAAGTTCATGGACACTTGTGCTATCATCCCAAAAAACCAAAGTTGTTTTAATCTCAACTATCCAAACTAAAACCTAAAATTAGTAACAATTGAGACCTTATCATGACTTGGACATGGATCAAAAGTAACCTAAACCTAATCAAGATCGAAATGATCCATATTCCAAAAAACCAAAGTAGTTTACGAACGAATGTTAATGAACCACTTATGTTGCAAAAAACCAAAGTAGTTTTATATTAAACTATCCAAACTAAAAACCTCAAATTAGTAAGAATTGAGACCTTATCATGACTTGGATTTGGATAATATGTAACCTAAACCTAATCAAGATCAAAATGATCCATATCTAACCCAACTTGCACTTTAGATGTTACAAATCAAGGTGATTTGTACTACGTAATTATTTGAGTCAGGATGGGAGAATAACAAACTTTCCCCAAATGTGCATTGTATTTTAATTTGTTAAATATAGTTATTGAATTTCTTTGTATATGTTCAATTTATTTCTTGAATTATATGAGAATGTTAATATTGAATATTTTCATATAGATCGTGCAATAAATTAAATATGAACCAAAAGTCTATAAATTATATTAAATAAATTAAAAATTAAGGATCACATTATATATTAAATTAAAATTCATTGACCAAATCAAATAAATTAAAAGTTGAATGATCACGTCTAATATTTAATCAAAATTCAAAGACTATTAGGGCGCGTTTGGTAACGATTACATTCCCCGAGAACCGATTTCGACTAGAAATGATTATTTTTATTCTGTTCCCTGAACCGATTTCGAGTAAAAAATGCGTTTGGTAACTATCCAAAATTTTTATTCGGAATAGAATTGCGTTTGGTACCGTGCTAATTGATTCTGTTCCAAAATAATTTCTTTTGATTTTTAAATATTTTTTTTTACTTTTTTTACTTTTTTTTTCTTTTCTTTTTTCCCATTTTCTCCTATTATTCTTCTTCTTCATGTGGCCGGTCGCCGGTCCGGCGACCGGCCAGACGAGGGCCGGCGACGCTCACCGGAGTGTCGCCGGCCCTTGGCGATGTCGGCCCTCGTCGGCCGAGCCTGGCGGGGCGGGCGAGCCTCGCCCGCCGGCCGGCGAGGCTCACCCGGCCCGCCGATGGCCGTGGCGAGGCCGGCTTGGCCACCGGCGAGGCTTGGCCTCGCCCAGATCCGGCGAGGCGAGCCTCGCCGGTGGCCGGGCTTGCCTCGGCGAGCTCGCCGCCGCGGCCGGCGGCCGGCGGCGGATGGCGGGCGGCGGGGCGGTGGGCGGACGCGGCGGGTGAGGGTGGACGACAATCGTGGGATGACGGAAGGGAAGAATGAAAGTTTCTTGTTTTGATTCTTTTTTGATTCTCGGACGAAGAATCATATTTTTTTTTTTTATTCCCAATTCTCTTCCCAACTGTTTGGGAACAAATTTGTTCCCGAGAACAAAAATTTTACCAAACGCGATTCTCGTCCCAAACCGATTCTCTAACAAAAAATCGAGAATCAAAGATTGCCAAGCACGTTACCAAACAGCACCTTAATGTCATTTTTCCAATCATAGATGAATGCCACCCACTCTACAACCCTGTCGAATTCCACTGTCCGCTTTTCTTCTACCCTGAGTCGAGTGCTCATAAAATGGGTATCTCTTGTACGGGTCTGTACGTGTCAGAGATTAGGTACCAAGAATTGCTCTGGACCCGCCAATCCGCGCATTCTTCTCTTCGAAGCTCTTGTCCTCGAGAAGCGGAGTAAAGATAAAAAGAAAGAAGTTCACTGTTTTTTGCCGGACTCAGACTTGAAGGATCGCTTTAACTTGTAATTATCAGTGGCCGAAATGGCTGATGCGGCCGCAGCAGCAGCAGCTGCTTCAACGCCGATGAATAGCGAGATTGGATTGAGCCGCGGAACTCTCGCCACCTTTCAGTGGGGTGGCACGATCTCTGCCATGTGAGTTTGCTCTCTCTTCATTACTTGCTTGATTTTCTTGAAACATTGGTTGCCGGATCATGTGCTGATGATTTGGCGATATGCGCGCGGGTCAATTGAGGAGGTTCCGGGAAAAGGGCTGACGGGGTTCAGAACTTTGAAAATTTTGCGGCTCTTTCAGCCCATTTGTGGCTTCCACGGTTTGCAGTTTGAGCCACTTCCTGTACAGTAATCAATCAAGAACTCGAATTATAGTGTAGCATTTGAAGTAACGATTAAGTGATAATGCAAGGATGTTTTGCTTAGGTTTTAACTTGAGGTGCTGGCTTGTGGTGGAATTGTGTGTGAGAAAGGAGCTGAGGAGCTCGGAGTAGAGATGTAGTAAGGTGAAAATATTGTGAATATAGCAGTCTAAAGCAAAATATCACATCATTTCAATCTCTTATTGGTTGTCGCGTATCAAGTGAACCTGTGTTTGTCAAATAAAGCCCAATTTCCTCGTTCCGACTATATTATAGTTTGAATTTTTGGCCAAAGGACCTACTTTTTATGTGGTTCAGATTTATAAAGAGGTGCAGATTAATAAGTTTTTGAAAACCACACTGAATTGAAAAGGGAAGAACACCTTACTTTCAGATGCCAGAGTCGTACCATACTTTATGCCAGGCTTCAACCTATACAGAAAGATAGCACACTTACAAGAAGCTATGCTGATCTGAGTTCTGCTTTATGCATGGGGTATGCTAATCGCTGGACTGTTCTTAGCCAAAAGTATATATATTTTTTTTTGGTAACCCGGGGAACCCCGCACGGCCGGCAGCCGGAGGTAAATCACTGGGGGCGACACGTGCTAGCCACCACACACGTGCCACCGGGCAAGTCACCACAGCGCTTCAGCCTCCCTGCTTCGCAGGGGCTTCGAACCTTGTCCCTCGGGGATAAAGGACAAAGGCTCTACCAAAAGTATTTATTCATCTTCTTTCTTTCGCAGATTCTTGTTGATCATGAATCGAACTGGGAGGAAATCATCCGTGCAAACTACTGCTCTTGTATTGTATCTATTCACAAGTTTTCCCACTGTGCTCTTCAAAATTCTTAGGTAGATTGTGGATCATAGCTTTTTGTCAGTACGGAAAATGACTCGATTTTCTAGATGTTCTTCGCAACCTTCTGCTTCGTTTACTCATGTTACCCAAACAATGATGCAGGGGACAGTTTGGTTGCTGGGTTGCTTTTCTTGCCGCCGCAGCAAACCTCTTCTTTCCTCGAACCTTCACAGGTTCGAAACTGTTCTCTGCACTCTAAGAACTGTGCCTATTGGAGAGCTTGAACGTCAGAGTCACTGTTCTTCTCCATCGAAAACTTCTAACTAGCTCTGCCTGTTCATCTCTTTATGTGCAGTTTCTCGTTTTCTCTTATTCGTCGTAACTCCCGACTGGATCGCCGATGGACCACGTGACAGCATGGTGGGTGCCATATTTTGTCTAATTCTAGGAATTATACTGGTCGTAAATGACATTTGGGGCATGGGGCTCGCTACTTGGTGTTGCAATTGGCATTGCTTCAGTTATTGTCACGGGGTGGGCTTTCTCCTATTCTTTACAATATTATACCTGTGTGAAGGTACTCGGTAGGCTTTGTGCTTCGAATGAGATGGCGATTTGGCACTTTTCACTACAAGTTGTGCTTGCCCAACCTTTTCGATTTCTCGGTGAAGTTGCTGTCGAGCAATCACCCTATGTCAGCCTCACTGTTTTCGAAGATTGTAAGGATCGGTATACCTTGTGATAACGCTGAAAAATCGTCTCATTTTGTCTAACTTTTTTATGGTTTTGCTTCATAAGGGATGTAGTTAAAATGAACAAGGCTCCCGTGTGGTATGGACGTAAGGGCGATTGGAATCCTATAAAAATATCTAGACCACCTATAATCCAAATTGGTTTTTTATCGATAAAATCTTGCCTTCCTTAATGTGGACATTTCATCATGTTATAGATTCCTTGTTGTTACATTATTATAAACATGGCCTGCATATGCTTGTTTGCCTTCATGTCGTTTATGTCTTTGCTCTTCGGTGATTGCATTCTGTCGCAATTAAAGTCAAGTGTGAAACGAGAAGAAAATTAAAGTCAAGTGTGAAACGAGAAGAATGAACACCAGGTTCTCCCAATCAAAATTCACATAAAGTTTCATTGCTAAAAGAAACTTGGTAAAAGGGGAAACCAAGTTTTAGATGAAGTTAACTCTTGGAGGGCCCATAGCCTCTTTTGGGCTTGTCCCTGAATAAAAAAAAAATCATACTTGAACCCAAGGTGCTATATAGGAATCACATGGCATTAGGCCTCATTTGTTTTGGTCCTGTCTCGGGTCCAATCGGGGTCTTGGGTCGGGCGTTGGGGTATGGGATCGGAGTGCTGGATCGAGGAATGGGTCTAAGGTCCTAGTTCCTAGTTCCAGCCGCCAACGACACGAGTCTGGGCGCCTCGAACTTGAGTATGGACCTTTGAGTTTTGGTCCTTGGAGACTAGGGTTTGTCTGTCGGGGACCCAGGTCCTAGTGCCAGCAAATGCCAAGGTTAAGGATTGCTCGTAATGTGTGATTCTAGAATCTCGATAATAAGTGTTTCTAGGTAATCGTATTCTACAATTTTTAAGGATTCTCATTTAATAAATAATTTATCTACAATTTTTTTCTTTCAAGACATGAAGTCTATCTTAAATTTATTGAATATGAGAAGAGCGAAATGTGAATAAGACCTTATTCCCATCTGTTAAGTGTTTGAGTCATTCCTCAGTTATGGTGTTTGGTATCTTGGAATAAGAATGAATGGAAAATGGATATTGGGAATAAAAATTACTTCATTTTTTCATTCCCATGTTTTCACTAATGTGGTTGAGGTGTAAATAAGTACAAGAAAATAGTTATGACCTAACAAGAAAGGGAATTCCATAAGTGAAGGAATGTTTATCACAAGAAAACAACTAGATAGGTAAAAATGATATTATATTTCTTTCATTGCCTTTTTTTACCTTCTTTTTTTTGCGAACTTTTGAAATAAATTTCTAGGTAACCTGTTCTTTGGTATGGTAAATTTTACCAATATCTCAAGTTATTCCCAAACATGGTAATTCAAATTTTTTTTTTTAATTCTATTACTCGATGTTCATTTTCCATTTGATTTTTGCAGAAAATAAATAATTTTGAAAATATATTTTCCTAAAAATGATCTCTTAGAATAATTAGTCAATAAAAATTACTTTTATTTTCATCAACTATGTATTTTTAAATATTTTCATGAACCGTGAAAAATATTTTAGTTCATTCATTTTATAAACGATACAAACAATCATTTTAAGTTAAATATTTTATAAATTATTTATTTTTCACGAAATAAATGGAATCTTAATTCATTCCAATTGTTTTTTTTTTCCAACTAACCAAGGGGATTGTAATGTCTTTCTACACTATTGAAGGAGAGTCGAAAAGTTTAGGAATTGGTATCACGCTCTTGAGTAATCTAATCCATAGAGAACCAGTCAAGGCCTTATAGTCAAACAAATGTGATGTAACACATCACAGAACCGCTAAAACAAAACATAATTTATTGTCAGACAAATCATTTTCCAAATTGTATGATCTCTATTTGGAATATATCTTATGAGAAGACGTACTCGACCCATCTGAAAAATTGATTTGACCTTGCTCTTGCTGATGAAGAAAGATACTGACTTATAATCTAATCTACCAAATATTCGGAAAAAAAAAAATAATTCGTAGAAGCCAAATCATTCGTGCATCCAAATTCGACCTAATTTAAAACAAAGGAAATTGAAGCCGACGTGAACCTGAATCCAATGTGATAAAATCCATGCAAAACCAAATGAGCATATGAAAGAATAATTCCAAAAAATTTCTTGAAAATCCAACTTATAAATCCCACTTATATAAGGTATGTGACGAAGCAAACTTAATTTTAAAAAGGGTCTGAGTGTTCCATGGCACTTATCAAATATGTTTGATGGAAAAATACTTGATCTTTAATATATTGATTTTGTTTATCACTAATTTAGTTGCGTTCAAAATTATCATATTTCTTAAGTGGTTATTTAACAAGTATCCTAATAGCATATTTTTAATATTTTCATTTATTCAATGTAGTTTATAAACTCTAGTCTAATGTTTAATGTAATCTCTAAACTTTTAATCATTTTTATATACTGTAGGGATTATATAGAATATTTACCAATAGTTTAAGGAATACATTGAATAAATTAAAATTTAGATACGATATTTTACATTGTACCAAAGTTCAAGGGTTGCATTGCACAAATAAAAATGTAGGAATGATATTAAGTTCATGGACCACTTATGCTATTATCTCTAAAAACCAAAGTATTTTTAATCTCAACTATCCAAACTAAAACCTGAAAATAGTAACAATTGAGACCTTATTATGACTTGGACTTGGATATTAAGTAGCCTAAACCTAATTAAGACTGAAATGATCTAAATTTCAAAAAACCAAAGTAGTTTATAGACCAAAGTTCATGAACCACTTATGTTATTGTTGCGGGAAACTAAAGTAATTTTAACCTCAACTATCCAAACTAGAACCTGCAATTAGTAACAATTGAGCCCTTATCATGATTTGGATCTAGATGAAGTAACCCAAACCTAATCAAGATTGAAATGATCCATATCTAACACAACTTGCACTTTAGATGTTACAAATCAAGATTTGTATTACTTAATCACTCGAATTGCAATGAGATGATAATACAAATGATTAATGAATTTTAGTTAATTGTGCAATACAATTTCTAAACTTTTAAATTATTTAATATGATTCTTAAAAATTAGACTAATGTGTAATGTTATTCATCAACTTTTAATTTGTTAAATATAATTCTTGAATATTTGGTACATGTTCGATTTAGTTGATGAATTATATAAAAATATTTAATATTGTGCTTCAAGTATTAGAAACTAAATTAAATATGCACCATCAATCTAGAATCACATTAAATAAATTAAAATTTTATGGAAACATATTACACATTGAACTAAAGTTTAGGGTCACATCAAATAAATTAAAAGTTTAGGAATCATCGTATTGGATATTTGAAAAAATTGAAGGACTATTTGGGAAATCCATCCCACCCAATCTATTTCTCTATTGAATCGCACTGCCCAGGAAATGGGTACGAGGAACAATCTCGTATGCAGATCAGGTTCCAAGAACTGCTGGAGCTCGGTCTCAGGCCTCGACCGGTATCTGGGACCCGCCGATCCGCATATTCTTCTCTTCCAAGCTTTCGTCCTCGTGGAGTAAAGAGTAAAGAGTAAAGAGTAAAGAGTAAAGAAAAGAAGAAAGAAGTTCGCTGATTTCTGCCGCAAGCAGAATTCAAGAATCGGTTGAAACCGTAATTATCGGTGACCGAAGTGGCTGTTGCAGCTGCGGCAGCAGCTGCTTCGACGCCGATGGACGGCGAGATTGGATCGAGCAGCGGAATTCTCGCCACCTTCCAGTGGGGCGGCACGATCTCTGCCATGTGAGTGTTCTCTCTGTCTCTTTTCGCGACTTTCTTGATTTTCTTGAAACGTTGGTTGCCGGATGATGAGGTGCTGATGATTTGGCGATGCGCGCGTCTGTCAATTGAGCTCGGAGGGTCGGCGAAAAGGGATGATGGGGTTCGGAACTTGGAAAAATTTTGCGGTTCTTTCAGCCCGTTTGTGGCTTTTGCGGTTTGCAATTTGAGTCACTCCCTGTACGGTAATTAATAAAGAACTTGGATTATAGGGTTGATCAATTTCTAGTTTGGAGTATGTGTGAGCCGGATTTAGCCTAGAGGATGAAAGTGCAATCTTTGATTGTTTGGGGCATAATCTGGAACTGAAATAAGACTGGAGTTTGGAAGTAGATGGAAACCAAGTTCCACTGGTCAAGAGAGTGGTAATTGTTTGGTTCGTGATGTCCCAGCCTGGAATCTCAAGTATTAGGTGGAGCGACGAATTTTGCAATATAAGCCCAATAAAATCAATATTTAGGTGATGTGGGATTGTTGACACTCGTGCTCTTGCAATCTGAGTGGAGAACGATTGGGGAAGATTGTAAATGCAAGTGGGATAGAAGGATTTCCCATACGAAAGGCTTCAGTTATTTAGCAGATTAAACAACATATATGCAAAAGCCCATTAGGATCCCATCTATAGGTGATGCATGACTCTTAGTAGATTGGCTCAGAACTCAGAACTAGGAAAGAAAATATATGTATTCTTTGTCTCTTTTCTGTTAAGGGAGTCGAAAAGCAAAGAATAGGGTTTTGATTCTCTGAAACAAGTTTTGTATAGTTGCTTGTCCTGGCTCTATGATCTGACTGAATATAAACTTCGTGTTATGTGGGTCAGTGGTTGGTGGGTAGCAGGGTAATAACACATTGCTGCCTTCTGCATCACTGGTATGGCTCAAATCTGCACACTATTTAGCTGCATTTGAGAAAATTCTGACATGCTTCCAGGCCATGCCTTGGACAATGGATGACTGTTTTCTTTAAATCATGTTTATCTCATGGAACTTTGTGTCCATGTATGTATGCCATATGATTAATTTGATGTACAATGGAATGCCTACTGTGATACTGTATTTTTGCTATGTTAATCTCTTCCAAGTTAGATGTTGGAGATTTGAACCAGCAATCATTGTTAGATACAGATTGGTGTACCTGTGAAGTAACTATGCCTTGAGAAGTGATGGAAGATTGTTTAGGAACTAGTGAATTCTTAGCCCTTAGGATCTTATAATGCAGTCTGGTTCAATTGTTACATAGCAATGCATGTAAATAAAACACTGCAACTATTTGTTTGCAATGCAGTCTGGTTCGGATTTGTATAAGTTTGACCTGAAAGAAGAGCAGGCATTTGAATAAATCGAAAGCTTATAGCATTTGTTGGACAAAAAAAATGACTAAGTGATAATGCAAGGATGTTTTGCTTAGGTTTTAACTCTAGGTGATGCTCTCTTGTGGTGGAATTGTGTGTGAGAAAGGAGCTGAGGAGCTTGGAATAGAGATATATTAAGGCAAAAATATTGTGATATTAGCAGTCTAAAGCAAAATTACACATCATTTCAATCTCTTATTGGTTGTTGCATAATAATGAACTAATTTCTTCTCCATTAAGTGAATCTGTTCTTGTCAAATAAAGCCTAATCTCCTTGTTTCGACTATGTTCTAGTCTGAATTTTTGGCCAAAGGACCTACTTTTTATGTGGTTCAGATTGATAAGTTTTTGAAAACCACACTGAATTGGAAAGGGAAAAACACCTCACTTTCAGATGCCAGACTCATACCATACTTTATGCCAAGCTTTAACTTATACAGAAAGATAGCATATTTACAAGAAGCTATGCTATCTGATTGTGCTTTTTCAGAGACTCTATGGCTTCTGAATAGACTAATCAGCACGATAGTTAGACTGCATGCTCTTGTTAAAGCAGATCACATGGCTGTGAAATAAAGATATTCAGCCTGAAAGTTTATGTTGGTTGGTCATACGACATTCTTAGAGGTAGTACTGTTGGGGAAAGCCTCGAAAGTATTATATACATATTGGAAGACTGGGACTTGTAGTGACTTTGTCACACGTGCTACAAATTATCTTTCATTTTTGTACTAATCCCTATTAGTACGACCGTTGAGTTTGCCATTCTCTTTCCTTAATTCTGATCTGAGTTCTGCTTTATGCATGGGGTATGCTAGTCACTGGACTATTCTTAGCCAAAAGTATTTATTCATCTTCTTTCTTTCGCAGATTCTTGTTGATCTTGAATCGAACTGGGAGGAAATCATCCATGCAAACTACTGCTCTTGTATTGTATCTATTCACAAGTTTTCCCACTGTGCTCTTCAAAATTCTTAGGTAGATTGTGAATCATAGCTTTTTGTCGGCACGGAAAATGACTCACTTTTCTAAAAGATGTTCTTTGCAACCTTCTGCTTCAGTTACTTATGTTACCCAAACAATGATGCAGGGGAGAGTTTGGTTGTTGGGTTGCTTTTCTTGCTGTCGCAGCAAACCTCTTCTTTCCTCAAACCTTCACAGGTTTGAAACTGTTCTCTTCTCTAAGAACTTTGCCTATTGGAAATATTAGAGTCACTGTTCTTCTCCATCAATTGCTTCTAACTAGCTCTGCCTGCTCATGTCTTAATGTGCAGTTTCTCGTTTTATCTTATTTGTCGTAACTCCTGACTGGATCGCCAATGGACTCCGTGAAAGCATGGCAGGCGGCATATTTTGTCTAATTTTAGGAATTATACTGGTCATAAATGAGTTTAGGGGCATGGGTGGGCTCGCTAATTGGCATTGCAATTGGCATTGCTTCGGTTATTGTCTTGGGGTGGGCTTTCTCTTTTTCTTTACAATATATTACCTGTGTAAAGGTACTTGGTAGGATATGTGCTTCGAACGAGATGGCGGCCTCGCACTTTTTGATCCAAATCATACTTGCTCTAGCTTTTTGATTTCGCAGTGAAGTTGGTGCTGAGCATTCACCCTGGTACTAAACTTGTTTTACTTTATTCAAGTCACTTACAGAGCAAGAAACCCGGAGGATCCGGGTTCTTTATGTGAGCTCTGATGTAAGTCTCACTGTTTCTAAAGTTAGGAGGGTCGACGAACCTCATCAGAACGCCGAAAGAATTGTCTATTTTTGGTCAGGCTACGAACGAGGATCAAATACAGGTAGCCCTCAACCTTGAAGTCTAACACGAGCTCGACATTGCATTTACGTTTCAATTTAGGCTTTGACTTGCATGTGGGATACTCTCCAGCTTGGCGTGAGCAGAATTGCCACGGCATAAAGAAATTCAAAGTCAACTTTGCCATCGCTTTCCAGAATCCCTACTTAATCGCCGCAACAAAGTAACCGCCAATCATCATTCTTCCACTTAAACAACAGTAACTTAATAGACAATCAAACTTTACAGTCGTATTTTAACATTGACAAAAGAAAAAAAACGAAGGGAAATACTCTAGAAACTTTTGATTAATCCTGCCTTCTGGTTGTATGCCAGGGTTTTTGTCACCAATTTCGCTTTTTTCAGTAGGGTCAATTCTGTTTTCCTAGCGTGTATTGAACGTTCTTCTGTGACGCCGCCAGTGATTGGGAGAAGAAAGATTCAATTACGTGCACGATTTGTTAATTTGCCTATCCCTTTGGAATGTCAATACTTGTAGATGATTCGGTCCAACAACGCAAAAGCTGAAAGATGGGTCGGTCAAACTTGCAATGCGCCCTACGCGAGTTGTCTCTCTTCCTCCAGAAAAGTAAACGCCCATGAAGCTTCCAACACAACAGATTGAAATTATATTCAAAACCCATTACAGAGAACCTGTCACCAGCTCTCTCCTTCAGATCATTCCCCCAACCTCAAAGAGCAATGGCTCTCTCGTCTCTCTTTTCCCTCATTTCAACCTTCGTCTTCCTCGCGTTGCCTCCATCATCTTTGGTGGTTCTTGCCCAGCAACCTTATGTGGGCTTGACCACAACAGATTGCAACTCCAACTCCAACTCCTCCTCAGAATTCGGGTACACCTGCAATGGCCTCAACAGCAGCTGCCAATCCTACCTCATCTTCCGATCCCGATCCCCTTACAACACGGCATCGTCTATCTCGGGTCTCTTCGCCTCGAGCGCATCTCAAGTCTCATCGATAAACTCGGTCTCTGAATCCACAAGCTTCAGTACCGATCAATTGGTGATAGTCCCCATCACTTGCTCATGTTCAGGTCAGTACTATCAAGAGAATGCCAGTTATGTTGTCCAATCAGGAGATAATTACTTGTTCATTGCCAACAACACTTATCAAGCCCTCTCAACATGCCAAGCTCTCCAGAATGTGAACAACATTAGTGCTTCTGATTTGTCTATTGGGGAAACAATTACTGTCCCTGTTAGGTGTGCTTGTCCAACAAAAAATCAGAGCGATGCGGGTATAAATTATCTTTTGACCTATGCTACTGTGGCCGACGATACCATTTCTGGTGTAAGCGCGAGATTCGGAGTGAATGTCACGGCCACTTTAGAAGCTAATGAACTATCTGCACAGGACACCTCCTATACTTTCACCACACTCCTCATACCAATGGAAAATCCGCCCACGAGTTCTCAGACAACGTCACCATCTCCTCCTCCACCGCCGCCATCGCCGCCTTCTATTGTTCCATCTCCCCCAGGCAAAAGTTCGAACACATGGGTTTATGTCACTATCGGTGTTCTTGGTGGAATTGCTGTGATTGCAGTGGTAAGCGCAGTCATTTTCTTTAAGTTCTTCAGAGGAAGGAATAGGAGAGAGAAAATCGACTCAACCATGGTCTCAAAAAGCTTCGAGGCATTTGGAAAGCCAAACAACAAGAAGGTGGATGAGGACTCTCTGGATTTCCTTGATAGCATATCCAGCGTTGCGCAGTCCATGCAGGTGTATACTTATAAAGAACTGCAAGCGGCAACTGAAAACTTCAGTTCTAGCTGTTTGATCAAGGGGTCGGTCTACTGTGGCAAAATCAATGGAGATTCCGCGGCGATCAAGAAAATGAACGGAGACGTGTCAAGGGAAGTGGAAATACTGAACAAGATCAACCACTCCAATCTTATACGCCTCTCAGGTATATGCTTCGATGAGGGGCATTGGTACTTCGTATATGAATATGCAGTGAACGGATCCTTGAGCGAGTGGATTTACCAAAATAACAGCGAAGGAAGATTCTTAACATGGATGCAGAGGATGCAAATCGCTCTGGATGTGGCCACCGGGCTCAACTACCTCCATCGCTTCACAACCCCACCTCTCGTTCACAAGAACATCCAGAGTAGCAACATTCTCCTTGATAGTGACTTTAGGGCCAAGATAGCAAGTCTCGGACTCGCTAGATCGGCAGAAGGAGAGGATGGAGAATTCGCCTTGACAAGGCACATCGTTGGGACAAAAGGTTATATGGCTCCTGAGTACATGGAGAATGGTTTGATCTCTGTGAACTTGGACGTCTATGCGTTCGGCATTCTCTTGCTGGAAATGATGACTGGGAAAGAGGTTATTTTGTTGTG
The DNA here is from genome assembly GCA_014182565.1 of Eucalyptus marginata. NCBI lineage: Eukaryota > Viridiplantae > Streptophyta > Magnoliopsida > Myrtales > Myrtaceae > Eucalyptus > Eucalyptus marginata. The sequence continues at coordinate 18,792,294 of CM024593.1, read as the reverse complement.
TGGAGGAGAGAATATGCAGGCGTATGATGTTGTGACTTTGGTGCTTACTGAGGATGGCGGCCACAAGAGGCTGATGCAGTTTATTGATCCTTCGATGAGAGAGACGTACCCGTTGGACCTTGCCATTTACGTTATCAGAATAATTGAGAGTTGCCTGAAGAAAAATCCGATGGATCGCCCTGCCATGGATGAGATCGAGCAGTCTCTATCGAAGGTCTTCACAGCATCATTGGCCTAGGAACACTAGAACTTCCTCCTGAGGTGGCCGAGTTTCTGCCTTTCTTCGGGCTGTAATTAGATTAGCACCGAGACTCACTGATACGGACAGACTATATATTCGTTTCTCTGTTCTCATACTGAATACAACATCCTATTTTATGTATATCTAGCGAAACAGCAAAAGAGATGATTCATCGCAATACCTCTGTCTTGTTGTGACAGGAACAGCTTTCAATATGTTGCATATATGTAGAAAAGATTCGCACGAAAATTTGTGGTCGGACTTTTGCTAGTTTATCCCTAGTTTTGGCTCACTGTTCAGTGTTTCCAGGGCATTATTTAAAAAGGAAAATGAATACAATTTTAGTTTCAACTGTACTTGCATTGATGAATCTACAAGTAAGAGACAATTACAATGAAATTTCAGGAGGAAAATAACCTCCCAGTCCAATGAGTCGCGAAATTTATGGAAACTAGTGCGGATCAGCTTTTATTACAAGATGAAAAGAGAAGACATTTACGTGAACCTTACATCTCAAAGATTCAGCGAGCAGTGGCTGGAATGATATCTTGAACGCTCTCATCTGGTTCTATTTTTGTAGTCTAAGACCTTTCCAATGCCACCGAAGATGACTGAGCAAACATGCAGAGATTAAACGCAATCTCCTGCCATGCCTGGTCTTGCAGAAGATTCATCTACTGTGCATGCACAGGCCAAGGTTGCTAGGCTCAGCGCGTCATGAATCGGATAAAAGCTCTCCAAATCAGGATCCATCCATTCCATCAACCTCTCCTCTCTATTCTCTTTTGCTTCCAAGATCTCCATGACTTCTCTCACGCCCATGGCCCGCTTCCCTGAAAGTAACTCAAGCAAACGTAACCCAAAAGCGTAAATATCAACATTCAACATTACAGCACTTGTAGCTGGTCTGGCCTTGGAGAAGTTTGATATTTTGGCCTTGAAATTGGAGTCCAGAAGTATGTTGCTCGCTCTGATATCTCCATGGACGATTCTCGGTTGAGTGTGCTCATGCAGGTATTGGAGGCCATTGGCAACATCGAGTGCAATGCCCAATCTCTGAATCCAAGTGAGGAAGTTGACAGACTCTAAAGAGGACGAAGGCCTCTGGTACAGCCACTTATCGAGCGAACTGTTTTCAGCATATTCATATACCATAAACAAGTTGCCGCTTGCATCTGACGAAACACCCATTAGCTTTATCAGATTCACGTGGTTAACTCTCTGTAGAATCTTTAGCTCCTCCAAGTTTTTGCCCTTAGTTTCTGTTTTCACGGCGAAAACTTTCCCATCGATTGTGCTGTGGAACACTGAGCCCCCGATCCTAGAATTCTCATCAAGATTCATCGTTGCCTCCATGATCTCTCCAGCCCCATACACGATTGGCTTGCTCAAGTAGTCCGAAACGCTGAAAAGTAACTTATCTTGAACGACCTTCGTCTTGGATGACTCCAATTTCCCTTCTTTTGATAACTCCCTAGTTTTGATGAGATTTCTGTCCTCCCAACAGGAAGCATTCTGATTCAGGATCTTCGGGTTTGCTTTCCCATGTAAATGGTGAAAATAGACTAGTGAAAATGCTACCCCGATGACCAATATAGCAGCTGCTACACTGCTTAAAACTATAATAATCCACTCATGCTTGGATTCTTTTCTCTTCAGAGGAGGATTCAGTGGTTGAGAAAGAGCCGGCAATTGTGATAGTGGTATGAAGGACAGGAAGACCAACAGGTGCGGTAAGATTCATTCCGTTGTTTTCCTTAACTATATTGCTAGGCGTCGAGTTGAACGTTTTGGCCACTGATAAGAGGGCATCTCCAGGCTGCCATACATAAGTAACAATAAAGTTGAAGCCTGCCTCAGAATCTGCTTTTGCCGGGCACTTACAGTAGAGAGGAATAGTGACTTTGGTTCCAATCTGCAGGATATTTGGATTGATCCCTGGGTTCATGTCCTTGTTGACTTGCCAGTTCGTGAGGTTCTCAAACACTTTCATTGAGACCAGGAAGTAATTGTCATGTTTCTTGATTTGATACGTTATGTTGGCGAAGAAACTGTCACCACTGCAGCCGCATGTGATCGGTATGAGCAAAAGCTGGCCGGGGTACAAAGGGCCATCTTCAGAAGCCAGGTTGCTCGCCTGCAAGATGGATAAATGGCTGACACCAAACAGGTCGGAGATGCTTCCAAGATCAATGAAATTGGGTTCTTGCGCGATGTAGGTGACATATGCTGGGCATGATGTCTCTGAGTTGGTGGAGCATGAGAAGTTGGCACTCGGGCTAGGAAGTGGTTGAGTTGTGACAGAGATGATAAAGACGAAGAAATGCAGCAGAAGTAGAAATTTTGAGGAGGAACGAAAGATGGCCATTTGGATATCAGCTTGGATGGAATGAGCCTCTCAAACCCAAGGTTTTATGAGGTTGAAGCTCTGAGGTTGGAAAAAGCCCAGAACCCTTTCTAGTTTAAATCTTTCGCTTGGAACTAGGGAACTCTGGTCCTAAGAAAACCTGGAAGTACGTTCTTGTTTTGGCTTTGAAATGAACAATTCTCATTTGGATCCGATAATTAAATAAGCTTTTGTGAAAAGATTTTTTGCATAGAGTGGAGTGAACAGCAATTTGACATCCAATGTACGTCTATAATAGAAAATAATAGGCGGCAATGGAATTTGTATTTGTTTTGGCTGGTAGATGCTTTTGAAAGAACATGTGATGAGCATCAGATTAATATAAGGCGACGAAAGCCCATTTCAGCCGGCGAAGGAGATCATCCTGCATATTTATCACACAGAAATTTAGTCAAACAATAAAATAAAACTCTTGAAGCCACAACTCTTGCTTAAAAAATTCGAAAACCACAAAGAAACCAACAGAATATGATGTTGGATCGATAACTAAGATGGACATCATGCACGGGAGGATCGCTGGTGAAGTTGGATGTATTACCATGTGCATAAGGATTGACGAAATGACTGCACGGAACCTAGACTTCCATTTCGACTTTTAGCTACAAGACTCGCGAAGAATTACACTTTGCCCAATTTTGTCATCTTGAAATTGTACTCGAGTCAATTATATATTCCTGAGAGACAAAAGTATTAGTTGCCTTTTCACCTGGGCTAACAGATAAAGCTGGCAAATCAGTGTGAGGTTCCTCACTGTGGACCGTAAAGGGCTCAATATAAATTCTGCACTTGGTCTTATCATACGATGCCATAGATTCACCTCTTGTTAGGAAAAAAAAATCAACTTGATTTGGGGCCATGGTTTTCATAGATGGACCAACCTCACAGTAGAACAAAAGGTCCGTTGATTGAGCTTACTCGCAATCCATCTGAATTATTTTATCTGGCAAAACAGAAAACTATATTCATATGGTCCAACACAAATAATAATTAAAAATAAAATGAAAAAAATAGACTTGGGATGAGTAAGCAAGCTCCCGGCCGAAAGCTCCTGTCTAAAAATTGATTGTGTATGATAGTCTGACAGAACAGCAGAACAGCTGTCTCATTATCGTTTTATCTACTATCAAATCAAGCATATAGGATGGAGCAGAAAGAGCCATAGTGAAGGGGCCAAGCAGAAGATAGCTCTCCCAGACACACAAACAAATCCTAAGAACAGATCCCCATAAACATATGAAGCATGCAAGGGGAAGATGATATCCAGAAAGTTGAGTGCTATCTGATATCCTGAAAGGCACAAACGAATACAGACTTGGTCTCCGTACATAATGTGAGCCTATTAGAGAAATGCAACAAGGTGTTCTAGCATAGGCCATAGGATTTCACAGACAGATGACTTCATCTCCTGTCTATCTAAGATTGACACAAGGACTGTAGATAAAGAGAGACTGAAAAAAAAAAAGAATCATGGTCTGAAAACTAATAAGTAGTAAATAGAGATTCTTGCAATAATATTGTGCAATATGGAAAACATTTGTTCAAAGCAAGTAATGGTAAATGTAGATTTTGGCACTAGATACAAACTGCAACTAAGCAGGATGATAGATATCAGTGTTTCTGTCAAACTAAATACAAAAGAAAACAAGATTAAATAACATTATGCTTGCATTCCCAAAAAAATGAATAGAAAAGAAATTAGAGTACATAATGCTTGCATCTGCAGCCCCATTATGTGACAAACTCAAGTTTGTCAGCTTGGACTAAACAAAACTAAACTTGTTCCAGGGGCAAACAAAAGTAACATTAACAGTTCAGATAGTTGTAAAGAATGCAACCTAGAAACACACTTGCCTACTAACCCTCCCCATTTGATGTTGGACCACAGCTTGATGTAAAACTACTTGCATATATGTTGTAAACTTGAGTGAGGTTGGCTGAGCTCACAGTCCATATGTGACCACGTAAAGCAAGAGGAAGAGAATCATTTATCTCCTCACAACTTTCTTCTACAATTGCAGCCTCCCTCCTCCTGCCTTCCTTCCAAAGACTTTTCACTAGCAACTCCTTCGTGGCATAATCAGGAAGTAGATTTGAGTTTCTCATGTCCTCAAAAACCCTCCATGCAAGAGCAGCTCTGTCACACTTGCAATAACCATGAATCAAAACCTTAAACATGTAAGCGTCTGGCTCAATGCCACTCTGCCTAACCATTCCAAAGATCTTCTGCACATTCTTGATGTCTCCTTGCTTTGTGAAATGATCCATCAAACCAGAAAAAGTTTGAATATCTGGGCAAATGCCATTTAAAATCATTTCATCAAGCACCTCAAGAGCATCAGAGCTCCTACTGCACTTGGTCAATGTCCGTAACAATGATGAATACAGAACCATCAGCTTAAACTTTGAAATAGAACTACAGAGAGTTCTATCGTGATGAAAAATCTTCAAAGCAGCATCAGGATCTTTTGAAATGCCACAAAAGTCAATAATCAATTTAAGAGTACTGAATGGAAGCTTTAGTCCCTCCTGTCTTATTTTATCCAGGAGCTGATTAACCAATTGGACATGCCCATGTCGTGCTAAAAGGGTCATCATTCTCTGTACTGTGTAAACATCATGAGTAAACCCTGGTTGGCAAGCAACCCAGCAGAAAAATTTCCAAGCTGCCACCGGAGATTTGAAATTTCTAAGGACTCTGCAAACCAAGCGAGTTGTCCACACAAACTTCGCTTTCTCCAATTCCGAAACCTCACTGGGGCTCCAACTTTGCAAGGCATTTGCCAAAGCTCTAGGATCTAGCCATGGTTTCAATTTGACCCCATTAACCTCATTGACATCACAAGCAACGTCATCCTCCACCTCATCCTCAGTCTCATGATCATCATCATCTCCAGTATCATCCACAAAATACTTGATACTTTTTATCCTCTCATTTGGCAACATTTCAGAAAGAATTTCATCATTCTCGTGAATACATCCTGCCTCTTTCATATGTTGCAACGAGCAAAGCAGAGCTCTAACAGGCAGCATACCTTCAGCGTGCATATTGCTGAGTAAAATTTTCACATCATCAAACCTTCGACCACTTACAAGAACCTCCACCAAAATCGAGAACTGTTTTGATGTGCGCTTGATTCTCATTAATGGTAAAACATTGAAAACCTCAAGTGCCGAATCCAGCTTCCCAGAATTCACAAGGTGCTCAATAATATTTGTATATGTTCTAGAATTAGGGTTTGCTCCTTCCACAATCATCCTATGGAATATCTCCACAGCCCTGGAATCTTCACCCTTTTCTGCATATAGGCGCATGACAATGTTATATGATTCTGTGCACACATGTTTGTCCAACTCTCTATACTTATCCCATATATCAAGAACTGAGTTAATGTCTCCAGTTGCTGCGTACCACTGCATAAGGTTCATATGGCTAACTCGAACATTTTTAAAGCTCCTGGCATTAATGGCATCAACCAAATCGTCAAGTTCCTCCCTTCGACCAGATCTGGCCAAAATGTTGGCCAGGGCATAAATGGTACTTTGTGTATGATTAAAATTCGAACTTGATTTGAGAATGTTAATAACTGAGAGTGCTGAATCAGCAGAAGGAGCAGAACGGAGAGCGTGAGTGACTACAAAAGAGTCCAAAAGGCGGTCATTCAAGAGAGTAGTAAGCAAATTCTGGGAATCCGATCGGAGGGCAAGCCTTATGGAATCGATAATTTTGGCTCTATAGAGGTAGTGCGAGACCTTGCTAGGGAAAGGGTCCCGAGAAAATAAGCGACTCTGCTGGTTTAAGGTCTTGAACAGGATCCCAGTTCCAGCACAAAAGAAATGCTTGCGAAACATGGGCTTTGACAAATTCCAATGTCAAACACAGAACGGATCAAACTGGCCCCTGAATGTCATGATGGGTTAAGCTAAAACGACACCACGAGTGAAGGATGAATTGATTGGATGCATCAAAACCTGCTGTGCCGATAACCGTTTCGACCAGGACACACTCAGCAACACCAAACCCACAACAAGAGGGAGAAAGTATAAACCGGGCACCTATCTGCCGTCAAACATCACGAAGATTACTAGCGAAAACGCAAGGACTCAGGTGTCAGGCAAAACATCAAACACCTTCGGTGCAGGCAACGATTTTCCCGAACTTTTCACCGAGACACCCCACCATCCCTCTGGGAAAGGCAAGAAAAGAGACCACCCACGACGCGGCTACGAGAGAATGTGACGAAAAAGGATTCCACGGTGATTTTTCTCTTCAGGAGGAAACAACGAGAGAACGGTTTGGAGCACCTGAAGGCCGAAACCCGAAAGGGTGTGCGAGCCGAGACCAGGAGAAGTAAAGGAGGTGGACCTTGAAGGTTCGCACTGAAATTACGGACCCTCTCCCTGGGGAATTTCTCACACGGACCCGAGTCTAGTGAATCGGATCCATCACGACAGTTTATCCGGTGGACTTGCCCAGATATCTTATGTGATATTTATAAAAAGGTTAATATTATGAAAAATCTTAAACTTATATGTTCTATCAAGTCTCAAATTAATACACTTGTGACAAATTAACTTACCGTTAGTTTCTATTAAATTATGTCGTTAAATTGTTGAGTTGGATGACATATGACGACAGTTGACGAATATATCAATTTGGCGTTTTATCTTCCGTCAATTTGTGGCATTTTGTGATATTAATCAATTATAATGGAAACTAACAAAGAGTAAAATTATCATAAATATATCAATTTAGAGTTTTTTATTGTTAAAAAATTAATTCCACATAAATTTATCATATATGTACCATTTTGAAATTTTTCGTAATTTTAATCCTTTATAAAATGAATAATGATGATCAAACCCTCATTGATAAAGCATCTTCATATCATATGAGAGTAACGTTTTTTGGGTAAAATGATGTGGCTGAAATAATTGATAGGCCACAAAAAATCAATCCGCAACGCACCAGTGTGCGAAGGCACAACACACTCAGAGGTGAAAGAGAGAAAAATTAGGGGTGATTGGTTCGATTCAATCCGATTTTAAGATAAAATCGGACCAGACTAGGAGGACCAATTTCGAAGATTTGGAACTAGGGACCGGACCTAGGACCAAAGCCGGTCCGGTTCAGTCCAATGGAACTTGTCACTATTGGATATTTTATTGTCCAAAGCATGACTAGAAACAAATTCAAAGTTTGAGGCAAATCTTATGCTTTCATTTGGATATCTTATTGTCCAATTATAGGCTCTTATTTCCTTGGTAACAATAAATTAAACCTACTAATTATTTGAAGAAATAAAAATAATAAAAGTATATGCAGTCAATGGTTTGGTTCCCATTGAAATCGAGAACCAGGTAATCCTGACAATGATTTCGTCTTTTAGGAATTGGAAATCGGACCAATACTACTAGGAACCGATCCTAATCGGCCAGTTTGGTCTGGTCCAGATAGTTCCTAATTTGAGTGGTCAATTTTGCATACCCCTAGAGAAAAACTCCCAATCTGTATTCTCTAAAATTACACCATAAGTTGTCCGATATTTCAAAAAGAACAATATAGGGAGAAGTGCCAAAAAGTCCTAAACCTTTTGGTTTTGTCTTGATTTAATCATAAACCTTTTTTTTGGTGCCAATTTAATCTTAAACATTTTTATGTTGTGCCAATTTAGTCCTTTAGGCCAAAATTGGCCGGATTTTTCTTGGCCCGAACACCGGCCGCGACGTGGCTCGATCGGCTCGTTGGCGTGGACAATTTTAAATAATATTTTAAATAATATTTTAATTTTTATTAATTTTTATTTTTATTTTCTTTTTTTCTTCTCATCTTCTTCCTCCAGCCCGGTTGTCGGATCTCGGCGACCAGCCAGAGGCAACGGCCGGCGAGGTCACCTTGACCTCGCCGGCCACCTCGCTAGTGGCCACGAGGGCGGCCTCGCGTCGGGCGGGCGAGGGCAGCCTCGCACAGCGGCAAGGCTCGCCCTCGCCGGATCGACGAGGGTCGAGCCTCGCCCTCGCCGGATCCGGCGAGGGCGAGCCTCGCCCGCTAGGGCGTGAGGCCCCCTCAAGGCCTAGGCGGCGAGGCTCGAGCCCCGGCCCGCCTCACCGCCTAGGCCTCGAGGGCGGCCTCGCGCCGGGCGGGCGAGGATTCGGAGGGCGAGCCTCGCCGCCTAGCGTGAGGCTCGACCCTCGCCGATCCTCCGGCGAGGGCGAGCCTTGCCGCCTAGCATGAGGCCGCCTCACGGTCGTGGCCATTGGCGAGGTGGCCGGCGAGGTTGACCTCGACCTCACCGGCCCGTCGCCTTTGGCCGGTCGCCGAGCTCCGGCGGCGGCTGGAGGTAGAAGATGAGAAGAAAAAAATTAAAAATTAAAAAATTAAAAATAAAAATAAAAAATTCAAAAATATTAAAATATTATTAAAAGTTGTCCACGTCAGCCGACCGGCGTCCAAATCAGCAAAATTAGGCCAATTTTGGCCGGAAATGACTAAATTGGCATAACATAAAAAGGTTTAGGATTAAATTAGCACCAAAAAAAGGTTTAGGACTAAATCGGCACAAAACCAAAAGGTTTAGGACTTTTTTGGCACTTCTCCCGAACAATATAATACTTGGGAATTCTAGGCGATATGGAAAACTCAAAATAACTTTAAGCAGTCTAGAAGTTCATGACAATGAACAAAGGGCTAAAATAATGTAGAAAATAGACCTAAAATAGCAAAAAAATAGAAAGCGTCTTAAAACATGCACAAATTGTTGAAATATTGTTTCACATTACTTGATAATGGGTTTTATATACTCTTTATATTTATATTGTCTCCCTCAATCCATAAGTTTAACTTTTGGATTGGACTTTCTTATATTGTATAAGAATAGTAAGTCAAATTAGGATCCTCCATTTATTTTCTAAGTGTGAGGAGAAGTGTGTGAATATTGAATTTTTAAATTACGTATTCATCTATCAGCTTAGCATTTTGAGTTGAATTTTCTAATAGAAATGATGGATTTTAAGGCCTAAATCGAACGTAGAAGACCAAACAAATACCACAAGCCTTTGGCCATTTGTTTGAGGGTGAAATGTGCTACTCTAATTAACAGATAAACCAAACAAATACCACAAACTTTTCCAAAAGCATAACCACACTACACGGTAGTGTACAAACCCGTAATATGCATCTAGTCTCTCATCGTTTGACAAAATCAAACTACACTGTTTTTCTAACATCAAACTTCCGTTGAGGCTAGAAATACTGCTCTACCATTGATGGATTTGAGGCCCAAAATGACCACATACGGAGAACCTGTTGAAGTTTAGCAGGATCAAATACACAAATAATTACATAAGGATATCATGTGGTTCGCCAATATGATGCCTACATCCATGGACAAAAAACTCCTCCTCTCTTCTTTTTTGTCTTAGGGAGTAGGTCTGCCATTATTCATCATATACACAGCATACGGTTGCTTACATCAAGGCAACGGGCAACCATTTACATAAGGAAGGAAACACCAGAAATAGGAAGCAAGAATTATACAATAGCAATAATATCTCCTTTCCAAGAATAGGAGAAAAATCTCGCCAATAGAACTCCTTTTCGCCAAAACATTTCTCTCAAATTGAGCTTTCCAAATTGGTATCATGGCCCCGGTAACTCTTCCTAGATAAAAAATTATGGCTTATTTACCGAACTCTGTGTAAACCCATGGTCTGAGCCGGCCTAAATGACCATCTGCCTATCTGAACACACAAAAAAGTCATTAGTAACCACGTCCACATTACAAAACAATGCCTTTGGATATTGCTCATCCGCTTGATCAATTGATAAATTTCCCTACTTGCCAAGGACAATATTTTGTAACCAGGAAGTTCAACTAAGCAGGGAAACCCCGAACTGATGGAAACTTCTGCTGATCTCGTGAGTTAGATAATAAGTGAGGTGAAAACTTGACCGGGTGACCTAATTATGATATGTCTGCATCTAGTGGTGGGGGAACCTCTTAACCCACACATGCGCATCTCCCTTTCTTAGGATTGCATGCAGAGAAGATGCCTCAACCAACTCTTAGATGAACCGAATAAATTTCATGACCGTACCAAAGAAAATGGAATCGCCAGGAAGCCGGCCAATGTTTTTAGCATCTTATACACACTCATTCATCTTATTACTGGGCCAAACTCAAAGCATGCTTTTGGTTTATAAGTGGAGGAAGAGATCCAGAGTACATAAACAATCCTTAGACAGGTCATACATAAACAAGAAAAATTTCTTGAAAATATGTGTAGATCATCCAGGAAATCTTCCCATCATACGTATGTAATCAAGTGTTCCTTTAAGGCCGTACATGTCCGTCGCCCTCTTCACTCTTCGAAATCCAGTGCCATAAACATCGCCAGTTCTTGTTTCCATTGAATGCTGAAGAAACTTCGCAAGCCTTTTCTGGAAGTCAAACTGGGGTGATGGTGCAGCTTTGCTCTTAGACATGGAAAAGATTTGAGAATCCAACCACATGTAAGCCAAAACTTCACAGAGGCCTTCTCTGACCTCATCGGTCAGACGTTGATAACCTGTCAAGCATATGACAGTTTTCTAGTTCAAAACCCAAATGTCCCAACGGAAAGATCAGAATATCTCATTATGGAGCCAATTGCAGTAGTACACATTTTTGTCAGATGCTATCCCGGAAGAAGTGGCAATTGACTAATCTCTACTTATAAGATTTTCTTCTTATATTCCTTTTGTTATGAAAATTTAGCCTAGTCGTCGGATAGAAATAAAACGTTTAACTTCTCGATCAATGATCTTAGGAGTTAGAGCTTAATAATGTGTGGTCTAGGCAGTGAAATAGATCACAGTAGGCTAGCAAGCTAACTTAGAAAGAGGCAGTCGACTGTTTGAACATATCACGTTTCAATTAGAGTTAGAAACTGCATGATAATCAAGAGACAAACCGTCAATTTCAAGTATGTGCCACGCGTGCATCATCTCATGAGTGAGGGTTTCCCCTGTTTTTAACCTGTAGAAAATATCAAATTTTCTGGTGAAGTCTCCAATCAGAGATAACTAGTCTTAATCTGAATCTTTTTTTCTTTTTCTTTTTTTACTTTCTTTGAAATTGTAATGATGGGAAAGGGGAGGAGAGAAAAGTACCTCGGAAGACCACACAAAATTCTTATGGATACAACTTTTGTGTAGGCGACTAGCGGATGTTGTCTACCTTCCACGGTCTACGATTCAAAGAAAGCCAACAGAAAGAAAAGGTTACCACTCTGTTGCTAGATTGACACAAGTAAACGATATGAAAAATGAGAAAAGCTCAAAGTGAAAGATGCACATACGGTAAAAATACGATCGTAGTCCGGCTTTGTCAGTCCTATTGTCACGCCCTGTCGATGATGCCCCTATCCAGTGCAGAGCAGACACTTAAATTAGGAGTGTGGGATGAAATTTTTTGGCAACTCCTTAGCCTAGAATTATGTGTAATATCATTGATGATGCTACAAAATCAATACTAGACCGCGGACGATTACATTGATTTGCCTAGCGACCGGGTAAATGGGAATTTAATCAAGCGAATCATATAAAACAGCAAGCCAGACTGAGAAGTATGACGATAGTCACAAACCGAATTTTCATCTTACATTTTTTTCATCTCGTGCTATGTATTCGTCCATCTCTTGCTGGTTCACCAAGTATAGTGGAATTGTTGGCTGGTGGACTTTCATGCCTAAGCATTCATAAAATTCTCGTATCTCGCGTTCAAGAGCTTTAAGTGCGCCATCATCCAGTACTGCAGAGTCATGACAATCTGGGCATAATCGCCGACCGTCGCTGAGGGTTAAATATGTTGATCCTCTAGTAGGCTGCACAATGTTTCTCAATTGTTGGGGAGTTTGTGCAAGCTAAAATAGATTGTCGGTAAACATGAACGCATTTAACCTGATCCTTAATATGCTGCTGATGTGAGGACCTTTTGATCTCAAATAATTTGCAATGATGTACAGCCAGTCAATAATAAGAAACTGCAGCATGGATGGGTTTAAAAAAAAAATGAATTCATGGGTTGGTTTTATGAAACTTTATAAAATAGTCGCTTTGCAACAATGTTAAGAGGATGGACACGGGCGGCCCTGTCCTCGTCCCATGGGCTTGAAAGTTGCCCCACCACCGCCTCATGCCCATTTCTATAAACTTATGGGAATTTATGTCATTATGTGAAAAAAAAACTTATTATGAATTATGAGAATATAAAAAGAATGGATGCACCAGTAATATATATTTATAAAAGAAATTCTAATTTTAATTAGGCAAATAATGAATTGGGAGTTTTGTACGAAATAAACAAAAGTTTTTTGCATCCATCAGCTTTGAGAGAGAGAGAGAGAGAGAGAGAGTATTTTCTCTTATCTATGACCAAATATTCTATTGTTTTACCAATTTTTGTTTACTTTTTAACAACGCCTTAAACTTATCAACTACTATGTCAAATTACCAGACTTTTTGGAGTGACTAGCCAATTTTTCTTTGGTTAAGTTACTAATTATTTCTAGATTACCAATTCTGCTTACAATGATTATGTAGTGATTATGTAGGTGTTCTTTTTTGTTTTTTGTTTTGTTTTTTTTTAAGCTTGTCAACTTTCTATTAAGTTACCACTTTTATTTGCAATACTTAGCCGTCAATTTTTACGATTAACTCTTATTTGAGTTAATTTACCAGGTTCTCTTATATCTGACAAAACAAACTTATCTTATATTTACCAATTATATTTACCTTTCTTAATACAGTTTTATATGTATAAAATATTATATGATATTACTAAACTTTATCACAGTGACAATTCAACTTTTTTCTCGATTGAGTTACCTTGTTGGATAGTTGGTAAAAGAGAGAAAACAGATGCATAACTAACAAAAGAGAGTGGTAACACAGAATTAGTCCCTCACTCGGATAAAAGTTGATAAACTGCATAAATTATAGTTAAGCATAGTTTGGAAAGATAAATAAAAATTGGTCAAACATAGAAAAATGGGAAAAGAAAAATAAACTTGGTAAATAAGTCCAATGAGTTGATAACGCAAAACTACCAGGAAACTTAATTAGAGAAAACTTGGTAAAGAAGTCTAATTAAAGTAACTATTTTTTAAATAAAGAGTTAGTAAATTTAAGGTATCGTTAAATATTACAGCTAAAAAATTTAAAGCTGAAAGATAATAATAATAATAATAAAAAAACAAATGAAGAGTAGTAACTTAAACAAGAGTTGGTAAACTAATATTATGTGGTAATTAAATGAGATAAATATAATGTTTCGCATTAGTTTAAGTTGGTAATCTCTAAAAAGAATTGATGAATTTAAGCTAGTAACTTATGCAAATGAAAGTAAGTTGGTACGCAGATTAGTATTTGCAAACTATCAACAAATTGATAATTTCATATAAGTGTTAGAAAGTGTTCGCTGTTTTTTCTTTCCCGATAGTTTTCTGATATAAAACCATAAAATTAAGCACTTTACACATTTAATTGGTTTTAGAGGTTTACTTTCTTGATTTAATTTGTCCTCTAAGTCCAATATTTATAAGTATTCATGCATATGTGATGTTTTCATGGGCGGATTTAGATGAATTATGCTTTAGACCCCAGTTTTTGAAAAACATTTACATATTCATCCAGCTTTTTTACATTCCAAAGAGTAAGGAAGTATTATTAGGAATTTTTAACAAAAAACCATCCAGCTTTAGGAGTTATATTTACAACAATCATGCTTCTAATCGTGAAATAAGAAGAATGATGAGTAAGTATTTCCAAACATGAGAATTAATGCACCGGCATATATGGAATGATCGAAGTTTACCATCAACCACTAGAGTTTGCTCTAGTAGCCAACCTTCCCACATGAGAAGGGGAGGTGAAGGGTTCAAATATCTACCTTCTTGGGGGGGTTATGGTGGAAACGATTTAGTTTTAGGTGTAGGTTTCGACTCCATGTCCCGCAAAAAAGGCAAGGCAAAAATCCGATAGTGAGTATTAAAAGGAGTAGAGTATGATAAAAAAAAAAAAAAAAAGTTTACTATGGCCATCATTCCAATATGAAATGGGAGGTGGGGGTTCAAATCCCCACCTTCTCGGAGGGTTGGGGTCTCTATTATGGACTCATTAACTATCTATTGAGACGTTAGAAAGAAATTTAATATGCTAATATTCCTAAAAAAGTCAAGAATTAGTGATGTGATGAAATAGTTAATGGCTTTTGTTGACATACTATAATGGAATGAAGTTGGAAAACTGATGAACAAAATTATATAGAAGATGGCTCACTTGTTTCTTTCCAATGCTGGATTAGGTCAATAATTTGGGCGAAAATAATGAAAATTGGCTATTGGTTAGTAAACAAATAACCATTGCTTACAATGAAGAGAAAACACCTAAGAAAACATAGTTGGGTAAGCTTTATGTTTACACCGGACTAAGAGTGTTCAATTTCCCCTCTTGTGCTCATGTGTGGCAAGCTAGAGTCAAGGCAAAGAGGTGCTTATTCCGAGGCTAGGCATATGGGTTCAAGGGATAAAAGATGTGGTGCATGGAGAGGATTTACCAAGATTTATAATCAGCGAGATAATACCTTCGAAGAATCTGCTATGTTTCAAAAGAGGAATGAGTAGAGGGTGTGTGACCAGATTGGTCTACTTGGGAACCGCACCAGACCACCGAAAAAACATGTCCGAGAATAGGTTCCAATTTTTTGGAACCGATTGAAACTAGTGGAGAACAGGTTCCAAGTGAATACTCACTCAGGAATTGGATCAAACTACCCTATTTTGGAACCGATTTTATAAGCTAAAAGGCTAAAATCCTAATTTTTTCCCTTAAATTCTAATTTCAACACTCTTTTGTCCTTTGTCATTTCTTGGAACTCATCGCCAGTCTTCCTTCCCCTAAATTTTTATGGATGAATTGAGAACGGAGTTTTATAATTTATGTTTTATGTTGTTTGTTTGAATTTTTTATTGTTTATGTTCAAGACTACATGTTCATCTTATGGATTGTTGTTTTTGGTGAATAGGGATTTCTGCAGTTCATCTTTTACTTTGAACTATTTTATTACTCATAACTTCCTATGATTTTGCAGTAAAAAATGAACCAAAATTTTTTAGAAAAAGTTCTTGGGTATTTTTTGGAATCATATTGAAAAAACATAGTAGGTTCTAGGGTCCAAAAACTAAAAACTAGTTATAACAAGGCAGGTTCCAAGTTTCAACTCTGGAACATACCCATCCTAAAATTGATCACCTCTAGGAATGAGGCATCAATTTTAAAGAGAAATATCTAGATAGTGTTAAGAAACATGTGGATTACCAGGGAGAGCAAGATGATTACAATATAGGGATGTGACAATTTCTTTGGTATCACTTGAATCTATAGTAGTTGACAGATGTTTCAAGGTAAGAACTAAGTGTGAAGCTTCGAGGTGGTCAATAGAGTTGGATGAGCTAGAGCAACAATGGTATATAAATGTTGAGATTTATAATTGGGGATTACTGAAGATGGCTTTTGAGTTGTAGATAGAGAAGACTGTCGAGATGTTGCAACTGGCTCAAAGGAGTCACATTGGGAAATTCTCTAAATGGTTAAACACATTGTTGGTGAAATCAATAAGTACCCTACTTATTGCATATTATGAATCATTTACATTTTCATGGTGCACTTGGGCACAAGTAGAGCATTAGTCATATGCTCCAAATTCATTAACTGTTGGAAGAATGTGCAAGGCTAATCTAGGTATACATTGTGGCATTGTGAGATGGATCCTCTTGGATTGTTTTGGACGATAAATATTAAGTAGTGTTTCAGAGGATGTAATTTAGATAGTATAGCAACAACTAGGTTTGTAGACCCTGCCATGAAACATCTGAAGAATGGTCAATTTCTAAAAAATTATGCCTTTACTTCTTGAGCTGTGTTGTAAGTTGGAAGGCGTTGCTAGACACAATGGTATTGTCAAAGATTGAGGTTGCAAACATGGTGACAATGGAAGAAATTGAAATGGTGGTGTGGTCTCCTAACTTGATTGGTGATGTTGGTGTGGGTCATTGATTGATTGTTGTCTTTAGTGGAAGCTAGAGATATCATGAGAGAATCAAGATCATTGGCACTGATGTTTCTATAATAGAGACAAGAATGTTAGGAGACGATGTCACTATGAAGAAGTATTTTGCAGTAGAAAATCCCTAGGACATGTTGACCAACTTCATTCCTCTAGACAAGACCGAGCTCGATTGGGATTGAAAGGATGTTTGCAGTGGTTGAGTGCCCATGGGGATGTTGAGAGAGCCAGCATAGATGACGAGCAATATGACTTGACCATAAATGTTGAGCTAAGGTGGAGAGTTATTAAATTTTTGATTTAATTTCTTGACAAATTGGAGTTTGGAACAAAGCATAAAGAACAAAATAGGCCCGAGACGAGTTTGAAGTGTTTTGGTACGAGTCAATAGGGACTGTATGACCTGGCCAAAGGCCAAGGTGCTCAGCTAGCTATGCCTAGTAGCACATACCTATTGGGCAAGGGCTTGCAGACCGGCCAAGTCTGAACCGAAGCTCGGGAAGTCGCAAGTGCCTTTTGCATTGGCCATTCGGTTGGAGCCTAGCTATTGCATAGGCCCTCGTAAACTCGTGTTTAAAGATTCATTTTTGACATATTTTCAAAGGTTACAATTTAGAGCAATCAAAATAAGAGGGGAAATTCACTCGAACTTCTTTTTGCCATTTCAGTCATAAGCCTTTGGTAATTGTATCAATTTTAATTAATCCAATCAATTTTAGCTGGTTGATGCTGATGTGGACGCCAATCGACACCGACCGTCCGGCTAACACTAATATGGGCAATTTTGAATAATATTTTATATTTTCGAATTTTTTATTAATTTTTTTCTTTTTTCTTCTCTTCCTTCTTTGGTTGTTTTTGCCAACCACTAGGTGAGGGCCATGAATCCCTCGTTGACTACCAATGAGGATCATGGCCCTTGCTCAACCTCACTCAGATTTGGGCGAGGCCTCATGAGCGAGGCGAATTCATGGAGATTTGGGCGAGGCCACCCTTGCCATGGGCCCACCATGGGTGAAGGTGGCCTCGCTTGTGGTAGGCGAGGCCATGGTCGCCTTCAACCTCGTGCGTGAGTATCGACCCTCGGTGACCTTGATCTAGAGATGGGAGGCGAGCATCGATCTTAGTGAGCCTCAACTAGAACACCTTCGACCACGGCAAGCCTCAACCTTGTGAGCCTTGGTGATGTTGGTGATTGTCCCATGATGATCATTTGCCTCAATGCCTAGGGGAGAAGGTAGCCATGGCCTCGCCCGTGGCCCCCCAGCCTCACCTAGTGGCTGGCAAGCCTCATTGGTCATTATGGGGAAAACAACCAAAGAAGGAAGAGAGGAAAAAAGAAAAGAAAAAAGAAAAGGAAAAAAAAAACAAAAAAAGATAAAAAAAAATTATTAAAAATTAATAAAAATTATTTACGTCAACGTCTGGCTAGCCAAAATTAATTAGATGGATTAAATTGGCACAATTGCAATAGGTTGGACTTTTTTGGTAATTTTCCCAAATAAGGGTTAGGGTTCTCTTTTTGTGTGTTTTTTGAGTTAGTTCTTTGTGAGAATTTGTGAGTTGTTTGGTTTACTTGGGTTTTATTTCGGATTAGGAAATATTTAAGGAATTGCACAATTTTAGTTTTGTAAATTTTTCAATTGATAGTGGATTTTCTGTTGTTGCCTCTTCTCGTGGATATGGGAAATTCTTCAAATTGAACCATGCAAATATTTTGTGTTCTTATTGTTTTTTGTTAACTTTCTTTGGTAATTTGGCCCTCTCGAATTTGATTTTAAAATTGAACAATTTGTTTGCTCCCGCATTATATCACTACATATATTTTATGTACTCTAAAGTCAACAACAGCCCTCATGATTTGGTTGAGTTGTTAGGCCTTTAAGATATTATCGTCTATGAAGCGAGAGGTCCTATGTTCGTCCTACCGCCTATACCTTGGGGCCACCCTCAAGATTTACGAATATGTGTGACTCTGTAATTAGTTAGCGTGGTTGAGATAAGGGGACTGCCACACCCGATATAGATTAGATGGTAATCCATTAGTGCTAGATACTCCAAAAATATCGGGGGAAAGAAAAAAAAAAACAGAGAGCAAGGGGGATTACCTGTAATATGAGCAAGATAGGGGCGTACGTGTGATATGTCTAGTATTTGTTAATTGTTTGCTTGGTATATATCAAAACATCTTTCCGACTGAATGCTTCTCATGTACGCAAGGCCAAATGATCTCAACCGTTAGATAAGGTATGGGTTTGAGGGAAAACCAACCTTCAATCTTTCACAGCAAAAACACCGAGGAGTTCCATCCGTGTTATGCCGTCGACAATACTTTGCTTGCCAGAAGGGATGTTCCTCATATTGAAAATGACCAGATGCATCTACTTGAATCTGTAACCAAGGATATGAAAAAGGGAAAAAAGAAGATTGTGCTTGTGTGTATATGACTATAATCAATGATTGTGCTTAAGGAAAAGTTGTCAAAATAATGTAAATGAAGGAATAAAGCCCACTGACAGGTTCCCAACAAACGTAGCATGTAGGATGATGATGCTCCTTGTGGTGGGTATTCTGATTGGGATGATACTTGCTCTGATACAAGGAAAGGCGGTGACTACAATTTAACGCGATAATCAAATAGAAATAGAAATGGTGTACGGCCAAACCTCGTGATTAGCAATAACCAGATCTTCGAAAGCATGAGGATGAATGCATTCTGGATGCTGAGAGGCGTGCCTGCATATATAATTATAAGCTAACGAACCTTATTCGTGAAAAGGATTTGCTTTTCATTTTACCCCACATCCAATGTTTTTCATCGAGTTACATACAGACAAGCAGAAATCTTGAGAATTTCAGGAAGACAAAAGTGACCATGTGTTTTTAGTACCTGTTGTCTGGATAAAATGAGAATGGCGAAGGTTCGAAGATGCTCGCAATGTCAAACAGAGAGGATGAGCTGATGACCAAACTTTGGTCGAAAGCCTTAGAAAGTTGTTCATCTCCGTGCTGCACTGATGATCCTTCATATTGCACAGGGCCGTAGTTTGCCCATCCTGCTCCGTACAGATATTCTCCTAAATCGAGCATTTATTTAACTCATCTGAATCGGGACCACTGTAATTACAAGGTAAAAAAAGCTTTTGTCTCGGGATGAACAATGGCTTTTCCTCAGCAAAACATTTATGCAACCGCAAAGTCTTGGGTTCTGTACTACTAGATCAGACATTAAATGCATATCCGAAATATAATGTTGGAAAGAATTGCTATGAACTGCCGTGGAACTCACCTTGACCTTCTTCTGAGATTAAGGAGGAATGGGGAATCCTGTGGTATGTTTCTTCACCACGGTCTGTCAATTCATCCTGCACATGGATATTTTCCAACAACTTAAGTACCATGCAAGGATATTTTCAAGAAAACAAATGTCAGGATAGGAGTAGGATATATTTCATATTTGAGAGACTTAATTTCATAGCAGCTATCTTTCTAAACACCCACTTACGATTGTTGTGTGCAAATACAGCCCACAAATTGGCAAGAAAAGAAAGAACACAAGAATGACAATAGCACTCCCAGTCAGAAGATGCATATACCGTGGAGTCATTTACTTCATCAGAATAACAGCGATCATCATCTTCATAGCTTCCATGGTATTGCTCTCTGGATTTAGAGGAAGAAAAATTGAGCACTCTTTTTAGCCGACTCATAGGAGAGAGTGTTCTGGTGTCGTAGTAAATCACTTTTCAAGTATCACTATCACCAAAAACAGCACTTCTCTGATCCAAATCTACAGAGCAGTACCTCCATAAAAAGTTTGATGGTTACAAGGGTCCTTTAATTTTTCTCATGATTATTATATTTGCTGATTCGCTGGTCATTTATCTAACTCCACGATGTCATCTGTATAATGAACTTGGCAAAAATAAAAACAAGAAAAAGCTGCTGCAATGAAGGATCTTCAGCATCTTCTGATAGTCATTAGTTGTATCTAACCTCCTATTTTCTATTCAAATTGTTCTATCAGTGTATGCTCCTATTTACTGCTTGTGTTTCAGTTTGTATACATGCCAGGGGAGTGTTTTCTGAATCAGAATTGTACTTGTTCCTTAACAACTTTGAAACTTTTGAAGAAAAAATGAAACTTCTAAAAAACATTTTCCTAACGTATCTATCTCCATTAACGCCAGTAAGATTTTTTTTTAGATTTAGCAGTAGACAAAATACTCTGGAGTCACCAACTTAACTGTTGACCCTTCATGTAGAACTATCAGCGGAAACACCAA
Source organism: Eucalyptus marginata (assembly GCA_014182565.1). Lineage (NCBI taxonomy): Eukaryota > Viridiplantae > Streptophyta > Magnoliopsida > Myrtales > Myrtaceae > Eucalyptus > Eucalyptus marginata. The sequence goes on along the minus strand of CM024593.1, from coordinate 18,771,258 downwards.
CAAATTGGGTAAGGATTAGCAAAAAAAATAAAAGTGACTATAGAAGTACCGGTTATTGGGATAAAATGAGAACGGAAAAGGTTGGAATATGTTTGCAGGGTCACATAGGGAGGATTCTAAAGCCCAACTTCGTTGGAAAGACTGGGTCGGTGGTTCATCCACATCCACCAATTTCAGTTCTTCATGTTGTACCCAGTCAGGCCAGTCCTTGGTCATTGCTGCTCCGTCAGAGATCGTCGGCTGAATGACATTGATCATTCATCTGAATCAGCATCACTAGAGATACATGGTAAAGATACATTGTCGAGTAGAAAGGTTTCCGATGATGTGACTGCAACAACTTCTGGGTTCTATTTTTGGTCAGACAATAAGAAGAAATATGCATTTAGGAATATATCAAGCCGCTGTCCAGTGTGGTCTGATTTGTCCTTAAGTTGATGTCGGAGAGAAGTTTCATGAACCACGGTCCAATTTACCTTGACCATCTTCTGAGAAGGAACGAATGCGGGCGATTTGATTGTCCATTTCCTCACCCTCTGATGATTCATCCTGCACATTGATGTTCTACAACTATTTAACACAGTTCTATTGCAGCTATCAGTTGCCAGTGCCTGACGAGTTATATTTCTCGTGCATTATAACCACCCATGAATTAACCACAAAAGAATACAAGAATAACAAATAAACCCCATCTTATACTTCTTGTATTACCTCTGTGTCGCTGGGCTTATCAGAACAAGAACGACCATCATCAACCTCACCACTTCCATTAGATCTCTGTCTGGAGTTAGAAGTAGAACCCTGGAGTATTCTTTTCAGCCAACCCATAAGGAGAAAAAGGTATACCACTGTCGTAGTAATAAATCAACTTTCAAGTAACGCTATCACCAGAAAGAGCGCACTCTAACCCAGATTAATAGAGCGGTACCACCATATATAATAGGTTTGATGTGGTAACAAGAATCTTTTCTCAAGATTATTATATTTATTGGTGTGCTGGTCATTTGTCTAACTCCATCAAGTCAACTCTGTAATGAACTGGAACAATAAACAATTTGTACTATTGTATTCTGCTTTAGAGTTCTTCATCATTTTCTAATAATCTTTAGTTATATATCTAACCTTTTTTTGTAATTCAATTTGTACTATTGCTTACCGATATTATGCTCCTGTTTCCTGTTTGTTGTTTCCTTACGATAAGTAAATGATTTTATTAGAAAAACTTAGAAACAAAAGGAAGACTGCTTCATACAGCAACTCACAGGCAATTGCAAGCGCCGACTTGGCGAGACCTTCACCCTAATGCGGTTGTTAACCATACTGATGCAGCTTATGTTACGATAGATGCCTAAGTCGATGGGTTGGTCGATTTTGATTCCGAAACTTCCATCAAGTCAACTCTGCAAAATGGCTATGTAACAGCCGTCCCCAGATCATGCATGTTTCTGTTAAAAACTATTCGATGACAGATTCTTTTGCTAGAAACTATTCAGGTAAGATTATAACAAGGCACGAAACTTGAATATGGATGTAAACATCAAAAACCAAAGTGACCCTGCCCTCCATTAATCATGTATTGGATAAGAAAATTACAATGAGGCTTTTGTCCAATCCAACATGGTTGACGATTGCATTTTGCCAAGGGGTGTTATGGAAATAGAATTGTACATGCTCCTTAACAACTTTGAAACTTTTGAAGGAAAATAAAACTTAGGAAATACATTTCCCTAACGTATTTATCTCCATAAAAGCCCTTAAGGTTTCTTTCTAGATTTAGCAGGGGACGCAATACTCTTCAGTCACCAACCGTTGATCCTTCATGAGAGAACTATCAGTGGAAGCACCAATAACATGACCACAATGTGGTGGTTAAACGAATAAATTGCTTCTCATCTCTTGTTAGACGATTATTAAGTTCATTGGTTGGTCGTGTAACTGTACTTAACTCCGAAACTTCCATCAATGATTCAACTCTTCCAGAAAGATTCTTTTACAGATTATTAGCTATGCATCAACCACCATATTTATACTGGAAAACTATCCAATGAAACTTTGCTGAACGCTATCTAGTGTTCCATTATGACAAGGCCGTTTTTTTTTTTTTTTTTTTTTTTTGGTCGGACTCATGACAAGGCAGTTAAACTTGGGAAAGTGTGTAAATTTTGAAAATCGGAGTGACCCTGCCCTTTGTTGTATCGATTCATTGTAATGCTTGATAGGATGAGACTCACTTCTTATTGCAATTGAATTTGGGGATGTTGAGGTGAACCAGAAAAAGTTGGGTAAAGTAGAATTTAAATGTCGACTAAGTAAGAGTCTTATAGTAAAACGGAGTGATTATCAACTCTGTAAACCATCTCTATAGGGATGGTGATCAAGGGAAAGCACCAGTAGATTTAAAAACCCTCAATTCATTGGGTTATTCTACACTTGAACATGCTTTACTGATAGTAGATTTTTAGGGTTTCATGCATGAAAATACAAAATACTATTCTTTAATGGCAATTCTTTAAAAGCGTCGGTAAACTTCTAACCCCTTGGTAGCTAAACTATGAACGATAACTTATTAAGATTGTTACATGTGAGTAAGTTACAAATAATTTAATGGAAGTAATAACCATTATTTAGTCCATAACATGTTAGTAAGTTGCAATGAAAAAACCACCTCTAGCCAAGAGGAAAGTGTGGAGGGTGGCAATTCCTGAGACTAACTCGAACATAAGGATGCAAAGACAACCCCTAACATTGACACAAACAGACAATGTGCCACCAAAACACAAATTTATGCCAGCAAAGACGAAATGATCTGTATCATTACTAATTTCCAAAGGCAAGAGGACAAACGACAGGTCCGGTGGGACGAAGAAAAAGACATGGTCGTGCAGCTGCACTTACTTAAAAACTGTGCCAACCATTATTAACTAGGCAAAGACATTAACATGTGGGAAAAAATATTAGGTAGTCTCGGACTGCCGAGAGGTCTCGGACCACTCTGGAAGCAACACGTGGAGGTGTGGGGGGTGGCTCACCAAAAAACGAATTTGTGCACAAAAAATAATTTCATTTCTCTCTCACTAGTACAAACACACTAGCCCCCTACGCTCTCTCTCTCCTACTCTGCACACATTTATTTCCTTATCTCGTATTCTCTTTCCTCTTCGTGCTTTCCTTATCAGAAGAAGAAGAAAGAAGAGCAAGCCTCTTTCCTCTCTAGCGAACGCTCTCAAAAATTGAATTTCTTTCTTTGCTCTTAGATTTGACTGTTTCGTGCTAGTTGCTGCTCCGGCATTCGTCAAGCGGTCGTTCCCATACCATCACCAACAAAGCACATTAAGGCTGCCCCTTGTGCACTCGAAAGGGGTGAGGCAGAGGCAAAGGGGATGGTGACCGCCCTCAACAAAGCTTTGGGTTCTTAAAGTTCTTCAAGAGCAAGTACGAGCTTGATATAATTCCCAACAAAGAGAACTCGAATGAAAACAATGTAGAATCACCATAAAATCAGTAGTTTCTTCGACCCAATTTAGAGTTTTTGGAGGTTTCAAATATTTGAAAATGAAATCTCAGAGAGCTTCAAAATGAGATGGAACTTTCAAAAAGCATTCTACCTCCAAATAAGTTTAGAACGAATGTGTTGCGAAAAGTTCCTTAGAGCCAAAGAGAGAGAGAGAGAGAGAGAGAGTGTGTGTGTGTGTGTGTCGATACAGACGAACTATTTGTGGACCTAGCTTCCTCTGGTCCACAAGATCCCAATACTAGGGTTGAACATTGGTTTAAGGTCAATCCTGGACCGACCCTAGATTGGCCTAACCCTGCCGGTCTTGGTCCGATTCTTAGGGAGACTGGGTCAGTCCTTAGTCCTGGGATTCCTGGACCAGCATTGTGTGGGTTGGTCTTTGGTATTGGAAGTTTAGGGTCAGTCCAACCCGGACCAATCTTGACTGTATATATATCTAATATAATATTTATAATTCTTTATATATAGAAAATCTTAAAACAAACAGCATCAACAACATTAAATAACTCATTGATGAAGAGTTCAAGTAATTTTACACTGTTCTTGAATAAGTTATACTTTTTAATGTCTTTTACGGCATCAACAATCATAATTTACAAATGAGGAAAATGTTTTTGTGGGCAGTCATCACGGCATCCAAAAGGACATAAACAGCTCCATTCAGCATCCTCCTCTAGTACTCATTCTATTTTGTCTTATTTGTCCTCTTAATCTTCAATTTGCCAAAATCAAAAGAAACAATTTCTCCGTTTCGCCACTCAACACTCGCCTTGCTCACTTTTGGTCACTCGTGCTGCTCGCTACTCAATGCTTTCCCTACTTGTTGCTTGCTACTCGCCCCACTCGATGCTCACCCCACGCTCGACATTCGCCCCACTCAATGCTCGCCCCATTCGATGCTCACCACTCACCTCTCTTAGTCAACCTCGCTCGTCACTAAACTCATTGGGTCAATTCGGTGCTCGGTTGCCTTTTCATGGAGTACAAAAAATGAAATAGAAAAATTATCGGTTGGTTCCAAGTTGACCCTCAAATCAGACCAAACCCATTGAGTTAGTTCGATCATCGGTCCCAAGCTCAATAGGATCGGTCTTTGGTCTAAAAAATTGAGGACTAATACTGTACGGGTTGGTTCTAGGGTTAGGGGGTGACCGGCCCAACTCGGACCATGCGCACCCCTGCCCAATACACCATTTCATTTGGAATCTCTTACTTGAGATTAACTAATGACTTTGTTCATTTGACATCACCAAGGATAAAAGAATAGTCGGCAGGTGGCAAAAAAGACAAAAAATGCCAGACCCAGAACAAGAAACCGCCATTGGAGCACCACACAATTCAGAGCTTTTCGATTCCCCATTATCAAACACAACCATCTAATAATATCTCCCCTATAGGCTTACATAGAAACATGCGCTAACAAGGATAGAGTTCACACAATTTAAAAACCAAGAGAAACAGAAAAAAGGAAAGGGCTATGTCAAATGTTGCCAGACCATTCTTTATACACAACCAAATCATCGTCTAAAATCCCGTCCCCTACACAGCACCGATCCACTTCTTGGCCTTTTCACCAGCATCTTCATGCTCTTCGGCTTCTTCACCAGCGTCTTCTTCAGCTTCACGGCGGCAACATTCTTCATAGCTTTCTTCCTGGGCATCACCTTCACAAAAGTCTTCACCACTTTTGCCGCGGGCTTCAACGTCGGCTTCTTGACCACCTCTCTCTTCACACCCGTTGTAACTTTTGGCTTCACAGTTGCTTTGGGCTTGGCAACAGCAATAGCCTTCGCCTTAAGAGCCGCTGCCTTTGGTTGTGGTGGATTTCAAATTTTGGCCCTTGACTGTCACCATTCGTAAATGTTGGCTAACACATTCTTAATCAGTAAAATTGCACAAGAACTGGCGGTGGCAATCGATGATGGACGCCGAAGTGAGATAGAAGCCAAACGAGTTGCCTTGCCAATACTCCAAAATTCTCTTTTCTAAAAGAAATGCCTCTTCTTCAATGCCCTTTCCAAGCTTGTTCCCAAGCTCGTACTTGCTCTTGAAAAACTTTGAAAACCCTTGTTGAGGGCAGCCACCGGCCCTTCAACCTTTGCTTCACTACTTTTTGGGCGCGCGAGAATGTGCTTCATCGACAACGGTGGGGGAATGGCTGCTTGACGAACGTCGGAGAAGCAACAAGCGCAGAGTAGCCAAATCTAAGAGGAATAAAGAGATTCAAATTTTGAAAGTGTTTGCTGGAGAGGAAAGAGGTTTTCTTTACCTCTTCCTCTGAGAGGGAACTTAGGAAAGAGAATATGATAGAAAGAAATAATTTTGTGCAGAGCAGGAGAGAGAGAGAGAGCATAGGGGGCCAATGTTTGGAGGCTAGTGAGAGAGAAAGGAAAATATTTGTGTGCATAAATTCGTTTGTTGACGAGCTGGCCCCCACATCTCCACGTGTCGCTTCCTGAGTGGTTTGAGACCACATTGAGTTGGCAGTTCGGGAGCACCCAATATTTCTTTGATGTGTAGTTTGGCAACAATTTGTTTCTGAAAAGTGTCGCCAGTGAGAGTGAGTGCTGGTAATGAAGCTTCAAACATGAACTAGCTACTTTGAATCTTTGCGGTCAGAGAATAGGGGCAAAACAGAGCATTCTTTGTGTTCTTCATGTAACCACTTTGGATAAAGAATAAAGCTGATTAAGGATTTTTTAGATGATTTGTAAGCTTTAGTGTTCGATTACTGCTTCGCGAGCCTTAGACAAGCTAGGAGTGATGCCACGTCGACCGCAAGATTTGTGGATAGAGCTAGGCTTATGGCTAAATATGGACAAGCAAAGATGGTGCCAACCGTGAGCGATGATAGATATGCATTTTGAGCCGATTGAAACTGACCCAAGAAGGGATGGAGATGGTGGCCGAATGAGTGGTGCTATGTGATGGAGGAGGAAGAAGAGAAAAATCAGTTTTTCTTTTTTTTTATTCCACCTAAGTAGAAACAAATATGTAAACGACATAATTTAGGACTACTAATATTGATTGGGCATGCTGGCGAGCCATGTGGGTACTAAAAAGAGATAAAAAAAAATAATTGCAATGTCGGATTTTTGGCAATCATATCAAAATTGGCATTTAAGTGGTCATTTAAAAAAAAAAAAAACATGTCACTTAAGTGATCCAAAGAAAACTTTTAATACTAAAGTGAATGTTATACAAAACTTTTGACACTTTTAGTGTCTTTATGCCCTTAAAATATATAGAAACGCATCCTGAAACATGCCTAAATATGTATTGCACTGGGAATCGAATCATTGTTGTGCTAACGCTCCACACATGTATCTCCCATTCTTAGGATAGCATGTGGAGAAGGCGATTGTAGGAACTCTTAGTCAAACATAATACAATTCAAGACAATACAAAGGAAATTTGAATCACAAGGAATGTGATATCTCGAAATTTGGCCCCCTTTCGAATATATGAAATGGTTGTTTCGTCGATGCGCTTATGGTTAATTTACTTGGAACTGATCTCTTACGAGTTAATTAATTTATTAGGTGAGGCCGTTAAGGGATATAAATGCGACAAACTAGAGAATTCGATCGAAATCGAAAAATCGACCGCTCGACCATAATAATCGGCAAGAGTCAATACAACACCGTTATAAATCAATTTGCGAATGGATATAAGTCGATTTGATGGAAGTACATAGTCGAACTACGAGTGGTTCCGCACGACTGTGATATTCGCGTCGAACGACAATAATCCGATTTTCTATCGATATTATATTTGGGACACATAATTGGACCCTTGCAATTTTATGACAATCGAGGGTCGTTTACGATTCGAAGATGCACAAATGTGGATTGACAATTATCAACCACGGGTCAAACGCGCTAAAATCCCTAAAAACTACCCGATAGATTAGGTCGTACTAAAGTTGTGTTCGGTCGATTTTAACCATGAAATTAAATTCGGTTTCGGGAATTGGACTTTCAAGTGTGTCACGATTTATTTATTGGACGTTGCCTCATCTCTCAACGAATTTTCGACGAATCCGAAATTTTGTGAAAAAATGAATTTCGGACAAAGATAAAAAGGAAATTCGGATGGGATGAGAAATTAGGATTTTTCTACCCTAAAAAGGCTTTAATTGTGAGAAATTAGAGAAATTGGTGATTGGGTGACCAAGAAGATGAGGCATGACGACTTTTGGGGCTATGTGATGATGATTAGATATTTTCCTAAGTTTGTGATTGGTTGGCCTATCATTTTTTCTTTCTCTTCTCTCTCTCTCTCTCTCTCATGCACGTTCACCCCCCTCTGCCATTCTCTTCTTCTTCTTTTTCCCCACAACTTTTCCTCACGCATTTCCCTCCTTGGTTTTGGTTCTGTTTTTCCCTTCATCAAGCTACATCATCACCGCTAGCTACCACCCACGCCATCTTCATTTCACGCCCAGCTCCACCTCCAGCTTCTCCCTTCTAACAACTACATCACCATTATGTCCAACACCCACCAGCCGCACCATCTGCCCAACCATCAGCTCACTCCATCACCTCACCACCTTGTTGTTCCACCACCACAACTGCAGCTACCACCACGCCGACACCACCACCAGCTCGCCCACAGCCACCTCACCACCTCATTGTCGTCCTCACCTCCACCGACCAGCCCCAAGCAGAGCCAAGCCCCCCTTGGCCGAGAGCTTGGAAGGTCCGCCGCCGTTGTTGTTGAGCCCCGTTCAACTAGCAAGTGGCACGTCCTCGACGCCATCGCGTCACTATCATCGCGAGCCCGCCGCTGTCGAAAAACCGTGAGTTAACTCCCTAATCGTTGATTAGGCTATTGATTACGCTTAGGAGTGATTAGATTAGCACTAATAATGTTTAGTGTTAATTAAGCTTGGTTTAGACTAATTTTAATTGCGAATAGTTTAAGTACTCATGGTTAGGTTAATTAATTTGGTTTAATTTAATTAATCGTAATTTACTTAATTTAATCGTTATTTATCTAATTAATCATAATTAGCGTAATTAGTGACGGATCAGTCGATACGTAGAATTTTATGCTTGTTTTCTTGGATGAAATTATGCGTGATTTTGTGTCCGCAACAATAGTCTATTTGTGCTGTTTGTAGGGGTAATGGGTGTGATATTCGTTGCATTGGCCTGATGCCACTTGAAGTTTGTAGATTGGGAAATATCCAAGCACAAATGACTATGATAGAGTTTAGGGCTGCTAGAGAGACAAAGAAGCTCTTGCTTTGCTATCTTTCTTTAGTGTTTCTGCTTTGCTATCTTTCTTTAGTGTTTTCGTTTCTCCTTGTCTTTTCGGTGGTTTAAGAGAAGGATATGTTGAGTGTTCGAATCAGTTGAAACTAGACATGATGATCTTGTCTTTCCTCTCAAAATCTAACAAGGGGTATGAAAATAGTTATGATTCATGTGATGGATTTTGAGAGGAAAGGGTTTGATAGAATTTAAAAAGATATTATGGAAACAATTCAACAAGCGGTATGAAAATTGTTCTAACCCATGTGATGGATTTTGAGACGAAACACAATATCATCATGTCTAGTTTCATCTTATTCGAACACTCCACATATCCTTCTCTTAAACCACCTAAAAGAGAAGGAGAAACGAAAACACTAAAGAAAGATAGCAAAGTAGGAGCTTCTCCGTCTCTCTAGCAGCCCTAAACTCTCTTAGAGTCATTTGTGCTCGATATTTCCCAATCTACGAACTTCAAGTGGCCATAGACCAATGCAACGGATATCACACCCATTACTCCTACGAACAACACAAAATAGAATATTGTTGTGGTAGCCCCCAACTCCAAGCCAATCCCGCATCCGCCGGCGTTGGTGTCGGTGGCCCCGATGGTGATGGCTATCCTAACGACGGCTGTGATCCCAAAGGCCTCAACCCCAATGGTGGGGACCCAACAGCGGTAGCACCGACGGCGACGGCCCTGATGGCGGCATTCACCAAAGCTACTCCAACTGCTGTTTCGTGACCTGAAATCTCCATTTTAGTCTCATGACTTCGAACATCGTCGTCAGGAACGTGGCATAGAATGGCGCTGCAACTAGGATTGTGACTGTTGAAAGCATCCAAACATGCCGACATAGTGTGCGAGAGGGGCTGACGTGCCGTATTATCAGCCATAGAGCAAAGATAAAAACACTGAGGATTAGTTCACCACGATGCCATTGGCAATCTAACGCCTTCTCCAATTTAGCAATCTCAACCTCTAACCCTTTAACTATTTGATTCTCATCCGTTTCTTGAGATTGCATATAAAACATGAATGAGCAAGAATGAAGAGGAGGACGACGAAGAAAGGCGAAGAATGAGAAATGTGAAGGAGGAGGGAGAGAGGTGAAGAATGAGAAATTCTTTCTAAAATAAACAAGAATAGGTACCAAAATTGCATTAATTAGTTAATTAGTGTAATCAAGTCCTTGACCCTAAATTCTCTAGTTGCGTAGAAAGTGAGCTACACTCCCACCTCACTTGGTTTCTAGCCGACCCCAATAAGTTAGTGGCGACTCCTTATTATAAAATTCTTATGAACATCCTAACGTCGCGCGAGATATGGGTTTGGGAGAGCCTATGCCTAATGATAGGCCGTAAACCTGTCTTTAAGCAATACCCCTAAACCTATTCCCTTTCCCCGAGGGGTAAGTCGCAACACACCTTTCTCATTCTTCACATCTCTCCCTCCTCCTTCATCTTTCTCCGTCCTCCTTCACCTTTGTCCGTCATCCTCCTCTTCATTCCTGCTCCCTCCTGTTTTACATGACATCTCAAGAAGCAATCGAAAATCAGATAGCTAAAGGGTTAGAGATTTAGATTATTAAACTGGAGAAACGATAGATCGCTAGTGGCATTGTGGTAAACGAATTCTTGGCATTTTTATCTCCACTCTAGAGCTTATAATGGGGCAAATAAGCCCCTCTCGCATACAATGTAAGCATGTTTGAATGCTTTTAACAGTCACAATCCTAGTTGCGGCCCCATTCTGTGCCACGTTTCTGACGATGGTGTTCCAAGTCGTGAGGCTGAAAGGAAGACTTATGGTCACAAAATAACAGTTGGAGTAACTCTGGTGAACACTGCCATCGAGGCCGTCGCCGTCGATGCCACCGTCGTGATCGAGGCTGCAGTTGCCATTAGGGCTGAGGCCATTGGCAACGCAGCCGCCGTCAAGACAGCCGTCACCATCGGGGCTACCAGCACTAGTGTTGGCGGATGCGGGATTGATCTGGAGCTACCGCAACAATAGCCTATTTTGTGCTATTCGTAGGGGTAACGGATGTGATATCCGTTACATTGGCCTGTGGCCACTTAAAATTCGTAGATTGGGAAATATCCGACCACAAATGACTATAACAAAGTTTATGGCTGCTAAAGAGACGGAGAAGCTCCTACTTTGCTATCTTTCTTTAATGTTTTTGCTTTGCTATCTTTCTTAAGTGTTTCTGTTTTTTCTTTGCTTTGCTATCTGTTTTTTGTTTTGCTATATTTCTTTAGTTTTTTCGTTTCTCTTGTCTTTTAGGTGGTTTAAGATAAGGATATGTTGAGTGTTCGAATTAGATGAAACTAGACATGATAATCTTGTCTTTCCTCTCAAAATCCAACAAGGGGTATGAAAATAATTTTGACCCATGTGATGGATTTTGAGAGGAAAGGGTTTGATAGAATTTAGAAAGATATTATGGAAACAATTCAACAAGGTGTATGCAAATAGTTCGACTCATGTGATGGATTTTGAGAGGAAAGACAAGATCATCATGTCTAGTTTCATCTTATTCGAACACTCCACATATCCTTCTCTTAAACCACCTAAAAGAGAAAGAGAAACGAAAACACTAAAGAAAAATAGCAAAGCATGAGCTTCTCCGTCTCTCTAACAGCCCTAAACTCTCTCAGAGTCATTTGTGCTCAATATTTCCCAATCTACGAACTTCAAGTGGCCACAGGCCAATGCAATGGATATCACACCCATTACCCTTACGAACAACACAAAATAGACTATTGTTGCGATAACCCCCAGCTCCAGACCAATCTCGCATTTGCCAGCAACGCGCCGACGGCCCCGATGGTGACGGCTGTCCTAACGGCGGTTGCAGTCCCGATGGCCTCGGCCCTAATGGTGGCAGCGAACCCAACAGTGGTGGTGCCAACGACGACGGCCTCGATGGTGGCGTTCGCCAAAGCTACTCCAACAGCTGCTTCATGACCTTAAGTCTCCATTTCAGTCTCACGACTTCGAACACCATCGTCAGGAATGTGGCACAGAATGGCGTCGCAACTAGGATTGTGACTATTAAACACATCCAAACATGCATACATTGTATGCGAGAAGGGCTGACGTGCCCCATTATAAGCCCCAAAGCAAAAATAAAAACGCCGATGATCAGTTCACCACGATGCTAATGGCGATCTAACACCTTCTGAAGTTTAGCAATCTCAATCTCTAACCCTTTAACTATTTGATTCTCGACCGTTTCATGAGATGCCATGTAAAACAGGAAGGAGCAAGAATGAAGAGGAGGACGACGGAGAAAGGTGAAGAATGAGAAAGGTGAAGGAGGAGGGAAAGAGATGAAGAATGAGAAATTCTTTCTAAAATGAACAAGATTTGATACTGAAATTGCACTAATTAGTTAATTAGTGTAATCAAGTCTTCGACTCTAGATTCTCTAGTTACGTAAAAAGTGAGCTACACTCCCACCTCACTTGGTTTCTAGCCGACCCTAATAGGTTAGTGGCGACTCTTTATTATAAAATTCTTATGAACATCCTATTGTCGCGCGAGGTATGAGTTTGGGAGAACCTATGCCTAATGATAGGCCGTAAACCTTTCTTTAAGCAATACCCTTAAACCTATTCCCTTTCCCCGAGGGGTAGGTCGCGACATACCTTTCTCATTCTTCACATCTCTCCCTCCTCCTTCACCTTTCTCCGTTCTCCTTCACCTTTGTCCATCGTCGTCCTGTTCATTCCTACTCCCTCCTATTTTACATGGCATCTTAAGAAGCGGTCGAGAATCAGATAGCTAAAGGGTTAGAGATTGAGATTGTTAAACTGGAGAAGCAATAGATTGCTAGTGGCATCGTGGTGAACAGATTCTTAGCATTTTTATCTCCACTCTAGAGCTAATAATGGGGCACGTCAGCCCCTCTCGCATACAGTGTAAGCATGTTTGGATGCTTTTAATAGTCACAATCCCAGTTGCGGCCCCATTCTGTGCTATGTTCTTGACAATGGTGTTCCAAGTCGTGAGGTTGAAAGGGAGACTTATGGTCACAAAGTAGCAGTTGGAGTAGCTCTGGTGAATGCTGCCATCGGGGTCATTGCCATCGGTGCCACCGTCGTGATCGAAGCCGCTGCCGCCATTGGGGCTAAGTCCATCGAGACCGCAGCCGCCGTCAAGACAGCCATCACCATCGAGGCCGCCAACGCCGGTGCTGGCAGATGTGGGATTGGTTTGGAGCTACCGCAACGATAGTCTATTTTGTGCTATTCGTAGGGGTAACAGGTGTCATATCCGTTGCATTAGCCTATGGCCACTTGAAGTTCGCAGATTGGGAAATATTCGACCACAAATGACTATGACAGAGTTTAGGGCTGCTAGAGAGACGGAGAAGCTCCTACTTTTCTATCTTTCTTTAGTGTTTCTGCTTTGCTATCTTTCTTAAATGTTTCTGTTTCTGCTTTGCAATCTTTCTATAGTTTTTTCGTTTCTCCTTGTCTTTTAAGTGGTTTAAGAGAAGGATACGTTGAGTGTTCGAATCAGATGAAACTAGACATAATAATCTTGTCTTTCCTCTCAAAATCCAACAAGGGGTATGAAAATAGTTCTGACCCATGTGATGGATTTTGAGAGGAAAGGGTTTGATAGAATTTAAAAAGATATTATGGAAACAATTCAATAAGGTGTATGAAAATAGTTCTGACCCATGTGATGGATTTTGAGAAGAAAGACAAGATCATCATGTCTAGTTTCATCTGATTCGAACACTCCACATATCCTTCTCTTAAACCACCTAAAAGAGAAGGAGAAACGAAAACACTAAAGAAAGATAGCAAAGCAGGAGCTTCTCCGTCTCTTGAGCAGCCCTAAACTCTCTCAGAGTCATTTGTGCTCGATATTTCCCAATCTACGAATTTCAAGTGGCCACAGGCTAATGCAATAGATATCACACCCATTACCTCTATGAACAACACAAAATAGACTATTGTTGCGATAGCCCCCAGCTCCAAACCAATCTTGCATCTGCCAGCAACGGCGCTGACGGCCCTGATGGTGACGACTGTCCTAACGACGGCTGCAATCCCGATGGCCTCAGGCCCAATAGTGGCAGCAGACCCAACAACAGTGGTGCCAACAGCGACGGCCTCGATGGCGGCGTTCACCAAAGCTACTCCAATGGCTGCTTCCTGACCTTAAGTCTCCATTTCAGTCTCACGACTTCAAACACCGTCGTCAGGAATGTGGCACAGAATGGCGCCGCAACTAGAATTGTGACTGTTAAAAGCATCTAAACATGCCCACACTGTATGCGAGAGGGGCTGACGTACACCATTATCAACCTCAGAGCGGAGATAAAAATGCTGACGATAAGTTCACCACGATGCCACAAGCGATCTAACGCTTTCTCCAGTTTAGCAATCTCAATCTCTAATACTTTAACTATCTGATTCTCGACTGCTTCCTAAGATGCCATGTTAAACAGGAAAGAGCAAGAATGAAGAGGAGGATGACAAACAAAGGTGAAGGAGGATGAAGAAAGGTGAAAAATTAGAAAGGAAAAGGAGGAGGGAGAGAGGTGAAGAATGAGAAATTCTTTCTAAAATAAACAAGATTAGGTACCTGAAATGGCATTAATTAGTTAATTAGTGTAATCAAGTCCTCGACCCTAAATTCTCTAGTTGCATAGAAAGTGAGCTACACTCCCACCTCACTTGATTTTTAGCCGACCCCAATAGGTTAGTGATGACTGCTTATTATAAAATTCTTATGAATACCCTAACGTCGCGGGAGGTATGGGTTTGGGAGAGCCCGTGCCTAATCATAGGCCGTGAACTTGTCTTTAAGCATTACCCCTAAACTTATTCCCTTTCCTCGAGGGTTTGGTCGCGACACACCTTTCTCATTCTTCACCTCTCTCCCCCCTTCACCTTTCTCTATCCTCCTTCACCTTTGTCCGTCGTCCTCCTCTTCATTCTTACTCCTTCCTGTTTTACATGGCATCTCAAGAAACGGTCGAAAATTAGATAGCTAAAGGGTTAGAGATTGAAATTGTTAAACTGGCGAAGCGATAGATCGCTAGTGGCATCGTGGTGGATGGATCCTTGGCATTTTTATCTCTGCTTTGGAGCTGATAATGGGGCACATAAGCCCCCTCTCGCATACAATGTAGTCATGTTTGGATGCTTTTCACGTCACAATCCTAGTTGCGGCCCCATTCGTGCCACATTTCGACGATGGTGTTCCAAGTCGTGAGGTTGAAAGGGAGAATTATGGTCACAAAATAATAGTTGGAGTAGCTCTAGCGAATACCGCCATTGGGGCTGTTGCTGTCGGTGCCACCGCTGTCATCGAGGCCGCTGTCGCCATTGAGGTCGAGGCCATCGGGACCCGGCGCCGCCAAGACGCCATCACCATCGGGGGCCGTGCACTAGTGTTGGCGGATGCGGGATTGGTTTGGAGCTACTGGAACAATAGTCTATTTTGTGCTATTCGTAGGGGTAACAGGTGTGATATCCGTTGCATTAGCCTATGGCCACTTGAAGTTCGCAGATTGTGAAATATCTGAGCACAAATGATTATGTCAGAGTTTAGGGCTACTAGAGAGACAGAGAAGCTCCTGCTCTGTTATCTTTCTTTAGTGTTTCTGCTTTGCTATTTTTCTTTAGTGTTTTTTCTTTGCTATTTTTCTTTAGTGTTTCTATTTTTGCTTTGCTATATTTCTTTTTTGTTTTCGTTTCTTCTTCTCTTTTAGGTGCTTTAAGTGAATGATATGTTGAGTGTTCGAATCAGATGAAACTAGACATAATGATCTTGTCTTTCCTCTCAAAATCCAACAAGGGGTATGAAAATAGTTCTGACCCATGTGATGAATTTTGAGAGGAAATGGTTTGATAGAATTTAGAAATATATTATGGAAACAATTCAACAAGGTGTATGAAAATAGTTCTGACCCATGTGATGGATTTTGAGAGGAAAGACAAGATCATCATATCTAGTTTCATCTTATTCGAACACTCCACATATCCTTCTCTTTAACCACCTAAAAGAGAAGGAGAAACGAAAATACTAAAGAAATATAGCAAAGCATGAGCTTCTCCGTCTCTTGAGCAACCTTAAACTCTCTCAAAGTCATTTGTGCTCTATATTTCCCAATCTACGAACTTCAAGTGGCCACAGGCTAATGCAATGGATATCACACCCATTACCCCTATGAACAACACAAAATAAACTATTGTTGCGATAGCCCCCAGCTCCAGACCAATCTCGCATTTGCTAGCAATGCGCCGACGGCCCCGATGGTGACGGCTGTCCTAACGACGGCTGCAGTCCCGATGGCCTCAACCCCAATGGTGGCAACGGACCCAACAGTGGTGACGCCAACGACGACGACCTCGATGGTGGTGTTTGCCAAAGCTACTCCAACGGCTAGGTCTTCCATTTTAGTCTCACGACTTCAAACACCGTTGTCAGGAATGTGGCACAGAATGGCGCCGCAACTAGGATTGTGACTGTTAAAAACATCCAAACATGCCCACACTGTATGCGAGAGGGGTTGACGTGCCCTATTATCAGCCCCAGAGTGGAGATAAAAACGACGACGATAAGTTCACCACGATGCCACTGGCGATCTAACGCTTTCTCCAGTTTAGCAATCTCAATCTCTAATACTTTAACTATATGCTTCTCGACTGCTTCCTAAGATGCCATGTTAAATAGGAAAGAGCAAGAATGAAGAGGAGGACGACAAACAAAGGTGAAGGAGGACGAAAAAGGTGAAGAATTAGAAAGGTAAAGGAGAAGGGAGAGGTGAAGAATAAGAAATTCTTTCTAAAATGAACAAGATTAGGTACCGAAATGGCATTAATTAGTTAATTAGGGTAATCAAGTCCCCGGCTCCTAGATTCTCTAGTTGCGTAAAAAGTGAGATACACTTCCACCTCACTTGATTTCTAGCCGACCCCAATAGGTTAGTGATGGCTGCTTATTATAAAATTCTTATGAACACCCTAACGTCGCAAGAGGTATGGGTTTGGGAGAACCCAAGCCTAATCATAGGCCGTGAACCTGTCTTTAAGTATTACCCCTAAACTTATTCCCTTTCCTCGAGGGATTGGTTGTGACACACCTTTCTTATTCTTCACCTCTCTCCCCCCTTCACCTTTGTCCATCATCCTCCTCTTCATTCTTGCTCCTTCATATTTTACATGGCATCTCAAGAAGCGGTCGAGAATCAGATAGCTAAAGGGTTAGAGATTGAGATTGTTAAACTGGAGAAGCGCTAGATCGCTAGTGGCATCGTGGTGGATGGATCCTTGGCATTTTTATCTCTGCTCTAGAGCTAATAATGGAGCATGTTAGCCCCTCTTGTATACAGTGTAGTCATGTTTGGACGCTTTTCACAGTCACAATCCTGGTTGCGGCCCCATTCCGTGCCACATTCCTAACGACGATGTTTCAAGTTGTGAGGCTGAAAAGGAGACTTATGGTCACAAAATAATAGTTGGAGTAGCTCTAGCGAACGCCGCCATTGGGGCCGTCACTGTCGGTGCCACCGCTATCATCGAGGCCGCTGTCGCCATTGAGGTCGAGGTCATTGGGACCATAGCTACCGTCAAGACAGCCGTCACCATCGGGGCTGCCAGCGTCGGTGTTGGCGGATGCGGGATTGGTCTGGAGCTACCGGAACAATAATCTATTTTGTGCTGTTCGTAGGGGTAATAGGTGTGATATCCGTTGCATTGGCCTATGGCCACTTGAAGTTCGCAGATTGTGAAATATCTGAGCACAAATGATTATGTCAGAGTTTAGGACTACTAGAGAGACGGAGAAGCTATCTTTCTTTAGTGTTTCTGCTTTGCTATCTTTCTTTAGTGTTTTTGCTTTGCTATTTTTCTTTAATGTTTTTGTTTCTGCTTTGCTATATTTCTTTTCTGTTTTCATTTCTTCTTCTCTTTTAGGTGCTTTAAGTGAATGATATGTTGAGTGTTCGAATCAGATGAAACTAGACATGATGATCTTGTCTTTCCTCTCAAAATCCAACAAGGGGTATGAAAATAGTTCCGATCCATGTGATGGATTTTGAGAGGAAATGGTTTGATAGAATTTAGAAATATATTATGGAAACAATTCAACAAGGTGTATGAAAATATTTCTGACCCATGTGATGGATTTTGAGAGGAAAGACAAGATCATCATGTCTAGTTTCATCTTATCGAACACTCCACATATCCTTCTCTTAAACCACCTAAAAGAGAAGGAGAAACGAAAATACTAAAGAAAGATAGCAAAGTAGGAGCTTCTCCGTCTCTTGAGCAACCCTAAACTCTCTCAGAGTCATTTATGTGCTTGATATTTCCCAATCTATGAACTTCAAGTGGCCACGGGCCAATGCAACGAATATCGCACCCATTACCCCTATGTACACACAAAATAGACTATTGTTGCGGTATCCCCCAGCTCTAGACCAATCTTGCATCTGCTTGCACCGGTGCCGGCGGCCCCAATGGTGACGGCCGTCCTAACGGTGGCTATGGTCCCGAAGGCCTCGGCCCCAATGGTGGCAACGGGCCCAACAGCGGTGGCGCCGACGGCGACGGCCCCGATGGTAGCGTTTGCCAAAGCTACTCCAATTGCTGTTTCGTAACGTTAAGTCTCCATTTCAGTCTCATGATTTGGAACACCATTGTCAAGAATGTGGCACAGAATGGCGCTGCAACTAGTATTGTGATTGTTAAAAACATCCAAACATGCTGACACTGTGTGCGAGAGGGGCTGACGTGCTCCATTATAGCCCTAGAGTGAAGATAAAAACGCCGACGATCAGTTCACCACGATGCCATTGGCGATCTAACGCCTTTTGCAGTTTAGCAATCTCAATCTCTAACCCTTTAATTATCTGATTCTCGACCGTTTCCTGAGATGCCATGTAAAATAGGAAGGATCAGGAATGAAGAGGAGGACAACGGAAAAAGGTGAAGGAGGATGGAGAAGGTGAAGAATGAGAAAAGTGAAGGAGGAGGGAAATAGGTGAAGAATGAGAAATTCTTTCTAAATTGAACAAGATTAGGTACCGAAATTGCATTAATTAGTTAATTAGTGTAATCAAGTCCCCGACCCTAAATTCTCTAGTTGCATAGAAAGTGAGCTACACTCCCACCTCACTTGGTTTCTAGCTGACCCTAATAGGTTAGTGGCGACTCCTAATTTGAACACCCTAACGTCGCGTGAGGTATGGGTTTGGGAGATCCCGTGCCTACTCATAGGCCATAAACCCATCTTTAAGCAATACCCATAAACCTATTCCCTTTCCCCAAGGGGTAGGTCGTGACACACCTTTCTCATTCTTCACCTCTTTCCCTCGTCCTTCACCTTTTTCATTCTTCACCTTTCTTCGTCTTCCTTCACCTTTGTCTGTCATCCTCCTCTTCATTTCTGCTCCTTCCTATTTTACATGGCATCTCAGGAAGCGGTCGAGAATCAGATAGCTAAAGGGTTAGAGATTGAGATTGTTAAACTAGAAAGCGTTAGATCGCCTGTGGCATCGTGGTGAACGAATCCTTGGCATTTTTATCTCCGCTCTGGAGCGATAATGGGGCACGTTAGCCCCTCTTGCATATAATGTAGGTATGTTTGGATGCTTTTAACAGTCACAATCCTAGTTGTGGCCCCATTATGTGCCACGTTCCTAACGACATTGTTCCAAGTTGTGAGGCTGAAAGGGAGACTTAAGGTCACAAAGTAGCAGTTGGAGTAGCTTTGGCGAACGCCGCCATCGAGGCCGTCGCCGTCGACACCATCGCCATCATCGGAGCCGCTGCCGCCATTAGGGCCGAGGCCATCAGGACCACAGCCGCTGTCAAGACAGCCGTCACCATCGAGGCCGCCAACGCCGATGCTGGCGGATGCGTGATTGGTCTGGAGCTATTGCAACAATAGTCTATTTTGTGTTGTTCGTAGGGGTAACGGGTGTAATATCCGTTGCATTGGCCTGTGGCCACTTGAAGTTCGCATATTGGGAAATATCCAAGCATAAATTACTATGACAAAGTTTAGGGCTGCTAGAGAGACGGAGAAGCTCTTACTCTACTATCTTTCTTTAGTGTTTCTGCTTTGCTATTCTTCTTAAGTGTTTCTATTTCTACTTTGCTATCTTTCTTTAGTGTTTTCGTTTCTTCTTCTCATTTAGGTAGTTTAAGAGAATTATATGTTGAGTGTTCGAATCATATGAAACTAGATATGATAATCTTGTCTTTCCTCTCAAAATCCAACAAGGGGTATGAAAATAGTTCTGACCCATGTGATGGATTTTGAGAGGAAAGTTTGATAAATTTAAAAGATATTATGGAAACAATTCAATAAGGTGTATGAAAATAGTCATGGATTTTGAGAGGAAATACAAGATCATCATGTCTAGTTTCATCTGATTCGAACACTCCACATATCCTTCTCTTAAACCACCTAAAAGAGAAGGAGAAATGAAAACACTAAAGAAAGATAGCAAAGCAGGAGCTTCTCCGTCTCTTTAGAAGCCCTAAACTCTCTCAGAGTTGTCTATTCTCAATATTTCTCAATTTACGAACTTCAAGTGGCCACAGGCCAATGCAATGGATATCACACTTTCCCCTACGAACAACACAAAATATACTATTGTTGCAGTACCCCCTAGCTCCAGACTAATCTCACATCCGCCAGTACCGGCGCCAATGGCTTCGATGGTGACGGCTGTCCTAACGGTGGCTGCGGTCCCAATGGCCTCGGCCCCAATGGTGGTAGCGGACCAACAGCGGTGGTACTAATGACGACGGCCTCAATGGCAGTGTTCACCAAAGCTACTCTATTTGTTGCTTCGTGACCTTAAGTTTCCATTTCAATCTCATGACTTCGAACACCGTCGTCGGGAATATGGCACAGAATGGTGCCACAACTAGAATTATGACTGTTAAAAGCATCCAAATATGCCTACACTCTGACGTGCCCCATTATCAACCCAGAGCGGAGATAAAAACGCCAACGATCGGTTCACCACAATGCCACTAGCGATCTAATGCCTTCTCTAGTTTAGCAATCTCAATCTCTAACCCTTTAACTATCTGATTCTCGACCGTTTCCTGATATGCCATGTTAAACAAGAAGGAGCAAGAATGAATAGGAGGATGACGGACAAAGGTGAAGGAGGATGGAGAAATGTGAAGAATGAGAAAGGTGAAGGAGAAGGGAAATAGGTGAAGAATGAGAATTTCTTTCTAAAATGAACAAGATTAGGTACCAAAATGGCATTAATTAGTTAATTAGTGTAATCAAGTCCCCGACCCTAGATTTTCTAGTTGCGTAGAAAGTGAGCTACACTCCCACCTCACTTGGTTTCTAGTCGACCCCAATAGATTAGTGACGACTCACTTATTATAAAATTCTTATGAACACCCTAACGTCGCGCGAGGTATGGGTTTAGGAGAGCCCGTGCCTAATCATAGGCCGTGAACCTGTCTTTAAGCATTACTTCTAAACATATTCCCTTTCCTCGAGGGGTAGGTCGCGACACACCTTTCTCATTCTTCACCTTTCTCCGTCCTCCTTCACCTTTGTCTGTCATCCTCCTCTTCATTCCTGCTCCTTCCTATTTTACATCGCATCTCAGGAAGCGGTCGAGAATCACATAGCTAAAGGGTTAGAGATTGAGATTGTTAAACTGGAGAAGCGTTAGATTGCTAGTGGCATCATGGTGAACTGATCCTTAGCATTTTTATCTCCACTCTAGGGGCTGATAATGGGGCATGTAGCCCCTCTCACATACAATGTAGGCATGTTTGAATGCCTTTAACAGTCACAATCTTGGTTGAAGCCCCATTCTGTACCACGTTCCTGATGATGGTGTTCCAAGTCGTGAGGTTGAAAGGGAGACTTAAGGTCACGAAAGTAGCAGTTGGAGTAGCTCCGGCAAACGCTGCCATCGGGGCTGTTGCCGTCGGCGCCACCGCCATCATCGGGGCCGCTGCCGCCATTGGGGCCGACGCCATCAAGAGCGCAGCCGTCGTCAAGACAGCCATCACCATCGGGGCCGGCAGCACCGGTGCTAGCGGATGCGGGATTGGTTTGGAGCTACCGTAACAATAATCTATTTTGTGCTGTTCATAGGGGTAACGGGTGTGATATCCGTTGCATTGGCCTATGGCCACTTGAAGTTCGCAGATTAGAAAATATTCGAGCACAAATGACTCTGACAAAGTTTAGGGCTGCTAGAGAGATGGAGAAGCTCTTGCTTTGTTATCTTTTTTTAGTGTTTCTACTTTGCTATCTTTCTTAAGTGTTTCTATTTCGAGTAGTTGCATAATGTGTTTCTTCTCTCTCACCCTCCAATACTTCATCCTAGCACCAAATAATACAAGCAATTTTCAAGGACGAATCAAAACTCTATCAAAGTGTCACACGGCAAAAATTTAATCCATCACGACATGAACTTTCGGGTGCAAATCAGAATAACCAATCACCAGCTTGTTCTTCCTTGCCTAAAAGGAAAGACAAATAGATGTGCTATAGTTGATTAAGTACCGATATATCACAAGGCTTCCTCCCAGTTGCGATCCTCCTTATGGTCCAATGGTATCCTGGAGCTGGAAGCAGAACCTTTCAACTTTTTCCTGAGCCAACCCATTTGACTGATGATTGTTGATTGCCTGTTGACCCAATCAGTTGTTCTAATCAGCAAACAGTGACTAAGCAAGCCAGGCTTGGCCGAACAAGTACAGAAGCAAAGAAATGTTAAATGATTCCACGATATTTCTCATATTGGACAGCCATGGCTTCTCTTCCTTGGCCCCTAGTCATATTTAATCGAATAGAAGTCGACATTTCATTGAAGAACCAGGGTTGGCTTTTCAACAACCGAACCACGCTGACTAGATTATGACAAAAACCATTGCTTATTATCTTTTACTTCTGTCATTTGTAGTGTAGCTGGTGGGCCGTGTCTTGAGTGCCCTTTTTTCTTTAAGACCAAAAATCTTGAAACATTACGGGATCAGCAACAAGATGATTGTTTGCATATGGTATCGTATCAATAGAAATTTTCTTTTTCTTTGTCCCCCTAAGTTTCATGCACGTAATCTCATCCACCTATTTGAGTCGGACGATCCAACATCATATGAAGCCTCCAATTCATCAATTCCACGTGTCATCGCCAATCTTCCTTGCAAATGAGAGGAGGTGTTCATATAGTTCGCATCCCTTTTTGTTGGACAATCTAACATCCCCTAAGTGTAGGGGTGGTAATTCTTGAAACAATACTAACATATAGCTTGACGCAAAAGAAAAAATTTGTAGATAAGTTGAATTTAATTTGGCACTACACGACTTAACTCAAGATCGATACAAGTTTGTGATGATGTGAATCATCGGCATATCACGAAACATGAATGAGAACAAACTGAAAGGCCTGATGGGACAGAGAAAAAGATATGGATTTGCAGCTGCGCTTAGTAAAAAGCTGTGCCAATAATTATTAATTTATAAAGGTGCACACAAGTTGCGTGTATTAAAAAAATTGACTTTTAAAATAGTTTTTTATATCGTCTTATCATGATATATTTGAAATAATAAGTAACGAAACGATATTTTTTGCACGATATGAAGAAAGAGTACGCATGTAGGAAGGGAGAAATTTTTCAAGCTTCCGAGCTTATATGTAAGATCGAACAAATTCAAATTCAAAATTAAAATTGAAATATATAAGATACTTAATAGAATTAACTAATTGAGGATATATTGAGAAAGAATAGAAAAATTCATGACACTTTTAAAGCAGGAAGTCTCCTTTGCTTTATATAATACTAAAGAATATGCACAGCTGTTGCGTTTATGCAAAAGATTGATATTTAAATCACTAACCAAAATTACATTATCACGAAGTATTTTATTAATTAAAATTAATTTGTAATAAGAATTCACAACACAAAGAAATTATATATATGTGTGTGTGGAAAGGAAAGGACATTTACCATTTGAGATATCAGTAAAAGAATTTACTGTATCCTAGAAAATATACAAATTTTGATATTGAAACAAGAGAGGATAAATAGGATTACGTAGTTACGCAGTTTGACATGTACACAGTACTTGTAAATAAAGTAATTAAATATATTTTGGGAGGAAAAAGCGATTGAGACCCCTTTATAGGAGGAGGTCCGCTTTGCTTTATACAATAGAACTGATAAATTTAATCCAAAAATATTATACTAATTAATCATATCTAAGTTTCCTCTTGACATTAAATCAATTTTCTAAAAGATTTCACTTCTTCTTGTGTAGATAACTCAACTAGTAGTACACTTGAAGCTTTACATAAAGTATAGGTATGTACGTGATTTTCAAAACTTTTGGTGTCCCACACATATGTTGAAATTATGGAGAAATATTCGTGTTTTTGTTGAACTTTCAAAATGACTAGAAATTTTCAAGTATATGTTACGAAATTATGAAATTACGTTATTATTAGAATTTATTTTTAAAATGGTTTATTCTAATTTTCAGAATATTCAAAAGCATTTATTGTCAAAAAAATTCACTTATACATAGATATATTAAATTAGGCAATAGTTCCAATACATAAATCTACTATCCAAGTCACTTATGAATCTCCACAGGTCTCAAGCATTCATCCCCAACATTACTATGGCAGATTAGGTTTCGTTAAATCTGGCAAGAGTGCTGCTCAAAGTTTATGCATTCAACACAAATTTTAAAATGAGAAAATGGCATAAATGATTCATGAATTTTAGTCTAATGTGTAATATTATCTTTGAATTTTAATAGAGTTTCTAAACTTTAGTCCAATGTTAAATGTAATCTTTGAACTTTTAAATATTTTCTTAAATTTTAGGGACTACATTGAACAATTATCAATAGCACAAAGACCACGTTAAACAAATTAAAAATTTATGAACGACATTATATATTAAGCTAAACTCTAGAAACCATATTGTATAAATTATAAATTCGGGGATGAAGAAGACCATTTGTCCAAATACCCTTTTTAAACTTGGTTTAGAGTGGACCGGCCAACCAAATGGGCGGTAATGTTTGTTTCCTCTGCTCGCGCGCGGCCCAGTCTGCAACAAGTAGAAAATACATGGGAATTTGAGTTGGACCTCGGACATTGCTAAGAGGCTAAAGATTGTCACTTCAAACGGATCTTGGGCTAGTTGGTAAAAGGTAGCACTTTGGGCTTTGAGCGTGAGTCGTTCCAATTCAATTATTAATTTTTCTCTTGCATAAAGTCAAATTAGGGGGGCGAGTGACATCTAAGAAAGCTTCACAAAATGGTAGGTCAAATGGCGAGAAATAAATACTTTTGCGTCAAATCCCACAGACAATATTGTATGACCGTAAAAAGAGATTGTTCAAATGCTCAAACTCCAGTAGCTAAGCGAGGCGACCTCGATAAATTTCGATTCGATACCAAACCATAAATTAGAACATTCATAAAAATATGAAAATTATTTATTACCGATTGAGGACTACAGTGCACATTATGAAATGAACTGTGAGTTCTCCCTTCTCAATGATTTCACAATCAACTCCGATAATTGCTCATAACACTGACTGACTTGACCACTCCTCTTTTCCGACTCAAAGTGACTTGACTAATGAGAAGTTTCGCTTTTCAATCTTTGAATTTAACAGTAGTTAAAAAAGCACAAATGAGTAAAACCAAACGAGTATATGGACCCAGCCCATCCGCGTTAAGCCTATGGGATTAAGCTTGGAACTAATAATTAATTAGTGACAAAAGAAAATTGACTCTTCAACTCTTGCTCGCTGAAGTATAAAATTGATACAGCATTGGCCTTCTCCATCGTAACCTAAAGTTCTGGAACGAGGAAGGGCCATCGATCTTGAGCAGGAAATCGGTATCACAGCATGTGTTGTGGTGTTTGTGCGTCCCATATGATTTCCAATGATGCCAGTGAAAAGGGAGGCTCTCCTGATCTGACTGTTCATGGCTCAGTTGAACAAAAACCAGAAGAGACCCCACGCAATCATGCGAAGTCCCAAAACCCCAAAAGACCATTTTGCATAATTCCCCTGATTATCTTTTTACGTACTTAATTTGTCCCAAGCACACGACATAATGAGTCCTGAATTCTAGTATTGATAAGTAATAGAAATATAGGGTTGTCGAGATGAATCTCGAGGTCTCAGCGATCTCGCCTCGCAAGGAATATAGTCAACTTCCGACACCCTTTGACCGCATTCATCCACACATCAACGAACAAGAACAGGTTTTGAAAAGAATAAAAAGGAGGGGGGGCAAAAAAGAAGGGGGAGAAAGAGGAAGATGATGATCCCCTCCCAATGCCATACTCTTTGCCCACCAGCCTGTCACTCCCTCCTTTGTGGACACGTGGCGCGGCTCAAACCTGGGCCGAGCCTTTTGGACCACATTTCCCACGTGGCCGAGGCCATCCCTTGCCGGCTGCCGCCACGCGGACCCCCTCCCCCCTCCGAATTGGAGGACCACCTTTTGGATGCGCAACACGGCATTAGGTTGTCACCCTCTTGTTCTCTTGCCAAGATTTTTTCATCTTTCATATTATTGACAAGACCCGCTGAAAAATTCGTTTCTAATGATCTTTACAAATAAATAATACATGCGCATTTGAATTACCAAAAAAAAAAAAAAAAAAGAAAGAAACTCATCCCGATTTCAAAATAAATTTATGAAAAAAACTCATGTTACTCGTTCGGAATAATTTATATGATTAGATCGAAATTTCCACAAAGCACCATATAGAAAAAAAGCCCTTTTCTTTCTCTTTCGGAAGTGCAGCCTCTTTCAATTATTTTAGGTCGTTATCTACGAAGAGCGGGCCACGGCTGGAAAGTTGTCCCCAATAACTAAAGAATCACTACCACACTCACTCTTCTTTAAATTCCAATTGCTTCTCTCTCTCTCTTCTCTTTCTCTCTCTCAATTTATTTCTATTTTCTTTTTAATTTCGGGTGTGCGTATGTTTGGACAGTGGGAAAGGTAGAAATTGGGAAAGGAAAAGCAGGCGATAAAAAGAAAAGAGGGGGGGAGTGGGGGAGGCGTAATTATGTTTGGAAAAGGGGTGGAGACATACCATGAGAATGTTTTTGGTCCTCTCGGTTAATGTAATCGATCTGAACCCAGAAAGTGACCCCATTTGAGAAGGACATCCTCGTGTAATGCTTCCCAAGTCCCAAGAACAACACACAATAACCGCCCCTCCAATTCGTGTGTTCTTTC
The DNA here is from genome assembly GCA_014182565.1 of Eucalyptus marginata. Classification (NCBI taxonomy): domain Eukaryota; kingdom Viridiplantae; phylum Streptophyta; class Magnoliopsida; order Myrtales; family Myrtaceae; genus Eucalyptus; species Eucalyptus marginata. The sequence goes on along the minus strand of CM024593.1, from coordinate 18,744,232 downwards.
CAGCATTAGTTTTAGCAGAAGCATTAGGGAAACGCCCTTCACTTTCATCTCAGAGCAAATTGAATTGTTTGGATTTTACCCACGTGAGGCTTTGATGGAGATGATGCAGATACAATCGTTTGATTATATTCCCATCATATTTTTCATCGGCCAAGAGGAGGAAGACGGCATCTCCGTAATTTCCTCAAAGATTCAATGGGGATTCGCTCATTTTCAAGGTGTGTTTTCCTTCCAGGAACAGCTCCGTACTTCGCCGGTCTTTAAAATATTATTCTAGGTGAGCATTGCTTCTAATCCAAGTCATGCTGATTTATTTTATCTTGTTCCCTTGCTTATCACTACAAAAATGTGAGACAAAAACGTTGAAGTTTTCTTTACCGTGTGTGGTGACAAGGAGAGAGAGGAGGGTGTTCCAAGAATGTCCTCAGCACCCCAATATCTTAATCAATATAATATAAAGTTAACGTCAGTATCAAATTGTTTGTACTCATCACTCATGCCACAGTAGAAGGTGACCGCAGGAGATGAGATATAATAATGGTTAATGTGTTTGAAATGATCTTGTATTATTAGAGTAAACCTTTCCTGACCAATGCGGAAAATGACTGATAAATCTTTGATCTGGCCCCACGGGCCAGCATTTTCCTATGTTGTTTCCTTGTGTCTTCAGAAACTACACCTTGTTTCTTTCTCAAAAATGAACCCACACTTCTGGATGACTGTTGCATGACATGAATGGCACCTTTGAATTGGACAACCTTTTATTTCATTTTTTTATTTTTGTTCATACTTAAGAATAATAATATAAACCTCTGATTGAATAACATATGTTTTAGCATAGTGGGTTTAATCTTGTTGGACCAATGGGCGAAGGAACTTATTCTTAAATGCAACCCAAAGGTTTGGTGGGTCAAAAGATTCAGGAGAGCCTTGGATTTTAAGTAAATAAAGTATAAAAGAGTCTTGGTTTTTTGGCATCATAGACTGTATCTAGATATACCCTTTTAGGGGAAAATGGTTGGTTAAGGCTTTAACATCATTAGGTGGGGTTACCCATTTTTCAAACAAGCAATTTGGATATAATTACATTCTTTTAATCCAACATTTTAATGACAACTTTAGGTTATATACTGTTGGTCTAATGATGTATCGCTTATATTTTATTGCTCAATCGACGAATTTGCGTTCCGATGCTTGAAGTCAAGAAATTATCCAAACTATGGCTAAATATATGTAGTACTCCCTGTTCACACAAGCATCAATGAGATTTACCTATTTGGATCAATCGACGGGGCATTCTATAGTGATTTCAACTTTTTTTTTCCAAAGTCGAAATTGTACTCCATCGATAGGGTTAATCTTTAAAGGATGTAATAACATATTTTTATAATTCTTGAGATATTATTCTGGTTAGAAAGACTAAACCTTTTTTTCTGGTGATTTATTTTTATTTTTATTTTTATTTTTTTTTTTTTTTGGCTAGAATTGATGATTATCTCTATGTAGTGAGATTGGTATACAAAAAATGCTCCCTACGGTTGAGAAGTCTTGATAATCCTCGTACGCTGAAACTTCAACAAGTGTCTAAATGTTTAAATAAAGAAATATTCTTATTTCTGATAAGCCGTCTCTCTCATGTTACGTACAATCAAGATATTAAAAATGAAAATATTTGTTTTATTGAACATAGTGCATTCGTCAACAAAATAAAATAAAATAAAAAATCCACATGTTCTTAGTAGATTGAAATATTCAACTTACCAACTAACTTTAAGAATGAAAAGAACCCAAACATATATGGATAAGAAAAGCCTAATTTCATATGTGAGAGTAAACCTCACTTTAATGATTAAAATTAAGTTAAAAAATTATTAGATTACTAGAGAGAGATATATATATATATATATATATATATATATATATATATATATATATATATATATATATTATCTAGTACACTACACTTTCTTCTTTTTCGCCATTGATACACTATCTTCAAAAAATGACCAATTTCTCAATGAAATGTTGATGTGGTGGTCACCTAGCACTTACAGAATTAGCCACGTCCCTACCACATCAACAATTCGTCGAAAACAACGAGACGTATTAAGAACCCATCCATGATGGAGGAAATAATCATTGGGTTTATTATAGTGTGCATCGCCAGTCTAAAGAAATTTTTATCTAATCCTTCTCGTTTTCAATTGCAAGCAAGACCCTTGATCAGGGAACATAATTATCCAAAGCGTTGTGGTTATATTCCGAGTACTTCTTGGACATAGCCTCTCCATCTGAGTGTTTACTTTCAATTTGTGATATTTTCTGCTGAGATGCTATGAGAGATTGTGAGTAAACACAATTTGAAATCTACGAGTGTACTCTAGGGCCAGGATGTATTTGAGGGATTGAGTTATTACGCAATTTATGATAGGAAAGGCTATTGACACTTGAATCGAACCACAAAAAATCTCTGATCCCCTTATCGTTTATTGTTGATTTCTCTAACGATTTTCCGTCTTCTCAAGTGTGATACTAAATTGCAAAATCTAATAGTTTTCGTATTATATAACAATAGTAGGAGTGAGATTGGCCTTTGCAATCCAAGAAAGTGTAGCACAACATTTTCAATTTTCAACACCGTTATAATCGAAATGGAATAGCATAACCGAAAGATAAAGAAAACAATGTAGTATTCGATACACATGTGACAAATAAAACAAAGGAATCAAACTTGTCCACAAGCGTAAAGAACACTTAAAATCATCTTTCTTTTCCCATTACACAACGAAAGATATCTAAATCTCACTACCCGATTAATCTCCATGGATTCGTATAAACAACCTTGTTAATGTGCGTCGAGTAGTGTTCCATTTACAAGATGACAAACGTGTGCTCAAGATTGTTCTACATCGGAAATGTTGTGATATAGACTATAATTACGCGCATTTAGATTTAAGCGTTTAGTCAAATAATTAACAAATTTCGTAAGGATCGCTTAAGATCACTTGGAAATGAGACTTGAGGGAAAGAGGGAGAAAAAAAACAAAGAGGGAGGCATCCGGAAAAGGAGAGGTAACACTATCATTTATTTAATATATATAGCAATATAAATATATATGCACTATATTCAAATTCAAGAGGGAACAAAAGGCAAATGAGGGACCATCCATCCACATTGATGTGTCCTCTCGCATATATGCGACCATGAAGGCACTATTAGTATTAGTGATAGATGTGGGGGCAAAATTCGCATTTTGTCATGCTTTGTACACTTGCGCCCTTCGCATCATTTCCTTTTCCAATCGCACAATCCTCGTACCACAAGAATTGTCTCCACAATGTTTAACTTTTTCCCTTCCTTTTCCTATTTTTTTTTCCAATTCACTCGCCTTATTTTACCTCACGTTTTCCTTTTCTTTTTGGCCAAACAATAAAAGAAAAGAAAAAGTATGTCGATGTTCGAGGAGTCTCAATTTTATCATAACTTTTTGACCTTTCGTAAAATTACCTAACCTTTCAAATTACTTCCAAACCTGCATGGGTCTTTTAATACAGCTAATTAAAGGGAATACTCTAATTGATTCCCCTCGAAACTTCATTATTTCTCTTGTGCTCCCCTCATTACTCTCTCCAATTATTCTAAACCATATGTTTTGTTATTACGTGAGATTTTATGAGATTATTATCAACTTTTCTAAAAGTTTAAATTGGTAGATAAAGACGTGCTTAATATTTAAATATTGTAACATCTCTATGTATGTACACTAGCATGCCTGAGAGGGATTATGACAAATGTGATGTGCAATTTTCCATCTCAATCAAAGTTTTGTGTGCATGTATAATTTTATGGGAAAAGTACCAAAAAAGTGATAAATTTATTGTATTTGTATAATTTAATTCTTTCAATCAGATCAATTTAATCCCAAAATCTTTGCATTTGTATCAATTCAATTCATCTATCAAGTTTGGCCGGTAATCATTCACAATGGCATCGACCATCCTACATGATATGACCAATGTTGACATTGACAAGTTTTAAATTTTTTTAATATTTATATATATATATATTTTTTTTTTTTTTTTTTTTTTCATTGTGCCAATGAGGGTTGCCTTGTCAACCCGACTACTAGCAAGGGTTGTGGCCAAAAAGATTTGGTCTTCTTGCTCTCACATTATACGAGGTTTCGTCAGACCAATTACCAAATATTTTAAAAAGCTCAAATTGATCGGTGGATGGAGATCACATGAATAAAGAAAACATATAAGACTAGTTGTCAAGCAATGTAGGACAATATTCACCCATCTCATGTTCAAGCCAGATTATGAGCGGCAAATGGAATTTTATACCATGACACATAGAATTTGACTGATGGGGGATGGATGCGCATACAAGAAAGGAATAGCAATACTGATATAAGAAATATGTGGAAGAGAGAAATATGAAATTTATGTGTTAAACAATTATGAACCTAATTAGTGGCCTTATTAGATGATTGTTTAAAGTAACATATCAATCAAAGATATACACAATTAAAGGGAGATATATACGCAATCTTGTGAAATACATAGAATTAACACAAATATTATAATTATCTTTAACAAAGGAAAATATTTTAAAGAAGTATCTCTAACATCCCCTATTTTTGCCTTTTCAATTAGATCTTAAACTTTACATTCATCTGACAACTTCAATTACATATTTCCACCCTTTAGATTTAGGCCAAAGTCCAACTTATGTGTAAGGGGCAGTGTTGAAATACATAAATGTTAACCTAAGCCTTCATATAGTATTAGAGCTAGTGATATCCCTTTCATGTACATGTGTCCATCCCCATCAATTAAATTCCACATGTCGTAGTATAAAATTCCATGTGCCATAATTCAAAATTCCATATGCTGCTCCTAATCCAACTTGCACATGAGACAACGTGTTAATTACATCACGTAATTACGAGTCGTATATACTCTTCATATTTATATGACCTCTCTTCACCTATCGATTTTAACTTTTAAAGCAATTGGCAATAAGTCCCACTAAATTTTTCAAAAACATCATCACTATCTTCATCAAATAATGAACCATATGGAGAGAGAGTGTGATAAACATCCATGTCATAATTCATGATCGCGACCAAAATCTGTCAGCAACAGACGTCCTCAGCATCTAGTAATAAACACATAACCAATCTTTTGGTCCCATCTATTAAGTAGCTAAGTTGATCTTTTCATAGCGGAACATGACCGATTTATGTTTTGCCGGCTTGTGTGCAACCAAGGTCACGTCTTGGGATGTTAATGTCAGCCTCCTCCGACGGAATATAAGGCAAGGAAAAAAAAAAAGGAACAAGGAAAGGGTTTGGTATTGATAGAAGGGAAGGAGTGGTTCGATGCGTTTAGGGTTTGGCCCCGTGAAAATGATTACATTCAAAGCCATGCAAGGCGAGCCAAAAGCACGAAGAGGACGACAAGAGGAGTAATTTCGAAAAGCTTGATCACACGTGCGTAGCCGACTTTGGCACGTGAGGGGAGGAAGATAAGGTGAAGATTATAATGACTAATAATTGTTATTGTTAGCGAGTGGAGGTGGTCCATGGGATTTGAGGGCGTGTGAGCTTGGAGAGGGTCGGTATTCACGTGCGAATCCCAATGAAAAAGCAAACGATTTCTTGTTTCATTTTTTAATGATTTTTTGGGGGGAGAAGGTTGGCCCGTCAATTATCAAAGCAGGTTTGTGGTTGGAAAGGGAGATTTTAACTCCCCTCCTGTGGAGAGTATTGGTGAGGGGGCAAAAGGGTCCAGATTGTTTACTTGGCAAATTGAAAGATTATGATGTGTCTTTTCCTCGTACTTCACAATACCTTTGGGTGTGAATTTGACTAATTCACCTTGCAATTCAAGTAAAACGAGATAAAGACATGTCTACAGTTCAAATTCATGAAATAATCCACTCATCTCGTGAATCAAATAAGATGAATGATCAATGAGCCACATATACTTTCATCTGCCTATATCATCTGTCGCTTGAGTTTCACATCGAAACAAGCCCAAAATATTTGTTATGTCGATCTACTATTATGTCAATTGATGCAGTGACCATATGTCTACCGCAAATTACTAAACATGTCAATAAATATTGCTACAACTTTGGATCGGACCCATCAAAGCCATTGGCAAATTTAGTCTTTTCTAGCTCAAGATCAATATCCAGAGAATGCTGTGTCGCTCTCTAAATGATCTTTCAAACAAATTACACATGAAACCTCCTCCAAAGTTTGTTTATTCAAGCGCAAAGTTTTGTCCATGGTTTGCCAGATTCATTTTGACAGTTCAACAATTTGACTTCTTCTCCAACCTCTAACGAAAGCACCTAATTTATTGGTAAAACTAGCAATGGTCAAATTCTCCTTTATGCTATGCTTTTGCAAGCATTACCAACTCATTCGGAGGGGTCAACTATAGGGAAATTACTCATACGGCGGCATCGTAGGTTTTCTACAGTTTTTGCCAAATCCTTTTTTGCCCTTACTCAAGTTAAAGAAAACATTATAAAAAAATGTGAACTTTTATTAGGTCTAGGGTAAGAAATAATATACATTTTCATCATTGAATATTTGAAATAAGAATCGGTTATGTAACGATTTTAGGTATACACATTATTTATGGAATGATGAATGCTTGAAAGATTTTTTATAGTGGCAAACGATGCAAGAGTAATCCAGTATGGATCCGAAAAGGAACAACTTAAACTAAAAAATATAATAATAATAATAATAATAATAATAATAATAATAATAATAATAATAATAATAATAATAATAATAATAATAATAATTCATCGAAATTGTTGTATTTAAGAAATTCCATGGTATAATGAGATCTTTGTATGCGTAACTTAAATGAGCAAATAGAAAATGGAAACATTCGAAATAAAAATTGAGCTGAGTAATTATCACGAATATTTTCTAGCCAAAAGACAAAGCTGACTTTGCAAAGGAGGAGAGCCATTTGCATTTCTTCCGATTCGCAATCGGGTCTAATGCGAGGATGCTCACGTCAACCCCCCATCAAATTCGCGAATTATCACGTCACGTCGCATTTTTTACTAAGTGCGTCTGAAAAAAACAAAATAAAAAACCCAAAAATCGTCGAGTCAAACCAAACTTTCATGACGATGGAAAATAATTGTCGATCGAAGTCGAACGCAAGACTATTTCAGCGCTCTAGGGTTTCCAAGAAATATGTCGGCCCCTAGCTAGAAGAGGTTCGTATTATTTACATGTCATTTACGTAAGTTTGGAAATTTATCTGCCCACGACTTTTAACCTAAGTCAACGGCACTACATCAATTATTCCCCTACCTATTGTCTATTATTGATCGACTTCCACACGCTACATTATGTCTTCATCAACTTTAGTGAAATGGAAATGTGAATTAGTTGAAAAACTAGGCGTCGCGGCGAGAAGAAAGAAATAATTAGTGTGATGATGATTTCAATTTGCAACGCCCAATAGAGCTCATCAATTAATTGATAATGGACGTCAAAAATAATTGTAATAAAACTTTCATTCTAATTAGCAATTATTGTGTGAAATCATAGAATTATTACTATAAAACTCATTGAAATGGTTTAATGGATATGGAACAGATTTGTTTGTTGATTAGGCGTATAGTAAGATATGATTTTCCACAAAACCAAATGCAAAAGAAACCACAGATCTATGTTTTGGCTCACTTTTCACTTAGAAATTATCTAAAATAGCTTTCTCGTCATTTAAAAAAAAAAAGAAAATGATAAAACCGTTGATATAGGTGAATCAATTGATAGTGTATCACTAAATATAAAGATACTTAACTATAAAGTTTCATGCAATATTGGTTTTTCTAAAGATCTGCATAGTTAAATACATCTAAGTTAATCTAATTATTATATCAAGAAGAAATTATTTAAATCTACACATAGTAAAAACATATATGAAAAGTCGAAGGAGAACAAAAAAGAGAAAGTTTGATAAAATAGAATGGTTTATAGTTAAGAAATTAAGGAAATTTTTTTATCTTTGCAGCAATGCACTGATTTAGATGATTGCCGGTCTCTAAACTAGTTTTCTGGAAGAATAACAGCCAATAAAACGATTCCGCTATATAATAAAAACATGATTTGATAGATAGTTTCAAAACTTAATCAAGAAAAGGTAGTGCTTCTAGTTATGTATTTATATAAATCCACCTACGCCTTTCATTTTCTATGATAAATATGTAAGAAAAGGTAGAGGTCTAAGTTAAGTATTCTATCAACCTTTTCTTTCTTAGGTCATATGAGATTTTTGTAAGATCTTCGTATCAAAGTAATAACACAAAGATTTGCTTCATTGCCTAAGACCCGTTCCGCCTATTTGCGGCGACGACCATGGTGGAGGTCATGTTTGTCACAATGATCAACTGAGATCATTGAGACATGAGATCTACACTTTGATCTCAATCAAATCTAGCTCTCGGTTGGTGCGGTCACGGCGATGAGATTGCCAGAGCGGTGCGATCACTATCTAGTGGTCTCTAGTGGCCCATCAATGGCACCAATATTGGGTCCTAAGGCAAAACATCTTGCTGTTTCTTTGTTAGTTTGTTTCTATTTGGATGCCGTAAATTATTCAATAACTAATACCGAGAGAAGTTATCGAGATTTTATCCGGATTTGTCACAATTCAAGCGTGACTTTAAATATCGGATAAGATAATTTCTATCTAATCGGACATTTCATCAGGCGAACAAATGCACCTTAACATCAATTTTGGTGGTGACATTATGGAGATCTCGATAAAGGTAACTCATAAATAATTAAAATGTATATATTATTGGGTTGATATGATAGAAGTCATATTTCTTCACCTGTAAAAGACCATCAAGATAGAGCCCCAATTCGAACATGTCAACATTTTCAATTGAATTTGTCTCCTTCAAATGCTTAAGCCAATTGGCTATCGACCAATTAGGATATAACAACTGCTCTACGTAATAACATATTCGGATGCAGGATTTTTTTGGTCTAACACCCTTCCACTTGCACCTCAACACTCACAAAACTAGCGAGATATGCTGTTACAGTGAATCTTGGGATACACTAAACAACAAATGGAATGGCAAAAAAAAAAAAAAAATGTGAACTTGCGTATACCGATTGATGTGACCAATACATGTAAGACGGCTTAAATTTTAACTAAAGAAATTGCAATAGACGATATTTCTCCATATGGCACTAAGTGACCTCAAACACCAAAACTTGGTTGATTATCACTAAAGGCATAATATTTGGTTGATTGTAAAGCATCATATGGAACAAACCCAAACAAATTCCAGCGCGTAACGTAAGTGTTCTCGATGTGAATTAACCTTCTCAAGCCAAAACTTTGATGTGCCACACATTCCCTCATTAATAAGTATCGAACATTCAAGAATTTAAATCGAAATAATCAGTCGGACTGCATCACTGAAATTCAAAACCATGCACAGCAAATTCAATGATGTCTTATCTACTTTGGCTCAAGCAGTGGCATAAGTAAGAAAAATTGTATCATACATGAATTTGTGAACCGAACTAGTGAATGTATCATTTTAAATTTTTCGTGAATAATGCAGTCATATTCTTCGATAGGGTAATTTCGTGAAGCCCTCATATGTGGAGAGTACATGTGACAACTTGAACCGACACATGAGAAGTGATTGCGTGATGGGTTAGTGCATAATTGCCCCTCTCATGGTCGCATCAAATCAAACATTATGGTCACATGGCATATATCTGCCTGCCTTTTGCACTTGTTTTTGTCCACATTTCAATCACAATGCAAAAAACACGATGCATGTTTCTAGTTCGTAGGACATAAATGACAACTACGTATATGATAATTCGCACAAGCCAATTCGTCAACATTTCAGATGCGCATCTTTGTATGGTAACACATTTTTAGTAATGCTCGCATTGGCATCGGCAACATATCTATTTCACATGTTAGCTACATCCTTGGCGCCACCGCACATGCTCAGCCAGAATATCGCTAGAGACATTCTCTCTGCAGAAGAAGCGACCAAAACCAAAATGAAGCTACGTCGCTATAGATAAGAGGCCGTGACCACCGTGACTTGTATGCACGAAAGTGGTAGCTGAAATTAGGCAACCTTTTGATTTGAGGACGACTAAGGTGGGTGACCTCCAATATGAACTCGATCAGCTAGAGAGAGAGAGAGAGAGAGAGAGCAAAGGAGAGGGGCTACAGAGAGAGAGCGGCCTTGGTGGTGGTGGTGGTGGTGGTAGCAGTGGTTGAAGCATGATGGAGGCGAGCGATTAGGGGTAGTGTTGGTAGTTAGCCAGTTGCGGAGTTTGTGTACAAGGGATAATTGAAAGGAGGAAAAAGAAAAAAAGAGGCAAAACAAAGAGGGAAAGGAAAAGAAAGAGGAAAAACAAAAAGTGCACATCTCAACCATGAGTATTGAAATTTAATGAGCTTATGCATTTGAATTAGAACAGAAGAATGAGGATGAAAATTGAACAATTTGAGACTAAATAGAAATTTAATGAGCTTAAGTGGGTGGATTTTTATAGAAATAGAAATGATAGGTTTTGAATTTGGATTGGGTTGGATTGGGTTACTTGGAAAAATTCAAAAACTACTCAACCCCAAAAAAGGGTTGTTGCCTAAATAGCTCTAGACCAACTATCATGTTGAAGTACATTTTTTAGGGGTGTTGGTAAAGTTCCAAATGAGATTTGGTGTGAGGTGGGATAATTAATACATCCTAGTTGACTTCAATTATTGGCTTAAGCTTTTTTTTTTCTTTTTAAACTTTGATTCATTATGCAGTATAATCTCTGAAATTTGACAACATTGAATATTTTCATATAATCTATTGACTAAATTGAATATATATCAAAAATCCATAAACCACGTTAAACAAATTAAAATTTCAACACATTTGGCTAAAATTTATTGACCATATTAAATAAATTAAAGTTCATGAACCATATTTACAAATTAGCCAAAGTTTATGGATCATATGTATCATTTTCCCTAATTTGTTTTCGATGAAAATTGATTGAAACTTTTAAATGAAAAAAGTCCAATTAGATATATTAATGGGCTCGAATTTAAGTTATCTTTTGATGATCTCCTAGTGTGATGGTATCTAGCTGCTACGCATCTCAACAAGTGGTATTAAATATGATCATAGATTGGTGCATCCCTCCCAATTTGTATAGACATTTAGATGATAATTTCAATGAAGAATCTCATGATCAACACAATTTTCAGGTAGGTGGGCTTTGAGGTGTAGGAACGCGGTCTCGAGGCTAGATTTATGGTTTGCTAAGGCATAAGAGAGTGCATGCGAATGTGGGTGTTGCGATGCCTTCAATGTAATAGGAGTGAAGATTCGGGTCGAGATATATATTGATGAGCAGGATATGTAGATTAAGGGGAAGCTAACATAATGCAAGAGTCTCACATATGAGTGAAGATGGTTGAAGTGCTTGTGAGAATGATGTTGGTGGTGTCCCACATTGAAGATTTGATGTGAGATGGTCAGTTAATTCATCATAATTAGGACAAAACCCATTGGCTTGAGCCTTTAAGTGTGGTGGGTCCACCTGGATATATGGATAGTTCAAACTTAGAATCTCTTGTTGATCTTACTAGATGAAGGTATTTAACTTTTGCTACGTATTCCAACAAATTATTTGGGTTGTACTATGTTGAGGGTTGATGTTTATGTGCCTAGCATGGCTTATGACATAGAGCAAGACCACACGGCAGATAGCCTTGCCCGTTTGTCACCTCTAAGTCTCTTCTTGTTATATATATATATATATTTACTGGCTTACTAGAATCAAATCCTCCTTGTTTAATGTAACATTTCAAACCCTACTTTCAATAGGCAAACATTTTGAAGTGTTACTTAAGTAAATGACTCACTTACAAAGACAACCATTCGAGTTCTCCTTTTGGAGATCTTAGGCAGAAGTACACCCAAGTACCAAAAAACTAAGACACGGAATGAAATTAAGCGCCAAAGTTGGAAATGACAAAATGAAGTGCCAAAATCGGAACAAAATGAATCACTTAAGTGACACTTCGGCCAAAAAAATGCCAAATCGTTTTGTCTTCACGCCGTAAATAATTAATATAAAAATTAATTAAATTAAATTTAAAACTAAATTCATTCAAAATATTAAAAAAACTTAAAATAAAGGGGGCGACGAGATGAGCGCAAACGCGAGCATGAGGCTCGAGGCCCCTTTTGCACGGCGACATGGGCTCACCCTCACTCGCCTCCTTCTCCCCTTTAAGTTTTTAAGTTTTTAAAAAGTTTTTTATTTTTTAAAATATTTTAAATAAATTTAGTTTTAAATTAAATTAAATTAATTTTTATAAAAACGATCGACAAAAAATGACATTGTTTTTTGTTTTTCGTTTTTTGTCTTCACGTGGTAAATAATTAATATAAAAATTAATTAAATTAAATTAAAACTAAATTCATCCAAATTTCACATCACGTCAAACCTAGTTCACCGCCAGTGAGATATCTCGTAGGACGAAATTCATCCTCCAAAAGTGAGATTCCTCCTCATCAAAACAGGAAAAAGAAACGTTGTTTCTCCATCGATGAAACGATGGAAACCGCATGATGTCACCAATGTTTTATACGGCGTCTCAGTCTAGGGCAAGAGGAATTTGCGCCCCCCCTCCATATCGTTTCAGCAAAAGGAACGGTAGCAAAAGAATCGATTCTGGTCTCTTGTCATGTGTCTGCGACCTGGCTACATCGCAAAGGCCGACGACAGCTTCTTTTCTTCTCTCTTTATCCCCTATTGACCACTTCCATCGAGATCCCAAAATTCACTCAACAGAGTCCGAGGTTGAGATTGCCTCAGTCATTAACGTAAGACTTTAATCGCAGACTCATCAGTGTTAGGACACGATATGAACAACTGACTTTTACCAATTCGTCGTCCATCTTCTTCTTCTTCCTTTCTTTTTTTAAAGCAAAGACACTTTTCGGTGCCATAACAAGAAAAACAAGAGGGAATAAACAACAGAAAAAGTACAAAAGCATCGCCATTACTGAAATATTGTGCTGCTTCTTTACAATGAGTAAATAAAGTATTGGTGTACATATCCTTTTCCATGAGACCCAAGACCCCCACTAGTTAGCTTACGAAAAGTGCTTGCCATTGTCAAGGCACGCCATCTTTTTCCACATCTCTATGATTGGTTGATCAACCTATGATTACCACATAAAGTAGTCATTCTAATTTCTTTCTTAGCAATCGAATTGCAATTCCTTTTTCCCTCGGATCGAGACCATGGTGGAGAGGGTTGTGACCCCATTGATGCATGCTCAAAACGTGGTCCGCAAGGGTCAACTATACCCTACGGCGGTAATTCATTTCAACACATGTATTAGGTCCGTCGAATAATTTTTCAAGGCAACATTGATCGTGCATGGAAAATTCAGTAGAGAGTGAGCGATCATTGTGATTCTCCTCATCCTTTAACCGTAGCATATTATGCATGATCCGTGACCTCAAGTATTCTAGCATCATTAAGGTAAATTTGAATGGGCAAATGAGGGGTCCGAACACCATATGGTGAGATCTCTCCGACGACGCCCTCTGTGAAATCGCTGTGGCGTGAGGGATTGCCATTAAGTTAGACTGATAAAGACCAATAAATGCTTCAAGTCTGTGGATCGAGACATAATCTAACGCTAAAAGAACTTCCATCTTCCCATACGCGTCATTAGCAGCACATCGATAAAAAGTAAAAAAGAGAAAGGGATTTAATGGCTCGGCAAAAGAAAGAAATGAGTGAAGGAGACGCCTATTATTATCGATCTAACTTTACAAATCAAAAGCAAGCGAAAAAGAGGAACCCAACATGCCTATCCCTTGACGTACCAACGCCTTCGCAAAAGCGGTTAAGTGTGGCTGTCAAACCCTCGTTTCACCTTCCCACACAACAACACCACAAAACCTAACCTCAGCCTAAAGAGCCACAACCTACGGCACGTGCCGATCCACCCCCTCACGTGCGGGTTTTTTTCTTTTTTTTTTAACTTTAATGATAAACCGATGTGCTTGGCTTTCCCCTAAGCTCCATCTACGACCCTACCGTAATTTGCCATCTTCTCGTTAGCCATGAAGGGGAAGGCGCCTAGGCGGTTTGACCGAAATAGCCCCACCAACTTTGGTTATCGCTTAAATAAGACAATTATGTTGGCTAGCGCGTTGGGGGGAATTTGGAGTGTGGATCGAGAGTACGGTGGCAGCTTCGGATCATTTGAGATGGACTCCCTACTGACCTTGTCTCTATTATATTCCGCTCCTCAATACTCCGTAGATTGCGTGGGTTTCCAAAGGATGGAGAATACATTTTACGAGAGAGTAGACACCGCTTTGAAAGGGACGATTTTATCATTTTTGCGAAAGGAATTGCGATAATTGGGGGGCGCTCTTTCCACCGTGTGTTTGCCGGTGGCGAAAAGAAATAGTATAGAGGGTCGTCTTGAGGATGGTATGAAGTAAAAAGCCAATCGCAGTGCATGAATTTAGCGAAATCTGATATATGCGTCGAATAGATAATTTGGCATGATAAAAGAAAGTTTAGGCGAGTATTTACTCAATAATACAATTGAAGAGGTCCGTGTGTACGCACTTGTTTTTCCACGAAAGTTCTAAGCGACTAAACTACCCAAAATCTATCATTTTCTATACAAAGGTTGTATTTGGTCATCTTATTTTTATGTATTGATAGCCCAAGTCTTCCCTGTTGCTTATATTAAGTTTTTCTTTTTGTTTTCTTCTACTTGGGTATAATTTATTCGATCTAGTTATCATTGTCACAATGAAGTACAAAAAATATATCCATAAAAAAAAAAAACCATAAATTCATATAGGTGCATTGAAAAGGAGGGCGATGAAGGAAAGAAGAATAGCGACCTCTTCTCTGCCCTCTCTCTCTCTCTCTCTCTCTGGGTTGGGTTTGGTTCATATTGAGAGAGATATCAGTCCCCCCCAAATATAAATAAATAATTAAATAACCCTTCGTATTTAATATTGTTCTCTACCCTCCTCTTTCCACAGCACAATTTGTCCCAACAAAATAAAAAGGAAAAGGAGAGAGGGAGAGAGAGAGAGAGAGAGAGAGAGAGAACACTCACTGCAAAGAGCAGCAAAGAGAAATAGAAAAGGAGAGAAAGAGAAAGATAGAGACGACAGAGAGACAAACGCAGAGAGAGAGAGAGAGAGAGAGAGAGAGAGAGAGAGAGCGGAAGAGAAAGAGATAGTGAAGGAATTGAAGAAGCTTTCAATACCACAGAAGGGAAAACGATGTCTGAGAGCTTTTGCATCCTTTCATGCTCTGCAACTCTTGAGAGGTATATACTAAGGTATACACATCCATACAAACCCACATATATATATGAGATTGAGACACAGTTGAGAAAATGAAAGTGAAGTGAACAGAGAAAGATTCCAAAATTTTCCCTCTTCAGCCTCTTTCCTCTCTCAACTGAGCAAGTTCTTCTCTTCCCTTTGTTCAATTCTGCAAATTCTTGGTTTTCTTAATGAAATTCATATTGATTAAATCATGGTTTTGCTTGGTTTTGATTCTTGAGTTCTATAGGTGTGTATGCGGTGTGATCCAAGATTGAATTGGGGCAATAGATCAAGAACTTTCAAGGTAAGAGGAATTGTGAGAGACAGAGAGAGAGAGAGAGATCACCTGGTGTGGCTGGCTAAGTTGTTGAAAAGCAAGCAAAGATAGAGAGAGAGCGACAGAAAGAGAGAGAGCGAGAGAGATGATACTGATATGGGCATAGTAACACCACCACTCCCACCAATCTCCTCCCACACCAAGACTCACCACCATCACTCAATCGCAATCTCCAACCCCACCAAGTCTATGTCCCAAGACTATCACCACCCCAGCATCTTCGCCTTCTCAAATAACGGCTTCGAGCGACCCGACGTTGCCGCCGCCTCCGCTGCCTCAGACCAAGAACAGCAGCACCATGTAGCCCAGCAGATCTGCCGTGACAAGCTTCGAGTGCAAGGCTTTGACCAACCTCCGCCGCCACAACTGGTTGGCATGGAGGAGGAACCGGGCGGGCTGCCCGCGTACGAGACCGCTGGGATGCTATCTGAGATGTTCAATTTCCCTCCTGGCGGTGCAGCCGCTGCCGAATTGCTGGAGCAGCCGATGGCATCGGGTTATCGGGCGGCCCGGCCATCACTGCCAACCAGTGAGTGGTACGGCTCAAAAAACCCAGGTGTGTATAGGCGAGGAGAGAGCAATATGTCGCAGCAACATCACCATGCTCACCATCATCATCAGCAACAGCAGCAGAATCAGATTTCTAACATGAATGCGGAATCAGCAGCAGCCATGCAGCTTTTCCTCATGAACCCGCAAGCGAGGTCGCCATCGCCTCCCACTCCTCATCACCACCATCATCATCCACCACCAACCTCCTCTTCAACCCTTCAAATGCTTCTCCCAAACCCATCCCCTCCTCCTTCCCTCCAAGGATTCCATGTGTCTGGCTCGGGCAGCGCTGCCCCCAATTATGGGACTGGCATGATACCCCCGGCTCAATTCACTTGGGTCCCCGACGGCGGCGCCGCAACCGCAGCCCAGCTCAATAACCCTAGCGAGATCTCTGGGGCGGCGGTCGTTGAGGGTCAAGGCCTGTCGCTGTCGCTGTCGTCATCGTTGCAGCACTTGGAGGCTGCCAAGGCCGAGGAGCTGCGGATTGGAGACAGTGGGTTGCTGTTCTTCAATCAAGCCGGAGGAGGTGGGTCAGCCAACTCTTCAGCTTCAGCTTCTGCTGTCGCTGCCTCTGTTCAGTACCACCACCAATTCAAGAACTTGGGAGTGCATAACTTGCAAAGCCACCACCACCAAGTCCATGTCGGCTATGGGTCATCTCCGTCTTCCTCGTCTCTCGGGGTTGTCAACGTGCTAAGGAATTCGAGGTACCTCAAGGCAGCTCAGGAGCTGCTGGAGGAGTTTTGCAGTGTGGGTAGAGGCCACTTCAAGAAGGGCAAGTTTGGGAGGAACACGAGCTCATCAAACCCTAGTTCAAACCCAAGTAATAACAACACTAGTAGCGCTAGCGCCGTCGGTGGAGGCGCTTCTTCTTCGTCGTCGAAAGACGTCCCTCCTTTATCGGCTGCTGATAGAATGGAGCACCAGAGGAGGAAGGTCAAACTTTTATCGATGCTTGATGAGGCATGTCTCTCTCTCTCTCTCTCTCTCTCTCTCTCTCTCTCTCTCTCTCCTCTTCTTCTCTCAAATAGTCATGCATTAGCATCAGCATTACCCAATCATTACGAATCATGATTTGTTTAATCGAATTATCATTAATCTTCTGCGACAAACGGAAGACACCGACCTTTTGACATTAACCGGGAGTATTTTAACACACCAAACAGGGAAAAAGCCGGCTAATTCTGATATGATAGGGTTTGATTTCTCATTATCTTCTTTACTTTTAGCATTTCTTTGTATTTGCTCGAGATTGATCCTATTTCAGTTCACACATATGGAGGGTGGTTGAAGAAAACCTCCCAGAGAGGACTCGCTGCTGGGTTTTCCAGTTTGGTGTTGTATGGTGAGAGACTACTATAATTAGAGTCAACATTATATGGCAAACAACTGAAAAGCCACCACTAATTTGTCATTTATTATCCTTGTTGCTATTATTACGCAAGAAGGTGGTTAAGATAGTGCTCCTGCAGCTACAGCAAGAGATCTACTGCGCACCTATCATTAGCTAAAAAAAAAAAAAACACACACACACACACTCGATTTGTTTATCATGTTTGAATTGACCTGTGGAGGTTCTCTTTTAGAATTTATTTTTTTGACTTTCTATGTTTAAATTCTCCTTTTGTACGATGCATGTAAATACCAAACAAGCCTGTCCCTTGTGGCTGTGCTGGGAAGGGAAGGACAAAGAAGAGAGAGCGAGAGAGAACAAGAAACCGAGAGAGACTGTGGAAAATATTCCTCATTCACATAAACAGTCATCTCACTGTGACCCCCCAATAGCCAATGAGAAGCCTCGTTGAGGGTTATCACAATTTTTATGATAAGGATAATAATGATAATCTGAAATATTTAACGAACATTCTCTTCATTACATTTCGTTCCCGATCATATCAACTATCAAATCACATCAATGCCCATATAATGCCCTTTTGTTCCCAATTAGAAAAGCATCCAAAGATTCACCTTCACCATCATGACCTAATTCTTTTGTTTTTTTTTTTTCTTTAAATTAGTGAAGTGCACACTTGTTTATATCACTATCCAATTCGTTTCGCAAATCATGGAACACAAACATTGTGACACACTGATTAGGACCAAGACCAAAAAAGATGAATTCCATGGTTCTTTTGCAGGTGGAGAGAAGATACAACCACTATTGCGAGCAAATGCAGATGGTGGTGAACATGTTCGACCTCGTGATGGGCTACGGAGCAGCAGTCCCGTACACCGCCCTCGCTCAGAAAGCCATGTCACGGCACTTCCGGTGCCTAAAGGATGCGATTGCCGCCCAACTGAAGCACAGCTGCGAGCTGCTGGGTGAGAAGGACGGCGCGGGCTGCTCCGGTATAACCAAGGGCGAGACGCCACGGCTCAAGTTGCTCGACCAGAGCCTGAGGCAGCAGAGGGCTTTCCACCAGATGGGCATGATGGAGCAAGAGGCCTGGAGGCCGCAGCGGGGCCTGCCGGAGCGGTCTGTCAACATACTGCGTGCGTGGCTCTTCGAGCATTTCTTGCATCCGTAAGTCCCCCCGAACAAATTCTAGTTCTTTGTCTTCATCGCGACCAAAGTATTTTTAATTATGTCGATGGGTGGAATTTCTGCGACATAAGCATCCTTAAATCTGGGATTTATGCATGCATGCAACTTACTAATTGACACTACTCCTAATTTACCCTCTCCGATGATGATTATGTTCTACTAGACTTTCGTTTGGCTCTCTCTCGACATCTACCACATGTTAATTAACATGCATGCTTTGATGATACTTTAATTAGTGAATAGGACTATGAAAAGCGACAATTACATCTCTGTTTTTTTTTTCCCCAGCTTTCTCTGGTGTTTGTTTTTTTTGGGGTTTTCTTAGAGAGGAAAAGCAATGCAGTGTCCTTGGACGTTGTCTCGTCCGCGAAAAAGCTGCCTAAAGACCTCACCATTTGCTCTCTCTCTCTCTCTCTCTCTCTCTCTCTCTAAACCAGTGGTCCCCCCCATGGCTGACCACCATGAAAAATAGTTATGTCGAAAAAGAGCCTTTATTTTTAAGCACAATTTTCTCTGACCCGCCCGATCTTTGTCTCGAAAAACTGTCCTATCCCTTTTTGTTCCTTCTTCTTCTTCAACACTGTTTTCTTAACAACAAACTTACAAAGCCAATGTACTTATTGACGAAACAACGAGTTATATAAAACAACTGCAACTAATTCGACATGCCATTGACTATACGGTTTCTTGCACCGACAAATGAGGAGATCAATCAACAGTAGTGCTAGATATATGGGGATAATGCATGGGTGATTTATGAACGGGGAGAGACAGAAGATATAGATAGATTCAGTGAGTGCAGTTTTGTCCTTCTCTTCTTTACCTCTGCCAATTGCAGCAGCTGATCTTTAGCGACTTCGATTCTCACGCCTCATGCAGAGAAAGCACAGAGAGAGAGAGAGAGAGAGAGAGAGAGAGGGAGGGAGGGAGGGAGGGAGGGAGGGAGGGTTATGCTACATTAATGCTGTGAAGGTAAATGAGCGAGGAAGAGGAAAAAAGATTCGTCTTTATCATTGTATACAGTTTTCGGGTAATGAGAGACTCTGATGTCATTTTCTGGTCTCTTTCTCAGGTATCCAAGTGACGCTGATAAGCATCTGTTGGCTCGACAGACTGGTCTCTCCAGAAACCAGGTTCGTCCTCCAACACACGCACATCATTTTCTTTCTCCCCGACGCACTTCGGATGGAGAAGTGACGACATCGTAATTTTCATGGCGTCTGATGCAAGTAACATTTCATGTGTCTTTTTGGATCCCACGACCCGCGTCGAACAAGATCGCTTTCTTAATCTCGTATTAGATGCATCCAACGCTTTAAAATCTTCCATTATGACGTAAGGAACGAAATACCCGATTCAAAACTAACTCATCACCATGCATTTCACTACACTCGGACATAAGTCGAGGTTATTTGAGGAACACGAATCTGTATGCTGCAATAATCACCATTAATACCTGGAAAAGTCTTGCACACCCCTCAGTCTTCACAAAATAAAATTTAAACCCGTGTTTTTATCTAAATATATAGTGTGTGTATATATATATGGACATATTGCTTTTTCCGGTCAATGAAAATAGTTGAACTTGCATGGATTTGGGTATTATCAGTGTCATACGTTTCTGTTTTCCGTTGAAAAACCAAAAAGTGGAGTTATATTATCATTTTTTTTCATGTGGTTGAGTTTTTCGTTCTCCTTGGATTCTATAGTTTTTTACCTACACCGGGACATAAATTCTTGGCCACTTGAAAGAACTCGACATAATGAGAGCGCAGGCAAGTACACAACAGCTAGAGATGACAACCTGAGACCGTGCAGCTTTGTGTTTCATACAGACATTTTCCCTCTCTCTCTCTCTCTCTCACACACACACACACACCTCGTGTGACATTATCCTCATCCACACACGCACGACCAACACTCTTGAAATTCAAAGACAGTAAAACCAAATTAGAGCTGCCCATTCGGAGGTCACAGTAATATACCTTACGAATGCATGCATGCATTCGATATACCATGTGCTCTCCTAAAATGATGTTTTTTTCAAGTTAGTGAGTGAATGCTGATTCACTTTAACTGATTCCACAAGCAAATAAACATGATATAAAGAGCAACGTTAAATACATTGAGACTGATTTACAAAGATAGGTTGCTAAATGATGTGACTATTTTTAATGAGAATTATGCCAACAACGTGTAAGATAATTTTGCAAACTAAAATAATATTGTTTGCACAATGAACATAGGAACAGCTGCTACGTCATTATTGCTCTTCGTGTGGTGGAACATCCAATCTAAGTTAGAGGGTCTGTTGCTATCCCATGCATATCTTAGAAGCTATTCTACCTAAAGTCTATTAGAATTTTAGGGTTTTCTACCTTCAATTTTGAGCTTTCCAAAATAAGGCGTAATTGCGAAAAATTCACGAATTTTAGGGTTTTTTTTTCCCTAATTTGTGTCTTGAACACTATGTTATAATGTTAAAAAAGTAATATAATAACAAAATTAATGAATAAGCAGAGAGAAAATACATCACAAATAGATGAGGAAGTAAACTCTTGGAGGAATATATAATTTCATTAGATAAATATATTCAAATCGCAATAGTACAGATAGTGATGGTATATGCCAATAATGAAGTATAAATAATGCAAAATTAGTGCTACAGTTATGGTGTCACTATCATCGTTATTATAATGTTGCGGCTACATTGGTGCTACTTAGGAGTTTGGTGTTTCACACCAAGGTGGGATGCAAGAAATTTCCCCTTCTTGTACTAAGTACCACCTCTATTCTCGTGAGCATGACTTCAGCCTAGGGAAGGAAAATAATTCAACAGATTAATAACTACAAGCATACCACCTCCTTGCTATACACATGTGACAATGACCAATGAATTATGTGATATAAAGAAATCGTAGTCTAACTAGCTCTAATTAATACGAGTCATCATGATCTACTAGAGTTGACCTCTATATGGCATAATTATCATCGTCATTAACGTCTTGTTATTAAGAGTTTTCACAGTACTTTTAAGCATAACTGCAATTTTTTTTTCTTTTCAAGAAAAGAAAATTGTGTTTTGAAGGTAGTAGGCATGGGTACAGTGTCTGAATTCAGCACATCATAAGCAAATCAAACATACGAAAATCACTTTTCTTTCCAATTCTCTAGAGCCCATTTATTGTCGCTTAGCAAGTACCCTATAAGCATTTGTTGACAATCATTTTGATTGGTTTTGCTAACGTCAATCATTTATTCTTGATTTTCATGGCACCAACTTTTCTCTGGCGTGTGCGACTAAAATTTTGAAAATTGAGTCTCTTTTCTTTTTGTATACTTAACTGAGCGGTCCTTATCTCCTCGACATTACCTTTTTTCATTTTAACAAGTGCCTTTAGAGTAATTGGTAAAAAAAACTAAGTTAGAAATCATTCAGCTTTCAGTACTTTGATTACATATAGCACGAGAACAATAATTTTCCTTAAATTCGGTTACTTAAGTTAAATCAAACCTTTTTTCAAATTAACTATATCTTCCTTGACGCCGTCGACTTTGTGAAGTTAACGAACGTACTAACGTGTTTGGGTTTGTGAATTTTGCAAAATGGAAATCTGGCAGGTCTCGAATTGGTTCATAAATGCCAGGGTCCGGTTGTGGAAACCCATGGTGGAGGAGATGTACCAGCAAGAGTCCAAAGAAGGGGATGAGGACGACGATCATCAAGCAGAGCGATCAGAGAGCTCCAGGAACAACCTCAGCACTAGTGGCCATGCACAGACACCAACGCCTACCTCCATCACACCACCACCCATTAATAACAACACCAACAGCAACAATGCATCAACACCAACAAGAAGATCAGAAATCAATGCCCCCGAAAGCGACCCTTCACTTACACCCGCCATCAATAGACACCCCTTCTCGGAGAACCAGGCCACCACCCTCCTCCAGGCCACCACCGCCATGATCTCCTCCGCTGTCCAGGTGACGGGGCCGGCGCACATGGATGACCCCTGCCGCCGCAGCATCGGAGGCGGCACGGGCTTAGGCGGCGCCACGGACATCGGGTCCGCGCTGATCAGGTTTGGGACCGCCGCGGCAGCAACAGGCGACGTGTCCCTCACCCTGGGGCTGCGCCACGCCGGGAATGTGCCAGAGAAGAGCTCTTTCTCGGTTACCGACTTGGGCGGCTGTTAATTAGTAATTAAATTTTTGCCTGTCATCTAGCTACCTTTGGGAAAAAAAAAAACAATTTTAGAAAAAGAAAACCTTTTCTTTTTCCTCCATTATCATTAATCTAGCTTAAAAACAAGATACACCAACCCCCAAGAATCAACGTTTGTACATTGTCTTACTAGCTAAATAGGTAGTTTATTGAATTTCAGTAACTTTCTATATTGTAACAGGTGTATAGTAGCTAGGACATCATTATTTGTTGTGGGACGATGACTTCTCTGTGCTCTTTGTCAAATCCTCTCTTTTCTTTTTTTTTTTGGGAGTTAAACGGTAGGTGCAAGAGAGAGGGAAGAGAGAGGGTGGGAGAGAGACATTTGATAGCTCCTATAAATGGTAAAATTGGGGAGGAAAGGGCGGTGATGAT
Source organism: Eucalyptus marginata (assembly GCA_014182565.1). Taxonomy (NCBI): domain Eukaryota; kingdom Viridiplantae; phylum Streptophyta; class Magnoliopsida; order Myrtales; family Myrtaceae; genus Eucalyptus; species Eucalyptus marginata. Next base: position 18,720,767 of record CM024593.1, on the reverse strand, counting down.
GATGATGATGGTTGTGTGATTGTATCTGTTAGTTTAATAATTGACTGAAAAGGAGCACCTATATTTCACATAGGGCTGCATTATTGTTTTTACTTGCTGTGCAACATGTGAGCTTTTATTGTGTAAGTGGAAAGCTTTCCTCCGAAGGTCCACATCAGCTGCTATCCATTTAGGGTTTGATAACCTTGGACTGATGGTGAAATTGATGTGTGCAGCTCGTGGATTGACATGTCGCATTCTATTATTATTGGTGCCCATGACTTGATATCATAATATAGAGATGAACAGCTATGAGCTCCTTGTAGTATTACGAAAGCTATGATGTTCCATAAAAAATGAATGACTTAGATAATATTTTCTTAAAAATTATTGCTTGTATCATTTGAAATAATTAATCAATGAAAAATATTTTCATTATCAACAACAATTTATATTAAAAATAGTTTCATAGATGATGAAAATATTTTTTATTTATTCAATTTTGTAAGCGATATAAGTGATCATTTTTATGAAATATTTTCAAAATCATTCATTTTCTGTAGATCAAACGAAGTCTACGGCTATAATAATGACAATAGTGAGTTTAAAGTGATCGGTTGAACAGCATGACCTTTATAACGAGGATATGAAAAAAAAAAAACCAATTAGAATAATCAAAAAACATATGACGAGTTTTAAGACTTGCACATTATAATAATAGCTTACAGAGAGTTCTGACTATTGATTCGTTAATTGTATGATAAAATTCAGGAATATGTAATTCTTTTCTATTAATTTCCTGTGATACGTTTTCATGACACAAAATGCTGCAGTTTTTTTTTTTTTTTTTTAAATTCAGATAATGGCAATAAAGCAGGAGAAAATTCATGGTCATTACTTCTCATGAGCACATCCTACCAAAACGAGAATTAAAGTGAAACAGATCGTTGATTATCTCGGGATTATTCAAAAGGGTCGTGACTGCTTTCAAGTCTTGCGTCGTTACAAGAAAGAAATATATGTATACTTTTTGCTTGGTCAATTTATAGGAATTCAATAATACTTATTTCATTCATTTAAATTTGTCAAAAATGGGTTTTATAGTATTTGAGATAGCTAAATAATGAATACATATTTATAATTGCATACTCAAAGTCCAAGCTTTGCAGAGAATGGTAAGAAAGCTTAATTACTTCTTTCTATTACTTTTATAATTAGGTGGCGAAATTAGCTCTTTTTCTCGCTCCCCTCAATCGACTTTAAAAGCCTTATTCACTTATAGTTACTTATATAAAGTAAAGAAGACTTCCTACTTTTAAGAATAGTTACTTATTCTATGAATATTGAATATATACATATGCATGTGCGTAAATTCATGATTTTATTTTATCTCACATGTTTCATGTATTAAAATATGGGTACTTTCTATCTTACAACAACCTTTTTTTTTTTTTTTGTGTAAATATGTGAATATCATTGATAAAATGAGGTATAAAAGTTTAGGGAAATCATGTAGCATTTCAAAGAGACTAATCATGCGAAAAGATGGAGGAAGGAAGCCTTCATACGGTAGCCAATAAAACATTTGCCTAGAAAGGCTCACACTGTTGGTAGAGTGACGTTTTACCTCTAATGACCTTTCAAATCCTAGCCGACAAAAGATGAGGCTCACTATTTTACAACAACCTTCATAAGGAAGACTTCAAATCTCAAAATAATTTTCTTTATCCACATATATTGATACTACTTATTTGTCTCATGTATTTATTTATATAATTTTTTCCATTACTAAATGATTTAAATATTTCACACCTTAGTGATTTTTCCTTAATTTATCAAGTATCAATTCCTTGCACACACGCAATGTGTGTACACATTTGCGTGCGCTAATTATTGCAACATACTCTATATGAAGGCAAATAAGAAGGCCACAACTTGGGGCAAAGTTCTAAGGAGTGCATGGAAGAAGTCTAGGATACTAAGGGCAGTTATTGAAAGCTCTCTTTAACCTATTGAAAGCAATTGAAAACTAGATATGCACCTAAGATGAAAAGCATCCTATTTCTCTCAGAAACGATCCAAAAGAACCAACCCTTACCTTTAAGTCCTAAGTCTCCTAATTCCAAACGTTCATCCACCTCGTTCTAACAACAGTAAGATTGGTTTCTTGCCTACTGCCAGTTAATTTTGTATAGAGATTTCAGTTGTAGATTTAGCATCGCACTTGTAAGTAATGCTCGATGCTGAGAATATTTTTTTTACTTTTTTTTTTGTGAGTGATATTTTGAATCAACTTTTATCTAGGAAATTGGTTTCTTTGTTTTCAGGAATTATCAAATCAAATATATAAATAAACCAAAGCCGGCCACGTGATTTTCTTGTATAGTTTGTACTCAATTAGCCAAAGATCGTAACTTGATATAGATTAGGCTTCACATTATGTCCAGCTTTTTTAGAGCGATACCTTTTGTCTCGAGAAACATAGAGAAGAATTTAGTTACCTTGTCTACTTTGCTGCTTATTAAATTATCCTCATGTAAAAAATGTTGTGAACCTAATAATAAGTCTGTGAATCAATCCGCATCCTTTTACGAATAGTCAAATGATTATTTGGAACGTTTTCGTGCCATTTCGGTAGGAGTTCCTTTCGGTTGGTACAAGAAAGATCAGAAAAGGGAATCAAGAAAGAAAAACGAGATCTTGCCACTTGAAGAAGATTATCTGCTCAGGGAATGGTGGCACCAACATGCCAGTGCATAACCAAATACACAGTGCAAACATTTCGGACCTTGTCTATCTCATCATATAAAGGGACAAATGAGGGAATGTTAGGATTGTGTGGAGCTTTCAGATATAACAAACGCAGTTGATAGTTCCTTAAAATCCCCAACTGAAGGTATCCCTAAGCAACAAGTGCCCTTTACCTAAAGAACAATGCAACCAACAGAAAGCACGTTGCCTTAAATTCTTCATTCACAAAGGTTGTTGTCCTGCAACTATCAGGCTCAGTTACTTTCAAGATCGAGGGGTGTTTTTCAAGATTGTCTTTCAAGAATTATTTTAAAGCTAAGAGTCAGACAATAATGATGGGGGAGAGGATGATTTTGATGCTGCATTACACGTCTGCATTTGCTATTAACATCGCAGAAAAGAACAAAGGCCTCTGCGTGAAGCCCAGTCTTTCCTTTTCAATGGGCAGGTGTTTCACTGTCATTTTCAGCTACAGCTGCAATATTTAGCATTATTCACCGAGCTCCATCTGAAACTGATACTTTCCTCTCTCTCCCTTTTTTTGTCTCTTCCTTTGTTTATTCCAAGAGCAGATGCTTTGAAGAAAGCAAGAAACAAGGTGTGACAGCAACCCCAGTGGCGAGGACATTGTTTCTAAGCGGGTAAAACTATTCTGGTTTGCGATAAATCGTATTATCATGTGACACTGAGTGTTTCGAAAATACTTGTTAAGTATTCGTAATTAACAAAAAGAAAAGTGCATTTCATTTAACAAAACGCAACTATATTTCCTAACTACGTCTCTTTATAGAGAAGTGCATGATTACCTAAAGTAGTGATCCTTCAACTAGCCTGGAATTTTTCACTTCTTATTTAATTTTTTTTTTTGGGGGGCGTCCCTTGAATGCATGATTTATTTACAGCTATCAGGGATTGATGGTATGGACCAATGAGGGTGGGGGGGAAAACATAAAGTGAAACCTCTAGGGTTTGACATGCTCGGAGGAGTATCATCTGCTATTCCCAGATTTTACAGCTCTCTACCTCTGAGTCGAAAATAAATATTGGGTTGATGAGATTAAGCAGTGTTAATATAAGGACACTAGTAAGTATTTTCAACAACAAAGTCCTTGGCGAGCTAAAGTCCTTCTCATATGATTACTCGGCGAGTTCTCTTCAAAGACACCGATCAACCAAATCCGAGTAAAAATAAATGGTTTTTGTGAATATTTGGCGAGAACACTTTCTTCTTTAAATGTAATTGATGGTAACTTCTTATGTGCAAATTTCCCTTCGAAAATCCCTTATCTAGTATTCTGTGACTCTTATTCAACAAAAACACCATCAAAACAAAGGATCCCATTGTTGATATTCTAACATATTTCCTAACCCAACAACTATAAGAGTGAGATTTTCCCCTCGTTGATCGGAATTTTTAGCTGTTTCGGTGCTTAATCTAAAAAGGGCACAAACAAAACCGGTCCGAGCACGACCACATAAACTTCATCAACTGTGCACACACCGCATAGGGGCAGCAGTTGCAGAAGGGAACCCTACTTACAATTTAGGTCAGATTTAATGATGGATTCTGGACCAAAAGACATTAAATGTGCCTCATACAATCTCCATCTCCCCTTTCTCTCTCTACATAGGACCCAAAATCTGTAACCAGATCATCGCTCTCGTTCAATCAATTGTGTATGACATAAATGTGGGTCTTGTGGGGTGGGTGGCTGTTCCTCTGAAGCTCTCTCTGCTGCCCTGACCCGACGCTCCCACCCGCCACCCCACCCACCCCACCCCCATTGGCTCTGAGATTGATAGATAGAGCAGATGGGCTCAAAAATCCCCAAGAATGATTTATTTGTCCTGCCTGGAAAACCCAAATTTCAAATTCGCAAGATTCAAAGTTAGCAGAAACTGACAAGGAAATTGACATGATGGTCATAAATATCGAAGAACCAAAAACCGAAAAACAGAAGAGGGCCAAGCCAGGATCCGACCAGACTGCCGAGGACGAACAATTTTGAGTGGACCACATGCCCCCCCTCCTTTTCCCCTCAATTTCTGTCGATTTTCTCTCTCTCTCCTTTTTTTCCCTCTTCGTTTTTTCTTGATCTTGCTGCTAGAGAAAGGGACCCATCAGATCCAAATCCAAGGACTGACCACCAACCAGATACTGGAGTCCGGGGCCCACTGAATTAGGAAATTTAGGTTTGCAAAATTTGGTTTTTCAGGGCTAAGGGGGGTCCCATTATTTTGGCTTATTGGAGTTTTTTCACCCCCAATTTTTTATCTTTTAATTCATTTGTGTCCCTACCATGGCTGTGTAGAGCTTTGGATGGTGATAAGAATAGCCATAATAAGTAACTTCTGTGATTGGTGACAGGGTACGGGATGGGCCATGTGGGGAGAATGGCTACATCATAGCCGTAGGATGGGCCTGGTCAACACATGAAGATTGGTAATCAATCTCAAAAATCAAGAGGCAGTAAATAAACTTTTCTATGAGATCGGTCAATTTCCATCAGCCATGTGATTGTTTAGCTGATTCCTAGGTATGTACCTTTTCTTCTTTTTTACTAGGTTCCATATCATTGATGTAATGTGATTTACCTTCTGTAATTGGCATCTTCTTAATTATGAAAAAAAGTTCAAAATGATTTTTGACTCTCCTACGTTAATTCGTGACCAGCACTCTGAAAATACCAACAGGAGCACTTCTCTGGACAATTTATAAGGCCGAGGACAATTTATAATAATAGGATTACACTTTTGAGTTGTTCTAGTTATGACAATAAAATGTGGCGATCACACCCTTCTAATATAGAGTTGTAAGTTCCAATTCCTATTGAGAACTATGCATTGATTTGTGTGCAAAATAGAAGAGCTAATCTCGCCTTGGATTAGGAATATTACTCTCTCGAATTTACTAAGGATATATCATCACCGGTCACCCTTTTGACCTTTTAACAATAAAGTAGGAGATGCCTTAAAAAGCTTTGCTTTGAAGAGAAGAGAAGAGAGAGAGAGAGTCTATGCAAAAGTTAATTGTTGCAAAATTAGGTATTTGGTGTTCTTTTTATCACATCACCATCAATTTAGAGTCATCTCATCAAAGTTAGATGGCATATCCTTTTCTCGCAATCCCAATTTTAAAAATCAATGACAATGCGTCGCAGCAAGAATTTGATTAGTTTATGCGTGCTTATGTGCTATATTAACGTCTCAAATAGCATGCAACTCTAAATGATTGTGAATTGTGATGGAGATTAGTGTGTGACACCCTGTCTCTTTTTAAGAAAATGATTGTATCCTCCTTTGCACCTTCCTAAATTGTTTTCCATGCTGTGTTTGAGAAGGTGTAGAATAGATTTTTTTTTAAAAAAAAAACAAGAAGAAGAATAAAAAATCAAACAAAATAGGTTGACTTTACTTTCTAGTACTTGGTACCAAACTTGTGAACTCTACATCATCAACAGTCTCCATCAAACATCGAATTGTTAAGATTCCAATCAAATAATGCGTAGAAGGTAAACCAACATAATGAAATGCTATGAGCAATCCTAGTCTGAATGTACTCGAAGAGGTCACATTTCAACATATTTTCGTCATTTTCAATTTGGCGTAGTCTTTTAGGAATCGTGCACGCTTGAAATTTGACATTTAGTTACTACGTGTATTCAAAACCTTCCAGAATAATCACACGTTTACATGAATAGCCAATCAAATTTTTTCCGGAGTCTTTAATATTGAGAAATTGTTCCGTGTTTTAGAAGGAAAGCATAAAGTCAATTAAGGAAAAAGTCAGGATAAACACACCATTAATGAGAAAAAAACCTTGGATTGATTGACTTTTGAAACTGAGTTTTGAATGTTGAACGAGCTCGCTGAGTCCAAATTAGAAGAAGGCTGGTCTTGGCGACCAAACGTGATGGCCCAATCTTTCCTTTTCGGGCCTCATAATGTTAGGGACCAGGCTTTAAGTCCATTCTGGCCCATTTAACCAATTGCATTCCATTTTCTTGCTTGTAAACTCTAAAATGTAAATGCATACAATGAAACAAGGGTGAAGTATAGTTTTAGTCTTCCAAGTTTTAGCATATGCGTAATTTAGTTCTCTAATTTTTTATTTGGTTCGATTGAGTCATCTAACTTTCTTGATATGTGCAATATAGTAGTCTAAGACTACATTTAATAGTTAGAATATAATTCAGGATATGATAAGTGTTTGGTTCTTACCCAAGACAAGATAATATCAAGAATAAGAGGAATATAACTCGAATAAAAATATCCCATGAGGAAGGTGTGATAAAAGTGGTTAGAATTTCTAATATTTATGACTAAAAGTTATTTTTCTCAAATAATAAAATTCTTAAATTAATAAAATTAAAATAATATTTGACTAAAAATAATATTTAAATTAAATTATAAAAAATAAAATTCAAAATAACAACAATTTCGTTTTTATTTATTCCTATTTTTATTTATAAATTCAAATCTCTTTTTATCTTATAATGCATATTTAGCATTTATATTTATTACATATTTTAGGTATTTTAATATTTTAGGTATATTAGTATAGTTTATTATTTAAATAAAAAATATTATTAGAGAATGATGGAAAGGAAAAAAAAAAAAAAAAAAAAAAAAAAGAGAAGGAAATATTAAAAAATAAGCAAATTAAAATAAAGTAGGCAAGAATGTCATGAGAGATTCTTATCATTTTCATTTGTATAATCTATAGCTTCATTTGCACTTATGTGTTATTCATAGTAAGTAATGGATACGATATGATGTAAAAAATTCGACTTTATTATTACGATTCACCAAACAATTTATGGATATAGCAAAAATTTTCAATTTCAAATCTTATCTTATTCAATCAAATCCTGACGACCAAACACAATCTAAGTTTTATTCTGTACAATCAAGTTCTCTAACTTTCTTGATTCATGCAATCAAATCCTTCATTCAATTCACCAAACCATCGTGTTAATCAATGACGCGGCATTGTCAGTGTGACATGTTAAGATGGATGCAAATGAGCGCCATATTAACGAAAAGCAAACCGGGTGAAAAAGAAAAGAGAAACCCTAATTTGATAATGTTAATAACAACGGGTAAATGAAGCAGTGGATTGCACAAAGCAAGAGAACATTTGAAGACTTGAATGGATAAAATAAAACTTAGAGGATTAAATTGCATATATCAAGAACGTTTCAAGATTTGAACGGACAAAATAAATCTTAGAGGAGCAAATCACGCAAAATGATGACGGTAGAGGAGTTGATTGTATAATATTTGAAATTTTATGAACCAAAATACATATACACTGAAACGTAGGACTAGGACTTTGCCCAACCCGTAAAAGAAAGATAATTTAAATAAAATGAAATAAAGCACTTAACGGTATCATGATTTGCAATGAAATTTCTTATATCTTCCTTTTTTAATACAAGCAGGATGAAGTACGTTGTCTTCAGTAGACCTTCATATACCTAACCGTATGAAGTGTATACCTACAAGATAATTATTCTAAAAGTTCCGAACCTATTGTACGGTAATCAATTTAATTCTAGAATTTCTAGTTTGGCCAATTTAATCCTAAATTTTTTGACAATTTTCCAATGTGACACTTTAACCAGAAATAACTGATGTAGAAGTCGAACATTTTACATAATACAGCCAGCATTGATATGGACGATTTTATAAATTTTTTGAAATATTCTGAATTTTATTTTTGCCCCCTTTCTCTATTTCCTATTTCCCATTATCGGTTGTTGGGCCTTGGCGATGGCCAACAAAGGTTGCCAACCACAGCAAGGACCAAGATGCCCTTGCCAACCCTCAACCAGATTTGGTGATTATAGGACAATAAAGAAGCTTATTACATTTTAGTCACAAAACTAATTAGAATGATGGTCACATGATAACATCTCCATAATAATAGATGAGAATCGACTGTACCTAGTACTTGGCACTTCTTGTTGCCCACAACCCAGTACCGCTAGCAAGCATATTACATAATATTTATAATTCCCTTCAATTATTGATGTATATCTTTCACAATTTTAAATAAAAAGGTCATAACATATTAATCACAGAACTGATTAGAAGGACAGTCACATTATAACATTTTACATAATAATAAATGAGAATCGACTGTACCCAATACTTGGCACTTCTTGCTACCCACAACCCCGTACCTCTAGCAAGCATATCACATCATGTTTATAATTCCTTTCAATTATTAATGTATATCTTTCACAATTTTAAATAAAGAAGCTCATAACATATTAATCACAAAACTTTAGGACAGTCACATGATAACATCTACATAATAATAGATGAGAATCTACTGTACCTAATACTTGACACTTCTTGCTGCCCACAAACCTGTACCTCTAGCAAGCATATCACATCATGTTTATTTTTCCTTTCAATTATTGATGTATATCTTTCACAATTCTTAAAGTATCGTGGCCTATCCTCAATCTCGAAACATTCTGCTCTGATAATCATTCAGTTTTGGTGGAATACGCGGCCTATTGGGATCGAATGGAATTGACGAAAGGATCTAAAAGGTCTATTAACCAACATTTTATCCCAAAGAATGACGAAGTAGTCTTGTCGATGGACTTGGACCGGAAGCATGCTAAAGCAAACACTATCAATCCACAAGTTGGACATAAAATCTCGGGTCATATTCTAATCTTTTCCTTTGCATTCATATTTTAGCTCGTGTTATATGAACTCGCCCTGTCCACTATTGTGAGTCTAGAGGCAAGCTAGGTCACGGGAGTCTAGAGGTATAAGTATAATAGAAGTGCCAAAACTTTCATACAACGTTCACTTGAGTACCAATTTTTTTTCGCTCACTTGAGTGCCGCATCGAAGAGAAATCAATTAGTTGAGTGTCAATTCCAACCAAATGTTCTACGTGGAATTTTTTTAAATTTTTTTTTATTTCCATATGTATTTTACCTTTTTTTTTTTAGGGTCAGCAAGGATTGCGACCCTTGCCAACCATGACCGCCTCACCCACCCAGATTGGGGGAGGGCTACCTTGCCCTCGGCCGTTGGGTGGCCACAGGTGACGCCACCTAGAGCAGGCAAGGTTCGTCGCAGGCCCCAACGGCCTCGCCCAAGGCCTTTGCGACAAGGGCAGCCATATCTAGGCAAGGTCACGAGCGCTCTCACCGGCCGCTAGGCGGCAATGGGCGATGCCACCTAGAGTAGGTGATGGTTGTGGCAACCTCACCCAAGGCCTTCGCGGCGAGGGCGGCCAAATTTGGGCGGGGACTACCCTCACCGCAAAGGCCCTAAGCAAGGCCATTGAGCCTTGCCAACGGCTGGCAAGGCCGTGACGACCCTCTTCTGCTTTGGGTGGCGTCGCTCACGACTACTTAGAGCTTGACACTGCCTAGAGCAATCTCGCCTATGGCTTTCATGGTGGGCAAGGTGACACGTGGCTGATGGGGGTCGTTGGTGACCCTCATTGACCCTAAAGAAAAAAAAAAAATAAAAGCAAAAAATAAAAATAAAAAATTGAAAAATAATAATATAATATTAAAATAATATTTTTCGATGGTCACGTCAGACGATCAGCGGTCATGTCAGCTTTTCCAATGGGCCAAATTAGAAGTGGCACTCAAGAGATCGATTTTTTAAATTTATGATACTCAAGTAAACGAAAAAAGTTTTGGCACCAAAATAAGTGCCGTATAAAAGTTTTGACACTTGTACCATACTTATCCCGGAGTCCAAAAGATATGTGACAAGAACTTGGGCAACTCCATTCTCTTTTATCTCGCCAACGAAGTGCACCTTCATCTGTCTGTTTGGATGACGATAATGCTAACTTTGGAGGGCTTGAACCTGAACTAATGGGGCAATGCTATAGTGCACAGGTGTTTATAATTAATCGTATATCCTTACATGTTGTCACAACTCCTGTATATATTATCATAAGGGTCATGTTTTTTCTACCCTCATCATAGCTAAAACACTCCCCGTCACATTATTTTGATAATATTAACCTTTATGAGTCCCATCATTTTATAACATCCTTTTTCATTTGGTTCTGATTGTTTGTTTGTTTTCTTTGTCTTTTCTTGTGAGTCCCATTTTCCTCCTCTTCTCTTCGTTCCCTCTTAATTCTAATCATGGCTCAAGCCTTAGTAATATCTATAAATAAATAAATAAATAAAAAAATAAAAGCTCTATGGTCTATCTCTATCACTTGTTCTCCAGGCCACGACATGCTCATCAATTTTTGAATCCCTAAACAGAGTTTGATGCCTAAGAACATAATAGACCTAAAGGTTCTCACATCGAACTTCTTTATGGCAATCAAAATGCAAGGATCTAAATAATCAATGGGCAATAGGGCTGCCTCATCGCATAAGGGCTCGAACTTGAGGGTTGAGTTCGTAATCACCTCTTCAGCCCTCTTAGTAGCCGGTGGCGACAACTCAATGACCAAGATCGGCGCCAAAGTAAGAAAGAGCACAGGGGCGAGGAGGGGCAAATCCTTGATGGTCTTCAGGATGGAACTGTTGTTCTTGAAGGTGGCATTTTCAGTTTGCATAAGCAACTTAGTGAGAGCAGGGGCGAATTTGGGCCATGGATCTAGAGGCTAGTAGGTAATAACAAATTGGTGGAGAAGCATAAATTGTTGATTAGCTTGATGAGGTTTCAAGCAAGGGCTTCAACTCTTGGATCTAAATTTTTAATGGGGGTTTCTCTTGTCTTCATGATTGATCAATTGAAGAGTCTGATGTGAAATGGGACACTGAATAACACAGGGCGAAAGAGATGGAATGGGGTGAAGAGTGAAGAGATATGAGATGGGTTTACTTACAGTTGAGCTTTGAGTTGAAGAAATTGAGATGGAAGTGGACTAGTTGGGTAAGGAGGTAATTTCTGCAAATCTGAGCTTCAACTTAGTGAGTTGTTTGTGTCGGAGATGGATGTTTTTTTTCTTTGGTACTATTGATATACGTTGGGGGTTCTAAACACTAGTCAATTATTGAAATGAAAGGGGTGTTCAAGAAAGAGAGATAATAAAAGAAATAAATGAGAAGAAGGAAGGTGGCACAAGCAAAAAAATCCGTCATAGTGAGGGGGAAAAGATAGGGCCCAAAAAGGTTAATATCGTGGAATATTCTGACGAGAGATGTTTTAGCCATAATGAGAGGGGATAAAGCCATAATACACATAAATCAGAGATTTGCGATTCCACGGACAAGATGTATTCTTTTCCGACAGTCATCAAGGTTTTGATTATTTGAGGCACGCCAGTCTCGACTGTTGTGACTGATGCGAATCGAACAGCAAGTTATGGACCTGGTCATAGTGTTTCCCACCAAAGAGAAACACACTTTACTCTAGGCAGAAGTACAGCCCAAGTGCCAAAACTTGGCACGAGGGGACACTTAGGTGTGTTTGTTTGTATTTTTTTTTCTGTTTATAAACAAAATTTCTGTTTTTTATTCTAGGAACAAAAAAGAACAGAAACGCGTTTGTTTGCATTTTTGTTCCAAATCTGTTTTTTTGTTCCCGGGAACAAAATTAGAACATAAATAAAAAACAAGAAAAAGTTATTTTTTTGTTCCAGAAACACTTTCAAAAAACAAAATTTCTCTCTCTTCTATTTTTCTTCTCTTTCTTTCTTTTTCTTTTCTTTCTTTTTTTCTTTTGGTCGCCGGCCTGGCCATGGCCGATCGGCCGTCGAGGGCCGGCGACCGTCGAGGGCCGGCGACCTCGCCGGAGCGTCGCCACGTCCCCGGCGAGGCTTGGCCTCGCCTTGGCTGGGCGAGCTCGGGCTCGCCCAAATCCGACAAGGCCTAAGCCTTGCGCCGACCGACGACACTCGGCCTCGCCTTGGCGGGTGAGCTCGAGCTCGCCCGCATTTGGCGCCTCCTGGCGATGGCCGGGCGAGGCCGAGCCTCGCCGGTGGTCGGGCGAGCTCGGCCTCGCCGGATCTAGGCGAGCCCGAGCTCGCCCGACCAAGGCAAGGCCAAGCCTCGCACCGGCCGATGCTCGGCCTTGCCTTGGTTGGGCGAGCTCGACCTCGCCGGATCTAGGTGAGCCCGAGCTCGCCCAACCAAGGCAAGGCCGCCGACCCTCGTCGGCTAATCGCGCCGGCCATGGCCAAGGTCGGCAACCGGCCACAAGGAAGAAAAAATGAAAAAGAAAAAGGAAAAAAAAGAAAAAAGAAAAATAAAAATAAAAAATAAAAATTAAAAAAAAAAAAAAAAGAACACAAATTTACCAAACATGTTTTGTTATTTTTTTTTTTTCGGGAACAAGTTTACCAAACGCGTTCTTCGGTCAAAAATTGTTCTCCGGAACAGAAATAGTTTTTTTTTTTTTATTTCTATTCCTTAGAACAATTTTTGAATAGAAACACAAACAAACACACCCTTAAGTGCCAAAACTTTAAAAGGTATACTTAAGTGCCATTTTCTTTGAAAAGTGGGACACTTAAGTACCACCTCGGCGAATCTTACCGAAAATCTTACGTGGCAATATTTTATTATTTTCGTTTGCCTACGTGGCTCGTCGGAGAGCGACTCGACTCTAACTCACCCGAAACAACGTCGTTTGCAAAATAAAAGCCCCGAATATGCAAAAACAACGTTGTCTCCCAAATTAATTAAATTTAATTTAAACTTAAATTTGTTGAAAATAAAAAATTAAAAAACTAAAAATTAAAAAGGGGGAGGGGGTCGAAGGGAGGCGGGCGGGGCGAGCCCTCGCCGTCACCGCCAAGAAGGGCCGGCGACGGAAGGGGGAGGGTCGGCGGGGTGGCCGGCCCCGGCCGATCGACAACAAGGGCCACGAGCCCTAACCATATGTGACCCTCGCCTAGATCCGGCGAGGGCTCGGGGCCCTCGCCACCGGTCGACCGGTGTCGCCGGCCCCCGGCCGTGGGCCGGCGACCCCGGCCGATGCTCCCCCACCATCGTCATCCCTTCCCGAACGGTGGGGGCGGCGAGGGCCCGCGAGCCCTCGCCCAAGATCTAGGCGAGGGCTCGTGGCCCCGCCGCCGGTCGGCCAAGGGCCAACCACCCGGCCGACCCTCCCCCTCCATTGCCAACCCTTCTCGACAACGGCGGGAGGCGGTGGTGACGAGGGCTCGCCCTCAACCGCCTCCCTTCCCCCCCCATCCCCCCCTTTTTTTTTTTTTTAATTTTAAGTTTTTTTTAGAATATTTTAAATAAATTTAAGTTTAAATTTAATTTAATTAATTTTTATATTAATTATTTACATATCGAGACAAAACAACGTCGTTTTTGCATTTTCTCACCACGTCAGTGTACAAAACGACGCCGTTTTGCACTCACATCGCCGGAAAATTGCCACGTTAGCAATTTGGCCGGAGTGACACTTAAGTAATCCATTTTACTCCGATTTTGGCACTTAATGTACCTTTCCGAAATTTTGGCACTTAAATGTCCCTCCGTGCCAAGTTTTGGTACTCAACGCACCTCCTTTACTTTGCTAACAATGGCCCAATCTTGGCTTGGGGCATTAGACAAACAACGACGGTAGCTGCGGAAACTCAAACAAACCAAAATTTTAGTTTCCAGCTCGACGACTCATACCAGAACTGGTGAGATCTAGATTGTGATCATTCGGAATGTATTCCGCGAAGACTCCGGCTTTCTAGCTGAATTTTCGGTTTTCCACTAACAAAGGCGGAAGATAAATGAATGCAAAACTAATAGATTAAAACATAAGAAGAGGTGGATAAGGCGTATCTTTTCATCCAAAATCAGGTTTGAACGTGATAAAACATACGAGAACAACATAGTTAAGTCTGATTTTAACCATTTCTGTTTTCAGTTCTGTGGCTGGAGTTGAAGCTTAACTTGGCCTTGGCCCTTGACTTTGGTCTGGAATCCCATTGAACCTGAAATACTTGATTCCAAATCCATTCAAATTGTCTCTTTCAAGGAAACCGACATCCGTTCGTGGGTTTGGAGTTTTAGCACATCCAGAGCAACAAATGGGAGAGAAATGTTATCTCTATCAAGAAACTGCGCAAGCTCGCTTTGAGAATGCAACATGATAGAAATTAGCTAGAAACAGAGCATTGTGTGCCGGGGGTAGGGAAGCAATATAAGAAAAGGCAATCGATGCAATCTTGAATACTTTAGAAATTCAGTTCTGATATACCCGGAGAGTCACCACACCGTAGTCAAACTGTGCACGTACTTGTTAGATGATCAAACGATTGCATCAAGAAGCAACTTCAAGCATGCTCCCCGGAAAGCTTCTATATACAAAGCAATTCCCTGCATTTTCGATCTACAGTGTCGGTGAACGTCCAGATGACACAGTGTCCGGTCTTTGCTTCACCACGAACGGACCTCTAAGTTCTTCAAGAGGTTGGGTCTGGCACATGCAAGATTTCTTCTCTTTTCTCTACTCTTGCAATTCCCAGGTTGCATGAAGATTGCTCACGAAGAAATCCACTCAATTAAATCCTAAACAAAGCCTTGCTAGCAAGGACATTTTTTTTTAACTTCCTTATTTTGGAGCTATCAAGCTTTCTATATGGAGAGAATTCCCCTGCGACTCCACATACGGCCTAACGAAAGTACGGCGCCACCAGACCTCAAATGCCCTCTGAAGATTCGGGCAATTATCGCCAGCCTTCAAGAAGCTGCCCAACCAGGAAAGTAGAATGCTCTGCTGGTCCTCCAATGGTAGGGTCAATATGGTCCTACCGATCCCTTCTTCCACAACCTTACGATCGAAGGACCTACACCCGTGTTGCAACCAGCTGTAATCGTTGATCAACGGCTGCAACCAGGTCTTCAACAACATCTGGCGTGTCTCCTTGGATGGCAACAACTGTCCTCTTCCAATTCCTACGAAGAGCCGTGCTGTGATGCAACTCACATGGTAGCGTGACATTACAGGAAGTTTCCCGTGTAAGGTCGCAAGTTCTTGTTGGCCAGCCCACATGATGGCGAAGTCATCCGCCGCTTGTCTGTCGGCTAAAATCTCTAGCAGCCAAGTGAGGTTATCGGACTCCACGGCTATCTGCTTCACCAACATTTCTTTGCCAGCAATAATGCTATCATTCGATTCCAGTTCAGTGGCTTGCTTGAAACAAGAGACTAACGCATATAAACAGCTCCTGCATGAGTTATAGATGGCTTCATTACAACTGGGAAGACTACTGTTGTTCTCCTTGAGGAGCTTCAGCACAATGGATTTCATCTCACGTCGACCTCTTTCCTCATTACTCTTGAGAACCATATCCATTATCTGAGAGAGCGTGTCTTTCGATGGGGCAGAGGCATTAGATGAGACTCTCTTCAGGATGGGAGTGACACCAATTCCTTCACCCTGGAGGTGCAAGATGGACGACACTACTTTCTCTTCTTCATCATCGTCGACCCAAGGAACAGCTTCCAAATATTGCACGCATGAGTGTATGCATTGGTTAAAGCCAAGTGCTTCTGCGACCTGTGAAAGGCAAATATGTGTCAAGTTGTTGACATCAGAGAAGCCTCGTTGGACATTCACTGAAAAGTTTGTCACTGATTTAAAAGAAAAGAAACGCAAGGCAAGTGATTTTGACATAACTAGAAAAGAAAAGTTACTATGATGACATTGCATCTTCAAGTAATTTGAGAGAATATATTCAAGAATCAGACTTCTTCAAATATCAAGTATTCATAAGATCATGCAATCACAAAACATAAGCCCAGATGCAACAGCCTTATCAGGTCATGGTGGGTTCAGTTAGGGAAAATTAACTTTCAACTGAAATAGGAGGGTTCCTGCTCAAGTAGCGGCTTATCTAATTGAAGATCATGTATTAACAAATTATGTCACAGCCTCATCATATGCTATTTAAGGCCAACACACAAGGAAAAAAGAAAATTTTAACAGCCTGATTATGAGAGTTCATTATATCCAGGATGGGCACTTGATGCACCATGTGTTTATCAGTTCCAATATTTCCCTCAAGAGAATCATCAACTCCTTAGACAAAACGAAATCTAGTCATTTAAATTGTTGGCCCTTTGCAACTTAATAAACCATTTACCCCATGTTTTCTCTCAAAGGTCCAGCAAGAACTATGATGTCTTCTAACCAACCAGCTTAAACCAAAAATCTTCTATTGAGGGTATTCAATTCTTATCAGGTAAAATTAAGTTAAAGACTCCATTTAATAAATAATCAATATTTCAAAATTTAAATAATGGAATTACAAGTCTGCTATAATCACTCAAGTCAATCAAAAAACTCATTTGCATGGGCCACATCCTAGCTCAAATGTGCTGCAGGTAACCCTTGAATGGTTCTCAAAGCCGATCCTTGAGGTTGAGACTAGTACCAATTACCATCATCACCAAAACTAATAGCCCTTATATCTTGTATGTGGCAATGAGGAGCTCTAAAAATTGTAGCAAACAAGCTAGACACTAGCATCTTGAGCCACCACCTAGGAAGAGAGAGAGACCAGAAACACAGCTTATAAATTCACAATAATGGTGCATGAGTCTATTACCTATCCAACTAGATGTCACATCAATTTTAACCCACTAAACAATTAAGTGAGGGCTAGACCCCTATGTGATAATCCTGTCATGCATGACTCATCCAATTAATTTTTTTGCAACTTGATGTCCTGCTATGTGCTCGTAAGCCATAAGGTATTTGCTCAATGACACACATATCATCATAACCAGGCAATTAACCCCAAAGCATCCAAAATATGATTAAAAAAAAAAATCTGGTAGGACCTCTTGAGATCAATCATCCAAAGCCTAAAGCCTACACAGCCCATTGTATGTTCATTCAGTTATATAGCCATGCCATGTTTCACTAAATATTCAGCTGCTGACATGATAATTCAAGTGCTCTTAGGTTACAAGAAATCTACAAACTCAAGTATATTGATGCAGTAAAACAACAATTACTTTCTGTGCCGAATACCTAATGATCCATTGACATCTGCTAGATTAGGGAAGTGTCATCTAAAGGGACAAGTCTTGGCTACATTACTGCAGTAATGCTATTGGAGTAGGTGTTCATTGATTACAATCTGTAAAGAGATATCCATAAGCCCCTCTATTGCAATTTCTAATAAAAAGTAGAAAGTAATAATCAGTATTATCAAATAATCATAATAAAGAGTCAACTGTCAAAAAGGACAACAGATAAACAATGAAGTCATATTTGAGGCATTTTCGCATTATTCAAACAAACGGCCAGAAGCTCTCCGCAGTTTGAATTTGTGAAGTTCATCTAAATACTCTAGATTAAATTAATGACTGAAATACATAAATTACATCATTAAATTACGTAACCAATAGAAGAAGATCCTGCTCAACATCTGGAATTGCATAAGCAAATGGAGACCTAACTGCTTCAGACAGGTTATTTTTGGTTAACAGCTCCGAGAACCCATGAGTCAATAAGGGATCTACAGAGCGCGCTTAAATACCCTACAAGCTTTATGAAGAGGTACTGTTGAGTCTTGCCCTAATCAAATTTTACAGGAGGTCCCCCATGGCCTCGCTACAATTTGATCGATTGCAGATGCGTGGATGAAGGTTTTCATCGTTGTTTTGTCTATTTTCTCAGTCAAAAAAACCATGTTATCCACCAATCGCATTTTTTTCTTATGTCTACAAAAGTCTGTAACCCTTCTAGCCTATATACTGAGAAACTTCAGTCTAAGAGCCTGCCGGAAAGGTAAACAAGTTTGCACCCTAGAAAGACCCAAATCTTAAGAGACATGGTAAAAGCTTGCCAACTAGGGGACCACCTTATATCAATCAGATACTTCCAGACTGTGCTGTTGCAATATGATAAATTGCCTTTTGAAGAGAATCTCTAGATTTGAATTTGCCATAGCGTGGTCTACTCGAATAGACAAAGACATAAGACAAATGAATCAGCATGCCTCACAGCCACCCCGGTAGACGACTCTCTTTTTTTCAACTCTTCTGCTGTACCTTCCAGTGCAACCAACCGAAGCAAATGGCCCTTACATGAAGTGTCATCAAAATTCACCTAGTAATACCTGTTTATGCTTGGTTTTCAAATTTGGCACATTGTCCACTGTACAAGGAAACATGCAATGTCTCTGAATAACAGCTATGAGTTGCTGTATAACGTGAATGGCAAGCTCTTTTCTTTTTAAGAGTCGCATGAAACAGGGAATAGTGAATGGAAACCCTCTCTATAAGCTGAAACAGAACTGCAGCCCTGACTGTAGCTTCTTTTACAATGGATAAAAGAGAGTAACTTTCTCCAGAAAATTATCCAGAGAGAAACCATCAACCCTTGTTAACAAGTGTAGGCTTCATCAAAATACTATTATGCACTGTTGAACTATCGCTGTATAGAAAGGTAGAAAACAACTACATGACTCTTAGGATTATGAATTACCTTGAGTATGCGTAGAACTCGGGGAACAGTTTGCTTGATCATCCTCTGCTTCATATCTTTGCAATACATTAGTCCGACAGTTTCAACGTATATCTCAGCATCCTCACAATCATCAATTTCTAAACAGGGCAGAGCATCCTCTTCTTCCAGTAGCTTCTTGGCAAAGAAACTGCTATTCTCTACTAGAACATTCCGGTGGACGCTTAACTTCACACAAAATCCCTGCTTCCCTAGCAAAATCACCTTCATATCACTAGTCCCGGGTTCACCAAACTCAATTGACACCTTCCTTGGCAAATGATCTGGTTTTGGTCTCGGAGTTCTCTCGGGAGCTGCAGGTGCAGCAACAGCAGGAGTGTCAGCCACTGCACTTTGGTTCTCAGAAACCACTCCTGACCTCAATGGGGTGGTTGTCGCCCTTTTCTCAGTCACTGGGACTTGCTTTTTCTGGATGTTAGACTTGTGTGGAGGTGAGGATGGTCGTGCCTTGTTTACAGTGTTTTGAACTTTGATGCTCTTCTGAAACACTGCAGGAGAGGGACAGCACCAAAAACCCTCTGGAGTAACAGCAATCGGAACGTTTTTTATCTTTGTCTGGCCTTGTTCCACTCTCGTAAGTCGAATTTCAGCCATATTTTCCAAAAGTTACACTTAGAGCATACGATGGTGATTCTATGGCTAAGCAGGCCAACAACCCGAACCGGGTTCAATCACGTATTTTTCCAAATTCCTAAAGAAAGAAGAGCAATTTTCTACAGATATGGACACTGATAAGACCACTTCAGAGACTATCAATTTCTTAGGCTCTCAGAAAACACAAAAGACTCTTCCTCCTCCTCAGCAAATCTTTGTGCTACTGCTAATAATGCCTGAAAAAAGAAACGGAAAAGGCTGAGATCAAGATTGAGTCCTGGAAGATCATTCTGCACCAGAGAAAATGACACCACCTTTCATTTCGAGAGAACAAGCCCAAAAAATAACTATTCCTGCGATTATAAAATTCGAACTACAGATAAGAAATTCTGTTCAATGCAGCAGAAAATGACGAACAGTCTCAATCACGCATCAGCAGAAATTTCGTCAAGCGCAAATTTTTCACATGGACTTTGCCATAAATCAAGCCCCCAAAGAAACAGTTCAAGAAGATATCATGCCCAGCCCAGAATCAAGAAAACAAAAACAAATTAAACGGGTCTCGTCATAGTCCCGAAAAAATAGAATCTTGAAAATACCAAGCTCAAGACTACTGACCTGGAACTGAAATTGGGGTATTCTGAGAAAACCCAGTGAACCCATCTCTTATCTTGATCAATTTCTTCCAAAAGCTCCCGAAGGGGTGCTCATGAAAATGATTGAACCACAGCTCCGGTGTCAAGCATCAAGGGAACCAAATGAACAGAGCATTGCTGAGAGGAAATGATGGGGGCAATGTGCCGTCCTTTAAATCTGTAAAGCTAAAGGAACCGATCGCAAAAACAACTCACAAAGCAAAAGCAAAGCGGGAGACTTAAAATAAAGCAGAGGCCGATGGCTCATGGGGGTTTGTTACTAGCTCCTGCTTTTGCCAGTTCCTTGTCTACAAAACCAGTCGCTTTTCATGATTGCATTGAGCCTGTGGGTCAGATAGCAGACTATTTCCATGATTTTCTTTTGCCTCGATATGATCCTCTCCTCTTCTCCCTCGGCTACGAAACGACTAAAAAGACTAGAGCACGCCTAACCACTTTCTTCCATTTGTTTTCTTCCTCTCTTTCTTCTTTTCCTTTTCCATGCTTCTGTCGGTTTTTGTGGGATGGTGCTGGATTTTTCTGGGGGAAGAGAAACATGAAGCAGATCGCTGTCCGTCGTGTCTTTCTCTCTGTCGGAAATGCCCTCGGAGAAGTGCCCGAAGAGGAGTGGGCGGTGGGAATGATGTCGTGGGCATTTCGAGAAAAGCGACTCGTGGGAATTAGCAAAACAATCCAAGACAGAGGTCTGGATAAAGTCTTGTTGGTGTTGGAGGAAAGATGAAAAGGATGGATTGTGGCTCACTTATGATTTGAAAGTTTAAAGCACGTCGTTACTGGTACTCATCGAGAATGTAGTTGCTTCTTTTCCACCAGTTGGAACAGATCCCTGTGGCAAAACTGCGATTGGTAATTCGATATGTGAACTGGAGTAGCAAATAGTAATTATGTTAATTATGAAATCTGAACATGAGGAAATGTTTAGCTACGGATCCTTTCGGTTTGTGACTAATCTTAACCCAAGACTTGTTGTGGTCACTTTAGTCGGTGCCAATCGTTGTGTACGCATATTCTTATGCAGATTTTGTCCAGATGCATCGAGCGGGCAGCAATTTTCATGACACGAGGTCATACCGTTGTACTATGACGTAGAAAGCATTAGTAGCCAATGCTAAGAGTCGATGTGAACCTTTTGCTTGACAAATGCTTGACGTAAGTTGCATAAAGCATGTCATGAGGTGAGCTTGTGGCATATGGTCAAGGGCACGCCCCTCGTCTCTTTCACGTAAAATCTTAGATAAAGTCACGGTTGCGCATCATTATTGCCTAGTTGAAAGGGTAGTCGGCTCCTATATGGTTCAATCCTAATTAATAACCCAAAATCTACTTGGACAGAACCGGTTTCTAAGTTTTAGAGTAACTGTGTTGCAATCAACTTGGAGTCGAACCGATTGATTCTAGGATAGACTTGTGAAGTTGGTCGTGAGCTTCTTCCCATTATAAGATATGTTGAACTTATTTTTGGGAAAATCGGGACATTAGCTTTTCTTAGTAGAGTGGTTGAAGAACTTCATTTTTTTCTTGGGCCACCTAGGAGAAAATATCCTCCTTTCCAAGTTCTATATACATTTCTCTAAATTAGATCAAAATTAGTATTATGCTAGGGAACGAAACAACCTTGATTTGGTTCACTTGGGAAAAGACTTTCTTGAGTATAATTGGAACGATATTGGCCCCAATTAGTTGGTACTTTCTACCTCAAAAGAAAGTCCACTGAAAAATTCAGCCCGACGCCTTACAACTAATGCTTGCCCCTACTAATCGGTTCCTAATGCTTTTACCGGCAATACTATATTATTACTTCATAACAAATATAGATTATACATCGACAGTATAAAAGAAAATTTACGCAAGTGATCTTATCCACTCTTGATTTGAGGATGATAGCTACTCATACCTCTGGCTGTGAATAAAATTAGAAGTTTAGGAGTAAGTTAGCCACTTCGAGTTCTTATTTGAGATAGTGTCCACTTTGGTCATTTTTTGAGAAAATAGCTTCACTTCATATCTTTATTTGAGATTTTCCCTCAAATTAATAATGTTTAAGGTTGTGTCTATGTGAAACTTTTTTTACACCATTACCCAAATCAAAAGGCTGCTACAGTACCAATTAGCTAAATCCCACGAAACCATTTCATAAAAGTTTTTATTGAAATCTTCATTTCATAAAGCAAGGCGATTTTGATTCTTGAATAATCCGAAAGCTAGATTTATTGGAGCACACGCAAGACAGTTCAGCAGACTATTGACTAAAGCTCATAAATGGGTTGTCCAAGAAGGAACACATGAAGAGGTTAAAAAGAAGACTCATGCTTTGGACCCCATCGATTAGATTCCAACCTTGTCTTATGGGGATAGGAGAAGGTTGGTCATCTAATACCCCATCGCTTCTTGGAATAATCATCTTTTCCCATTAGTCAAACCCTCGGATATTACAATACATGATTAGGACAACGTAGAATCTAATCCAAGTCGGAAAAATCAAACTTTTGTTGGGCCCATCAAATATATTAAAAAAAAAAAAAAAACAAAGTGCCAAAGAGACCAAAAGAACCGCATCATTCAAATTCCCTTGAAAGAGACACCAAGCATCTTTCTTTCTCTACTAAAGAATAGAAAAGTCAAAAGTCGGAAAGCTTCACTATTTGAGAACGACTAGGATCCAAAGTTGGCGTGACAATTATGCAACATGATGTGGAACATCGTTGCAGATCGAGATTATGAAATTAGCATCGATGAAATATTGTTCTCTTTTGATTTTTGTCCAATTCGCGCCTAAATTGATGATCCCTTTTATTTCAACGATAAGAATACCATACTTTGATGGTTACCTAGAGCAATGAATCGATCACCTTGTTTCATCTTCCTACCACACATCCTAGCATGACAAATTACCTTAAGTATTATCGTGTATCGTCTAAACATGGTTCATTGTCAATCTCTAGGTAATACGTTCTTAGTATATACCCATTATAAGGAAATGAAAACATAATAATTCGTTGCGGTTCACAAATTAATTATTCAACATGAAATTTAAGTTATTTGGATTCTTTTTTATAAGAGTTATATCAATACATGCTTTCGGAACACTTATTAAATATGTTCAACGGGAAAAAAAAAAAGGTTCACCTTCTAATATTCGTGACAGCACAGAACACGAAAACATCGAAGTTCGTGAAGTTTGCTCAATCGGACGCCTGTCAAGTTCACCGAAACAAACGTTAATTCAAATCTCTCTTTTCGTGATTTAAGATCACAACTTACCGTGGATCGCTCTGGACATGTGCCGTCCAACTTTGAGATGCTTGCATTGGTGCGTGGACCTCTTGTCGACCTGGTTGCTTCAGCAATAATTGAGTTGATAACAGAATGATTCATCAGTGGAAGAAAAAGGGAGGGAGAGGGGGGGCACGTTTTCATCATCAACCAGAGAAAGGGCCCCGCCACCACCACCAACGCCATCGAATCGCTCCCCTGTCGAAAGCCCCCCATGTCGTGGTTCGCAAATTCGTGCGCCATTTCTACGCCACTCGTTCCTTTTCCAAGTTCCAAGATGCCCCTCGCACGTGCTGATCGAAAGCCAAGTTGGGGTTGCCGACTGCGGAAGCAATCTGGCGGTAATCATGTGACTGCCCCCTTGCACCTCCAGTCCTACTCCTGGGATGGAAATGTCTTGCATGGACCCGGTTTCCCGGTTTCATCGATCCAAAGATGACTATCGGTCATCTTGAATCCCATATAGAGGGCTCACATGATTGAATGTCTATGACACCGTGCTACCATCCTGTTTGATTGTATTCTTTTTTGTTCGCTTGAAAGTAATTTTGAAACGGAATCGTGTTTTAAAAAAAAAAAAAACAAATTTCATTTTTTTGTTCGGAAATAGATTTGGACTTTTTTGATTTGCTTAAAACAAATCTAAGAATCAATATCATATTTCTCTTCTTCTTCCCTGTTCTCTTCTTCTTCTTCTCTTTTCTTCTTCTTCATCTCCCGCCATCCCGCGATTGCCATCCGCTGTCGTCCGCCGTCCGCCACCCATCGGCGAGCTCGCCAGAGGCAAGCCAGCCACCAGCAAGGCTCGCCCAGCCCTGTTGGTGGCCAAACGAGCCTCGCTGAGGGTGAGGCGGCGAGGCTCGCCTAGTCACCGGTGAGGTCAAGCCTCGGTGGGGCTGGGCGAGCCTCGTGATCTGGCATAGCCGAGCCTCGGCGGGGCTAGGTGAGCCTTGTGATCTGGTGAGGGCGAGCCTCACCAGTGGCCAGGCGGGCCACCAATGAGGCTTAGCCAGCAACGCTCTGGTGAGGTCGTCGGCCCTCATCGGCCGGTCGTCGGTCCGGCGACCAGCCACTTGAAGAAGAAGAAGAAAAGAAGAAAAATAAAAAAGAAAAAAAAAAATGAAAAAAAGTAAAAAATTATTTAAAAATTAAAAAGAAATTAATTTGAAAGAGAATTAACCAAAGCACGGTATCAAACACAATTCTATTCAAGAATCAAAAATTTTAGACAGTTACCAAACGACTTAAAATGCTTAGAAATTGTTCCCAGGAAATGAAATAAAAAGAATCATTTCGATCCAAGAATAATTTTTGAACGGAATCGTTACCAAACGCGCCCTAAGTCTACATGGACTCGGATCCAGATATATCTTTGCCTTCGTATATATTGCTAATTCAAAGCATGACTTTATTTTTGTCTCTATTGCTTGAGTCAATCTAAATATCAGCTTAAAGTCATTTTACATAAGGATAACAAATGGGATTGGATAGTATATAGGTAGGAACGTGGACTGCAATCCCGACAAATATATACCTTCGGATAGAGGTTCTTGGGGAAGTAATGATCTATATACACAACAGATATCCTGCAGCAAAATCCCATGCATATAGTCTGCAAATTGACAGGTACATTTGGATGAAATCAAATTATATATAGAATTATTGTACAGTCCATCGGAATTGGAGCTAAAATTTTGCCACCGGCAAAATAAATTTGACAATTCAAACTGTTTGATTAAGTTGCCCACGTGATGTATTTTATTGTGGTCAATGCTCATCGAAATACATGAGATTTTCACTTTAATATAACCACTTTGATAAAAAAAAAAATTTTTAATCTTTACATAGGATGGGATTTTTTTAATAATTTTTTTCTATAAAGAGATTTTCTTTTTTTTTTTAAGAACTTCTCTTATATAGCAGCAAAAGATCTCATTTATCATTTTCTCTCGAAAAAGTGGAGCACTATTTTTCATGTTTATCCTAACAAATATTCCTTTTGCATGGAGAACTCATGTATAAAATGTTTTTAGTCCACAATCTTACTTATACGAACAATTAAAAAGAAATTCTCTTTCCCATAAATGAGTTTATGCGAACACTACAACTTTAATGGATGTTTTTAGAGAACTTGTTTTTCTTGCAAATTCAATCTCGGAGAACCTTGGTTGAACAATTATTGCCAAATTTGTTAATTTTAATGCTTTTCTATTTATTCCATTATGTCGACTAAGTTGTTACGACATAAGATATTTTATAGTTTCTCGGCCAAGTTTGGTAAGCTCTTAGTCCGTTGGTCGATTATAGAAAAGACTTTGGCAATTGCCGTGTTCTTTAAGGTGTTTGACAAAGGAAAAATAAATAAAAATCCTCATACATAAAAGTAAATGTCATTTTCATTAAACATTTTATCTTTACGGAATATTTCAGTCCCCACCAGCGTGATAGATAAATTATTCGATTTTCATTTGGAGAAATAGGAAATTGGTTATTACTGGAGTAAAGATAAGGTTCTTTTCAAAAGATGAGAAGGCTAAGACCATCTGCATCGAAGACTCGACTTTGTTGTTGCAATCACGAGTGAGAGGAGTAAGCTGGAAATCGTCAACTTTGCCCTCGCCCCTTCTTGCCAATTGCGCAACTCCGTCAATGTAATTTTGTGAAGTATTATTCATCTTCTCCTTCTAGATCTTGGGCTACTGATGAGCCTTCCGCCGTTTGCTTCTGTCGTTTGCTTCCGAATTCTATTGGAAAATATTACGTATTGGAAGAGAAATACGTAATACTGTTTATTGTAACATAAAAAAAAAAAAACATAAATAGAGATAATAACACTGAGAAAATGATAACAAATTAATAATAATGACCAATCGATGTATTATAATCTTTACAAGTAAAGATGTCTAATTACAAACCAAATATAGATTTGAAAGATGCTTTAAACTCGTAAAAGAATTAAACAGGAGGTGTGGTATGTCTAACCAAATCTCCTTAAGGTGATTAGCTCTTGTCAGTGAAGTCAAGCAACTTAACGAACCATTTCTCTTAAGATACAACACCTCAAACTCGTTTGAATTAACTCTATAAAAACAAGACTCTATCAAATGCTTCTCAAAATCAACGCACTTAGAAAAATTGAAATGAAAATATGAGAGTTGTTGCTATTGTTTGAATGAAGAATAATTCAAATCTATTCATAAAGTTTGAAAAGTCATTTACTAAAGAAATAAATGAATTAAAGAGATAATGAATCCAAGAGATATTACATGAATTGGGGATCAAATTTCTTATACTCACCACCTTCATCAGTTTGAAGGGCATTGATCTTACAATTAAAATAATTTTTTTCACTTGGGATTTAAATTGCACAAAAGTAGAGAGAGCATCAGATTTCAAAGTAGAAAAACCATGGGTATCCACTATAAGCATCAATATAAATGATATAATAACAAAAACCATTCATAGATGTAAGAGGAGATGGTTCCCATAGATTAGAATAAAATATTTCCAGAGAAGCATTACAAGTGGTCAATGATCTAGTAAAGGGAAGACGATGCAATGACATGACTCACAAAAACTAAATGAGGAAGAAGTAGATATCGGCAGACCATTCCTCGAAATAACTAAAAAAGTAATGTAGGCGCACATGCCAAGTGGAAGCAGAAGCTTTTTCACCAATGAAGCAGGATGGAGCTAATGGTGAATTATTTGACTGTAGAAGGACCTTATTGGTGGTGCATGCATTAACAAAACAATAGATTCCATTCTTATTCTGGCTTTTGAGTAGAGATTCCCAAAGGATCGATCCTTTATACAACAAAAAGTATGATGAAATTTAAATACCACATCGTTGACCTTAGTAAATTGAGAAATAGATAATTGATTCTTCTTGATAGATGAAACATGATAAACAATATGTAAATTAAAAGAACTGGTAGGAGAATGTAAGATGGAAGAACCGATTTATGACATTTGCAAACCTAACCCATTTGTAGTGTGAATTTGCTCGATGTTGGAATAGTTCAGCCAAATGTTAAATTTGTCATGTTAGCCGTAAGATGGTGAGTGGAACTAGAGTTTGGTTACCAATATGGGTTAAACAATTGACCAATTGAAGAGACATACATTGCAGATGGAGAGTCGACTTTGATTTTATAGCTAAGATTAAATTGTTGATAGTATTGGGGAGTTGAGTGACCTACATAACCAAAGACCTTATAGATGATTCAAGAATGATAGTAAGTTTCATCATAAAAATTTGCGACCACGGCCTCAGCCGCATACTCATCCTTGGCCACGTCCTCGACCATCGAAGGGAGTATTCAAGGCATCAAATGATTTGAATGCAGCATTCACAATTGGAGAATACTTTATTGGAGATTTCTTTTTTTTTTTTTTTTTTTTGGTCGGTTATTGGAGATTAAGTGGTGCGATTTTGAAGAATAACTTTATGATTGTAAAAAAGGCTGAGGAAGTCATCAAGAGGTAGTGGATCAAGACGAGTTGTAATGGAGGTAACGAATGCATCATACTTTGAACCCAGGCCATTGAGGATGTTGAGAACTAATTAGGAATTAGACATGGGATGAGCAACCACAAAGATGATCCACAATGTTCTTGGCTTTTTTAGCAAAGGCTTTCATAGAAAAAGAGCCCCTCTTTGGAGATCGAAGCTGATATTCCAATTGCATTATGCGAGCCTGAGGATCCCTTCTTTAGAGAGCCCTTCTCAAGCAAAGTCTAGACATTATGAGAAGTCTCAAGATCAACAATATGTGAGAAAACTGATTCAGTAAAAATGGAGAGGATGTAGCTAGAAATGAGCTGATCTTGATAATGCCATGCAGTAAGATTCGAGTTGTCAGTCACAATACTATCAACAGTGATAGTTGGTGTTGGACTAGGATATGAGGCATCTACAAACTAAAGATGTCCATGAAGACGAAATTAAAGAAGAAGTTGTGCTCAATAAAGAATGTAGTTGTTGCGATCTAGCTTAATTTGGAGAACATGAGATATATTGTCAAGAGCAAAGGTTGGTTGGGAGGGGGCCAACAAGGCGGTAAAGGTGTTAGAGGACGTGGAAGAAGACATTATAATGAAGAAGAGAAATAAGAATGGAAAAAAAATGAAGAAGCTCTTATACTATTTGAGATTTTGCAGGATTATTGCTAATTATATAAAAACTTAAGTTATTAAATAAATGCGTTGTTTACTATTTAAATATTCTAACAACATGAACTCAAGAGATACATAAATTAAGGAGATACATGAACTGAAAAGATGTATTGTGTTTTGCTTACTTTCATTGATCTTTTAACAATAATTACAACAATTTCTTCAAGAACAACTACCTCCTCATTTACTCTCTCGTGATGGGTAATTTAGCATATGTTCGTTCTCTCCATTTTGCCTTCTCTTTTTATCTTTTTTGCTTGGATCTCACTCAGTTCTAATTTGCTTTGCTCACACGCTTGTGCTTTGAGTGAGGGTTTGGGATATGGACCAAAGGAGTTATGAGGAATTCCCGTCGAGATCTTGCGATAGGTGAGAATGCTGTTGTAGAGGATCTGCATTTGAGACATAGTTTCTCTCAACATCATCGTCTTCTTTTGTGATGAATACTGTAGGTAACGGTGTTCGCTTTCGTTAGCTTTTCATAGGATTCCCACTACCTTATGGAGGAGGAAGACGACCCCCCACCCCCAAAAGAAAAAAAAAACAAACAAGCACGCAAACCACAAAACCCAAACTGACATGGGTTTTCAGTTCTAAGTTTATGTGGGTCAAGTCAGAAAAAGCCATGTAGCCTTTATGTTTGGTTCAATTTGGGTCGAATATCTCTAATTTTAGACTCAACTTGAACCAAACTGTTGACACTTTTAGTCAGGATCTCCAAATTCATTCCACAAATGGTGGAATCTAGACTACTGGCTTTGGACGGTAGACTAACTCATACCTAATTTGACAAACTTTAGAAGCTAATGTCGTAATTCAACTCTTTCTTTTTTTTTGGTTAGTAGTGCTGTAATTCAAATAAATGGTACATTTGTTTCCTAAAATATTCATGATAAAGGAAAATATTCTATATGGAGATCATTTTCAAGGAAAAGTGATAGTTTACATTTATTTAGTAGATTAGAGAACGTGTTTTCCTTCTTACTAGAAAAGGGAAGTTATTTATTTCCAATCTAAATTTGTTACTCAGTCCATGGAAAACGTTTTCTATAGATTGATTAATTTTTCATCATCAAAACTCTAAAAAGTCTATTAGATTTTCTATAGATTGAGTAGTTTCTTGCGGGCTGAGGTGGGATGCATGAATAAGGGAGTAGAACTTCGCAACTTGCGATCAAACAAAAAAAACTCTGAAAAGTCTGAAAATAATTTCCCAAAAACAGTTTTTCTTTAAAGAAACTGATCATAAAATGCAATCTCGGTAGAGCTATTAGTCCTGGAATTATAATTTAATTCCACAAATGGGATTAAGACAGTAGACTGCCTCAAGAAATTGTCATTTTCAGCAAGCAAATTCATCTGGAGCTTATTCAACGTTCCTTCTGTAATCTTTAGAAAAAAAAAAAAAAAAAAAAAACGGTGGTGCTTGTAATATAAAGGTAATATTTTCTGGTCCTCGAAATTGATAGGTAATTTCTTTCAGCAAAATAGGGTAAAAAGAACAAACCAAAGATCAAGATGTTTGAGTGGGTTGAGCATTGAAAAGCCAGAAGGAAAGAAGAAGCAGCCCAGGGAAATGGACATGAATACCACCTTTTGTTGCAAACAATCCACTAAAATTAACTTAGAATTTATATAGTTATGTCAAAATCAGGGGGTAAATTGAATGTCACAAAAGAACGGGGGCAAAAGTGTGAACAAAGGCAAAGTAGCAAACATCACGGAAACACCTAAACTCATCCTGGCCAACCACTCTGGACCATTCGAACCCATTCATGACATTTCGGTCAAGATTTGGGCTAATCTGGCAAATTGTTCGGACTTTTCCTTTGGAGATGGGCCTGTGCCGGGCCTGGGCCTGTGCCGGGCCTGGGCCTGGGCCTCTCCCCCTTTCAAGATAACCCATCTTCGTTCTCATATTTGCTTGCCTGAGGAAAACATTATAACTCTCATTAAGGTCCATGTTTGCTTAATCTGGCCAAGGGACAAAAATGTAGAACTATATCTTTGGCAAGTACTCCCAAGTCCCAACCTATATTTTCCTCTTGGGTTCAATACACCGGGCCATGACCAACGCGCTTGCCACCACGATCAAATGCACTCAGACCCAGCACTAGCCATGACTCTCGGGCCACGTCGAGACCCGACCTAGTACATGATGTGGGGCCCCGACCAATGCGCTCGGACATGACCTCAGTGATGACTACTAGGTCTCAACAAGGCCGTGACCAAGGCATGCGTGTGATGGATTTTTCCTCCCCAAACCAGACTTTTTTCTAGACCAGTCAAACACGTTTTTAGTTTAGTATGGTAATCCTTTTCCTCCGCTTAAGTCTTAAAACTTTTGTGTGCTTCATAAGAAACAGATCGCATTCAATCGTTCTTTAAATTTTTATTTTTTGGCCGTATCGCATTCAATCATTGACAAAGTCCCCATTTGACCTAACGAAAATTTGCAATATTTTTCTTTATTTTGGAGAGAGAGAGAGAGAGAGAGATCTGTTTATAGTCCTCCAAGCACTTTTAGGTGAGTCGTTTAATCTAACTCATCTAAGTCCAGGACCCCATGTGATCTCAATCAACGAGGCAAAAATTTACCAACTTTCAATTGTGAAAACGATCTCTATCCCATCCCATCCCAAAATTTCCCAAAAAATTAATTAATTAACTTAAAGAAAAGGAACAATTAAATTATATCAGAAATATATGTATTAGGTACTCCTGTCCCCCCAGCAATCTAAAGCCCTAAGTCCGAACCATGGCGAATCATCAGCATCAATTGCACTTTCTTGTCAATTATGTTTTCTTTTATGCCCTTTTTTTTGCAAAAATGAAAAGTGCTTTATGTCTGTCTGAACAGTTTAATTTTTATTATTTACTCTAGCTTTCTGGTAGTGGTTTATCTTACGAGCTTTACCCACCTACGCATGTCAACCAAAAGTGGGAGTTGGAGATAATAGCTTTGCTTTCTGTCTCTTTTTAAAAAAGTTTAGTAGAGAATATTTGCATTTCTTTGAATATATTTGCATATCCTCTCAAATTCTGTTTGGAACCTTTATCTTTTCAAATTTCTGCTTTTGGGTCCTTTAATTAGTAGAGAGGGCTAAAAGAGGATTTGCTCGAAAAGAGTCCAAAGTTAAAAGTCAGTAGAGAATATTTGCTCTGGCTCCTGTTGTTCTAGCACTTCGTGAAAAAGAACCGTGCACTAATTGATTAATAAAAGTGGAGAAAGAGAAAACATGCATGCAACTTTTTCGCTTGCACTTGTAAAGGCAAAGTGGGTCAACAATCAATGCTGCTCATTGCTCTTAAAATACCCAATTGAAACTTTGATGTGCAAATTTACCCTAGATTGTTTTATAAAATTATGAGGAAATTATCCAATATGTTATAAATCTATTGTACATATATCAATTTAGTTCTAAAATTTTCAATTTGTACAAAATTTTAACCTAGTCATTCTAGTCAATTTTAGTTGAAAATCACTAATATGATGATGTGCCACATAGGATACTCTATAATGACTTGACCACCTCTCGTTAGCGATTTTCGATAAAAATTGAGTAGAATACGCTGGAATTTGAGAAAAGGTTCATAACCAATTTGATAAAATTAAAAAATTCATAACTGAATTAGCATTCGTATAATAAATTTACAATTGAATAAATAATTTTATATACTACAGCTAGACAAATGCGCAAATTCGATCCAATTATTTCCTAGCTATGACTCTTGCCGATAGAATTGATAAAACCTCTCTCTCCAAAAGTCAAAAAGGGCGTCTCCAAAAAGAGGATTAACAAATGATAGGGAATTCCATCATTGCTCGGGCGATATTCCCTCGAAAGAAAAAGGTAGTTGAGCCGTATACATTGCTTTAAAGGCGTACCGTCTCTCTTTTCTGGCCCTAATCACTCGAAAGAGAAAAGATGACACCGAAATGTCAATGCCACCATGGCCCATCGCTCTCGACGACGGTCGTTGCACCCAAAAATCGATTGGGAGCTGCTCATTTCCTTCCCTCCTTTAAACCGACGGGAATTCAATCATTTTCCGACCCATACATGTGCTTATGCAACGAACTTTTGTCGTCCCTATATCTCGGTGTTAGAATAGCAAGATTGTTAGGAAATGATGCGTTCTCCTTTATATCTCGAATAAGAAGTAGCAATGGCCGACGGACCGTGCCATCGCCTTTGCTCTCGAGGCTGGTACCCGGGCACTGGCCAAGGTTGGGTGGGGACCGAAAATTCTTTCAAGTGCAATGATTAGGTCAAAGAAACATCAGAAACGGAGCTCAAAGGCCTGGTCTAGCCAATGGGTCAGTGACTGTGGAATGCTGGCCGACTACTTAACCGAGTTATAAGGAAAATAGAAAATTTCTTATAAATTAGAGTATCGTGTCAATGTTGGGAACCATGCCGTAAGGCGTGCCAACACAGCAGTAGGCATTTCACCCACCCTCTTTCACCCCAAGCGCGAGTGGCTACTATACCACCCTACCCGGTGATAGCAAGAGCAAGCTTTGACGTAAAGTCTACCTTCCCTACTGAGAGGCCCCCAAATTCCCCGTTTATGTTTGTCTTCCCGACAAAAAGGGAATACGGAGGACAGCACATGACTCCCACCCCAGGGCGGTTATCCCACCTGTTTCCTCCTTGAGCCTTTTAAGGACCTGCTTAGGTCCGTAACTTAACCGAGTTATAAGGAAAATAGAAAATTTCTTATAAATTAGAGATCTTTCACTTTCGTTTTTGCCTTCATCCCTCTCTAACAAACTCTCTAAAATTTTAAACTTTCTAACAATTTCCCACATTATGTATACGGTTTCCTCACTATATCAATTTTGTAGACCGCCACCTCTACCCAACTCGCTTTCCAAACTAAGAGTCAATACCTTCCGGCTAACAAGAGCACTTCAACTTCTTCACTGGCACAAGAACATAGGAAACTCACTATGCGCTCGCTCCACTCAAGCAACGGCAAGAAATCCATAACGAGAATGACGAAACACATTATATGGATGATTATTCATAAATTTAGGGTAACAAGAGGCCGCCACTCCTCTCCACGGTGACACCAACACCCTTCCCCTCGGCGAAACCCCTTTACCGATGTTGGAAAACAACAAACCCGAATACCGC
The DNA here is from genome assembly GCA_014182565.1 of Eucalyptus marginata. Classification (NCBI taxonomy): domain Eukaryota; kingdom Viridiplantae; phylum Streptophyta; class Magnoliopsida; order Myrtales; family Myrtaceae; genus Eucalyptus; species Eucalyptus marginata. The sequence goes on along the minus strand of CM024593.1, from coordinate 18,686,743 downwards.
ACAGGCTTTGCGACCATGAGAGTCTGCATGGTAACATTTTTGTTCCTTAAATTTTTTGTTCCTTAGAATTTATGTTCTTCTGTTCCCCGGAACAAAAAAAGAACATAAATTCATTTGGTAACGCCAAGTTGTTTTTCTGTTCCCCAGAATAGAAAGTTAGCCCAGGAATAGATTTGGAGCAGAAACGAGAAATAAAAAAAAGTTGCTTCTTGTTCCCGGGAACAATTTCTAGAAATAAGTCAATTTTCTTTTTTATTTTTCTTTTGATCATTTCTCTTGCCACGGCCACCTCCAACCGCCCAGAGCCACTGTCGACTACCGGCCGACGATCAGCCGTTGGCGAGCAAGAATAAAAAACTAATAAATACAAAAAAGAAACCGTTTCGTTATCAAACACATTTCTATTCATTTTCTATTCTAAGAATCAAAATTTTGTATAGTTACTAAACGCGTTCTTTTACTCAGAAATTATTCCCCGGAATAGAAATAGAAAATAACTATTTCTGAAAAAAAAAAAAAATCTTCCCCAATCAAGAAACGTTGTCATGCGTAGTCTAAATGTCCAATAGTTGGGAAACTTAAGAGGCAAGTTCCTCCGTTAGAAGAAGGCGGTGTGCACGACACGTGAGAAGTACGTATTTATTGATTTTTGAAGATAGGACACGCCACTTAAGGAGGCATCAAGAGGAATATAGCATTGAAATGTCCGGCCAAGGCTCGTAGAAGCTTAGCCAATGCAACGGTCCATACCGGCCGCCTGTTCAAGTACAACGAGACGAGCAACCGATGATACCGGCACGTTATGCACTCGCCGCCGACCAACCACTTTTTGTATTGCGCTTGCTTACATAATAATCATGAAAAGGACCGATGTGAGAGGTTCTTATAATAAATGGACACGGACTCCGATAACACGACCTGTATAACTCTTCCATTATTGTTAAGAATTGTGGCCTCAGCAATTGCTTCTTTTTTATTTATTTGAATTGACATTGGAGGTGCACAACTGGTTGAAACTCGAGAACTCGAAAGGAGCAGGATACCTACCATGAGGATGGTCGTCGGCGTGGAGGTCACGAAATCAATGTTCCAGTTGCTCCACACGAGAAAATATATAAATTTGTCATTGACTATAGGATTGGATGTATTACCTACCAAGATAATGTTTTCATTTTGAAGGTAATACGTATTCATCATATCGTTCCACATAAATGAATACAAAATACTTATGTTAGAAACTACGTTAAGGCGAAGGCTTACCTTATGGATTGGACAAATGCATTTTGTGAGAAAATACCAAAAATTTCTACATCTCTTGTGTGGATGCCTTTTCAGTCCCAAATTTTTTAATTTGGCCAATTTAGTCTTAAACTTTTTGATGATTTTCCAATGTAATTCTTTTGGCCAATTTTGATCAGCAATCGCTAATGTAGATGCCGATCAAGTGGATATTTTTTACATTTTTTTAAATTTTTCAAAAAATCTTTATTAAATTTTTTATATTCTTTTCTTCTTCTTTTTCCCTAACATAAGCACCATCCATGCCGCATAAGATGGTCGGTGTCCATATCAATAATTTGCGACCAAAATTGTGTAGAATTACTATATTGGCAAAATCGTCAAAATATTTAGGACTAAATAAGTCAAGTTTCTCTCATTCCCTCTCCTTCTTCAGTTGCTTTTCCTTCTATTTTCTTTTATTTCTTACTTTACTCTCCCAATCTAGATCTAGATCTAAGAACTTTGCTCTCCCAATCTCATAAATTTGATAGCTTTTCTCTTCTGATCTAATTCTAGAACTAGGAATTTTAATAAATAAATATCACACCTCCAATATTAGTGGTGTCCACAATAGCTCCAATGTCAAATCTGTATTTGTTCAATATGTTTTTGTTTGAAATTCTGATATCTTGTACTTGTCAAGGGCTTGCTCTCACAGGTGTTAAATTTGAACTTATTCAACATTTTTTTTTTTTAACTAAAAAATACTTTTTCTTATTGTCTTCGTTTGGTGATGGTGTTATACCGCCGAAAGGTAAAGCCGTAACTACAAATAGAAATTCTAGCACGTGTTCCTCACTAATAATGATGTGTCAATCGGTGATCAACCGCTGATCATTTTGCTTGAATACAATCACAAATCTATTTTTGAAGGATGAGTGTATGCTTACCTCTGTTGACCATGCTTTAAAGATATACCTTATAGTTTCTAGCAACTTTGTGGGCTTGCATTATCGAAGTGATTTTTGGGTTTTTCTATAAATCCTTGCTTGTATCGTTTTAGTGATGAATGAAAATTTCTCCAACAAAAAAATTCAAATTAAAAAGTTTATGAGCAAATTAACATCCGTACGGTTAGTTTATATTTTTGTTGTTGTAATTATCCATGTGCTTTGCATTATTCTGCACAATGAAATCAAGTATCACCGGTCATCAAACGGGAACCACCAAATTTAACGACTTAGATGGACTCATGATGCGTGCATCAAATTGCGTACCACCGGTTAATTTTTTCCTTGCACGACTTCAAATGAACTGGCATTAATGAAAAAGCATATGTGTGACAATAATTTAATGACTCTAATTTTGAAATCTTTGCAGTCAAACGTTGGAGTAGATGTTGTTCGGATACGGTACTATTATTTTTTTTCTTTTTATGGGTAATATCGTCCTCGGAATCTTCGACTTGAAGAATGATGTTTCGATCTTCGTGGACAATAAAATAGGTGTCGTAACCGTGCGATCCCGCGGTGCATTCGTCGTTACGTCGTTGATTTGGTTCGCTAAATATATGATGAAAACTGAAGTCTAAAGTTGAATTTAGTGCACAAATGGCTGACGTTTCGCATAGAAACGTCGGGAGACAGAAACCCGTGAGTAAGACACAAGCAATGTTGATATTGACATCGGAGTTTGGGGAAAAGACAAACCGGGTAGATTTCATTTCGTACATCGCACGCATTATAGTTTAGGTTCATTTATTTTACAAAAAATGAATAATTTGAAAAATATTTTCCTGAAAATGATTATTTGTATCGCTTATAAAATGAATAGACGAAGTGTATTTTTGTCATACGTGAAAATATTTAGACATGAATTGTTATTGACAGTTAAAATATTTTTGATTGACTAATTATTCTAATCGATACAAGCAATCATTATCAGAAAAATATTTTTTGAAACCGTTCATTTTCTACTAACAAGCAATGCCTTACTACTAACACAAATTGGTTCAACATATAAAATAGTACAACGATATTACAGGCATTGCAAAATATAACATAAAATTCGGGAAAGTTATATCGAAAGTTAAAAAGAAAGATGACAAATAACAAAAGTCTATTATCAAACTTATTCATGGTAGATCATTTACTACGCAATTTGGTTCGCAAACTGAATTAGATTATTTTCTGCAATCTATGTTTGGTCTCCGTGAAAATATTTAAATGTTAAATAATGCCTTCATCTTATATAGAATGAGAGTGAAATTTCTTAAGTTCAAATACTTTCATGCTTCTATATGTCTCCCCTCTTATATATTCCACATTTTAATCTCATGCCAAAGTTTAGGGTACACACTTGAAGGATTGTGAAAGTATTTGAATATCGAATCACACATTCATTTATTCGCTTAAACTTTTAAAATTATTAGTAAATGATCCCATGAAATCTTATAGTCTTAACATTTTCTTTGGCCTAATTACCTAAAAGTCTCCACCTTTTTGGCCAATTGCAATTGTAGCCTCAATTTTTTTTGTTGAAAAAACACACTAACTTTTACTCTAGTTCCAATTCTGCCCTCATCTAAAAATTATTTTAGTCATCCGACGTGGCATTTCCAAATCAGCGATAAAATCCACCTCAGTAAGTTAGAAGAAATTAGGCTTGCACTCGCTCATTTCATTGCTTCTAATTTCCCTAATTTTTAGAGCATGGGACGACCTTATTTTTTGGAGCGGTTTTTGCGTCAGTTTGCTGACGAGGATTTATTGCTACCGTGAAAATGCTGTCAAATGACTAACAGCAACTGTTGAACTAAACGCAGCCTAAGAGTGATGGAAGCAAATTTGGAATTAGAGTGAAAGTTGGTTTCCTTTTTTATAAAAAAAAAATAATAAGTTCAAGGAATTTTGAAATTGAAACTAAGGTCGGGGTTTTCTTTTAAGGGAATTAAGGCCCATTTTCTTTAAACAAACTGAAGTATGAAACTACACGGTACTGACTATTATTACTCAAGCTTCCTGTTATCATTTATTTGTGAGGAACCTGTCTTTTATTTCTAATGGAGATTAGATTTCATTTTGTTTGAATCTATGAAACAGTTAAATGTTTACCACAAAAATTATTAGGTTCTTGATGAAATTACTTTTAAAAAAAAAAATGGTTTGGTTGGATTACAAGTAAAATCGAACCGCCTGTTTGGGTTTGCTTCCAAATTACAATTTGGCTAGATTTTCTTTCATATATTTTTTTTTTCAAACCCCGATCTGAACTAAATCCAAATCGTACTCCCTAAATTTTAAATTAATGGAAACTTCCAAATTCACCATTAACGATAACCTTCCCACATTTTTTATCTCCACTATCTATTAAAAATATTGCAACATTTGCTTTTCAACAAAATCTTTCTCATTATGAAATCCAGCAACATCTCCATTTTGGGAGGTGATTTTGAAAAATTTCCCCCCTCATTCCCCTATCTAACAGACATTGATTTGAAGATTTCCTCTATCTCTAGCATTAGCACCAATAATACGCTTTAAATTGTTAAATTGAACCGAACTGAATTGAAATTTTCAGATCAATTTGATTTGGGTTTGATTTCTTTCCAAAACCGGACCACCTAAGTTTAAATCACCCATATTAGTTGTTTATGGTTTATTACTTTGGACAGGCTGTAATGTTGTCATATTTTTTAATTTTATTTTAACAAACCTTTGTTGGTTGTTTATGTTTTAATATTATGTTGAATTACGTGCAACGTTGTTGCAAGTTGGAATTGTAGCAATTGTTATTACATTGAAACTTCACTCTATTAAGCGACTTTATCATTAGATATCGATTTCATCCTTGAAATAACTGAAGTCGATAAAATTAAACGCCCAATGAGAATCAAAGGCATTAAATAAGATAAGCGCAAAAATATAAAATATAAAATGAATTCACTTCGATTCGGTTTTCAATCCTTATCTAGTTCAATCGGGTTTCGTATTCTTTTTTCAAGTTGTTTCATTTCAATTTAGTTTGAGTTTTCTTCCTAATCGGGCTAACTGAACCTTCCTCACTCCCATCCGGCACCAATGCTCTCTCTCTCTCATTAAATCTCAAGTGATCCATAAACGTCTTTAGAATAGTCTTCTATATTCTAATAATTGACATTAGAGAGATTTTTCAAAACATCTTTTTTGGTGCATATATTGACAAAATCTTTCTTTAAGTATTTTTACTTTTTTGGCAAGCGTGGAAGCACGCAGCATTACTAAGTTTCTTATTTTGCACATGGTCCTTGAACTTGCATCACGTATCGCATTGGTACATGCATCACAGATGAAATTGCTCGGTTACCTCGAATTTAGAATAGAGAAAAATTCTAGGAACTTGGAGTATACAGATTGGGGATCCTAACTTGAGAAATGGATCCTTGCAATGAACATGGATTACAAGGAGGTGTGCTACAACAACTCTATGATGAACTTGAGAGATGGATCCTCGTAGATTACCCTGAATGTAGACAAGATTTCGAGAATTGAGTCCCGCGATAACAGTAGATACCAAAGCCAGCCCCGGATTGGCCTCGATCTGAGGCCAACGAAATCCTAGATCTCCATTCCAATCAAGAGATCCGTTGCACGAGCCAAGGCCACATCGGGATGATCCTCAGGGTTCATCACCATTGTCGTCTCTGTCGTAAGATCATGGATGGCGGAGCGCACCTATGGCGGCGAGCACGTGGTTTCTCAAGGCATGGTAGCGGGAGGCAGACAACAGTAATATGGTGGGTCAAGGAAGAGTGGAGAAGGAAGAGAGAGGGTGTGGTAATGTGCTAAGCTTTTATTTTTTTTTTTTTAGGTGCTTGGTGGACTTGTGGTGCATAGCCAACGTCTAATAAGTGCGTGTAGGAGACGAATGAGAGAGCAAAATCAGAGACTCGAGCCTGGAGCTAGGTTGCACGGAAACTCTCTAGGACCCTTCGTGTCGTGTCCGACACTCCGACACATGTCCGACACGCTCCAACACGCGGTCAACTGCAAGCTTCGACACGCTCCGACACGCGAGTTAGAAATTTCAACACGTGACTCCGACATGCATGAGGTTATTTTTACAAATTTTCAAAACTTCTAGGGTCTAAATATAAATATATGAAAATAATAATAATAATAATAATAAAAGCTAAAACAAATTTCCAATACTCGTTTGAAGATGTTGGGGTGCTTGAAGTTGCAAATTTTTCACTTGATGAGCCGGAGATGGAGTCTTTTTTTTTTTTTTTTTTTCAGAAGAAATGAATAATGTGGATGAATGACTTTTTGTTATATTTGATGATGGAATGTTGATTATTTTTTTCTTATTGTTAAATTTTATATTTAATAGTGGAACGTGGATTACTTATTTTTCCTCCAAGTTTTTTATGGATTATTACAATGAAATGTAGTTGAATTTGTCAAATTAAAACAATGAATAATATTAACAAATGTAGGATTAATGTTTTTAGTATATATTAATTCTAGGCTCTTATTATTATTATTATTATTATTATTATTATTATTATTATTATTATTATTATTATTATTATTATTATTATTATTATTTAGTTATTTATGCATTTATATATTAAAATATTTATTTAATATATAATGTGTCGGAATGTGTTAAAATTCTCTACTTTTGAGAAATGACGTGTCGGATATCATATCGTGTTGTGTCGAGTGTCGCGTGTTAATGTTGGTGCAACCTAGGCCTGGAGATGGCCAATGAACTGTTCATGACTTGGCCTGGCACGATGAGTCTCGTGACCCCTTATTAAAAAAGGTTCATGCCAGGCATGGCGCCTTCACTCCCCAGGCCACTGGCCCGGGTGAGCCTAGGTTGATCTAGGTTTGAATCTTCATAATGGCAAGCCGAGTACATTGATTGGGAAACAAAATAAAATGGGGCATCAAAATTGCATAGATTTTCTTATAGATTTGGGATCTCTCTCATTTTCACCTATATTCCTCTCCTACAAATTCTTCAAAAGTTTTGACTTTCTAATGAAATCCCACTTTATACGTGATTCCCTAGCTATTTTGGACAATAATAGACCACAACGCAATTGCTAGGGCAATAATGGGCCATCAACACTCCACCTATGTAGTAACAAAATTCCACAACAATGACGACAAGCCACAATGACCAGATGATTATGTGGAGTTGTAAAAGCAATAGTGGGCCAACACCCCTCCTCTTGGCGAAACCCTTGCCATAAACGGAGTAAGTCTAAACCTTTATAGGTTGCACTAATGTGACACAAGTTTTGATTGATTTCAACTGAATGAATGGATTAATCCAATCCAATGACATGGCAACCAAATCAAAGATCTTCATCCCAATTAATCACCTTGCCATGATATATAGTAATCGCCAATTTTGCAAGAATTCTAAAGAGGCACTTCCATGGTGTTTTCCAAACTCAAATCTCCCATAATAACTTGTCATCCCAAGTTCATCTATTACAATTCTTATATAGAGAACACCATATCCCAAAATAGTTATTCTTGAAATTCTTAAACATTGGTTGCGTACGACATTACATATTGGAGTTACGTAGTGTCTTGGAGAACTGATCTCTCGAGAATACGTCGAAAATCTCCATCCTAAAAAGATATCAAATATGATGAATTATCTTTTCTTTTTCTTTTTTGGAAAGGCAACGGTCGGCTGTAAATTGTAACGGGCAGGGAAGCTTGAGCATTTTATCTGGTTTCGTTTTCATCTTGGGATATTCTTCTTGCTTTCTTCTGATGCATTGAGGAGCCTGTGGTCCTATGAGGACATAGCCCCCATCCATTTCCATTTGGACACCATGGGAGCGAAGAGGGAGAGACAGAGGTGTTTTGTTTTGCTGTGTTTTGCTCGCTTTCGCTGGTTATGATTGGCATTGACTCGCTTGTCCAAATGTCTTTGGAAAGTTCACTTTTCCTGTTTCTTTCTCGTGGGATTCCACGCTCCTCTCTCTCTCTCTCTCTCTCTCTCTCTCTCTCTTTCTCCCCCACGCACAGTGAGATGAATAAACAAATCGGGGCAGAAAAGGAAGGCATGAACAGGCGAAAAAGAGCCGGATGTGTTAGTGGAGTTTGGCTTTATTCGATCGAGGCGCTCGTCAATCTCAATCACCTCATAATGCAGGATGGACTAGCCAAATGAAAAAGAAACTTAAATCAATAATGCAGCGGCGGCTTCACATCGAGCAACCAAGCATTCTAAGCCAACATATCCGGTGTTAAATACAATAAGACCCCTCCTAGAATTTTTGAAAAGACAAGTATACTAAAAATTCTAAATTTTATCATGGAAGTTCAATAAAATTCTAAAATTTTAGAAAAATGTAATCAAGTCATACGTATCAAATTGGTACGATTAAGTCATTTTATTAATTCTATCCAACCTTGACTAACGGAAAATACTTTTTTTTTTTTTTATTATATTCTCTTTCATATGTGGCATTGAGGTGGTTAAAAATAAAGCAAAAGGTTGAAACGACATTGTTTTGGTCCAATTTTTTTTTTCTAACCCAAATTTTAGCTAAATTAAGTTAAATTATAAGCTAAATTTTAAAAAAAAAGGAACAAAAAAGTAAAAAAGAAAGCAGACAAGTAAAAATCATAAAAAAAAAAAAGCTACGTCAACATTTTCTGTTAGCCAAATTAGATGGAGTGAATAGAATGATTTGATTGCATAAATTCGACAAGTTTTAGAATTTGACTAAAAGTTTCATGACTTAATTACATTTTTTTGATAAATCTTAAAATTTCAATACATTTATCCTTTTATTATATTCTTTGGGGCTACGCAAGTGATTTGTTTTGTTACAAAGAGTAACCTAAATATCTAGGATGATCCCAAAAAAAAATCCTAAACTCTTCTATGTGGAAAACTAACATCCCAAACTTTTTTTTTTTCACTCTGGTCAATATTCTCCAATTATATTAGTGACCCAGAAATACATCGGTTTAGATTTTTCTCTTTACAGCTACTAAAAATCCCGACAGGGGTGGCGCGCATGGCTATGCTTCTAGTTGATGTGGCAACATGCGTCCATTGTCATGTTGGACTCGTTCGCCTAACATTGTCCATGAAAACTATCACCTTGAATTTTTAATGATTCCTATTGACAGAAATATGGTAAAAGGTAACTATGTGGCATTGTATAGGAAGCAGCAAAAGACCATATTACACATGTTAGGACTACGTAGCATCTTTCACATTAGCGGCCAAAAGATGTCGATTAACGAACTCTTGTTTAGTTTAAGTATGGCTGGGAAATACAAGAAACTATGGCTAGGCGTTCTAACCTAGTATATATATTTCTGACATGGAACTCTGTGCATTAGAATCTCAGTGAAATAAGATTCTGATTTTTTAGCGATTAAGAATAATATGGAAACAAATTAGTTATCTTCGTGGGGCCACAATCTGTCTCCATGTGACGGTGATCCAGAAATCGAAGGAAAACATAAAAGAAATCTTGAAGAATAAAGTCAATTTTCACTTTAGACCTCCGCTGCAAAGGCAAGCACATTGCCCCCGGACTACAAATTAGACTAGTCTTACCATTCATGAATTCTCCATTCCCCATTCCCCAATTTATCAATTTCCATGCACAAATCATATAAAAATCATGCAACTACAAGGTAGGTACAATTGTGTTTTAATCAAATCGATTCTTGATACATATGTATTAACTTATTATTACGGTAGATCGATAAAATCTATACCTAAATATTTTTATTGATAAGAATAATAATTTTTAATATGCTTTCGTAAGCGATGTAAACGGTCATCTTTTAGAAATAATTTTAGGGGAAGGGCGGTGGAGGGAAACCACAGGTGTTGTCCTGTTGTGGTGATTGTATGCTTGTGGCAAGTAGAGGCGACCATGTCACAGGGGCAAGAGAGAGCTTCAACCCACATCATCAACGAGTCCGTGTCCTCAAAGGACGAAATATAGACATTTTTATAAAGTACGGGATTTCAAATTGCCGGTGACAGTATAGGGATCAACATTTTCTTTTACTAATATTTCTAAATTCTGATTAATAAGGTATTAATTTGATTAGTTTTTGAGGGAGCAATTTTCTTTTTCCTCTTCGGCGCAAAAGAAATTGCCTCTTACCTCCCTAAAAGAAAACACACTTTCGATGCATCACTGAAGTGATTGACATAGTGATGAAAGGGTCATTTATATACCCTCTGAAAGACTTGTTTCGCCTTACTTAGCTGCGCAGATCCCACGTGGAGAAGCTTTTTGACTACTAACGGATTAGTTAACCTTAGATCTTCTAAGTATAATCGGTATGAAGTGGTTATAACTTCATTCGAATATTCCATGATCAGCGTGAGATCTTTTTGGAAATACCTAGAGATGGTTGTTAGCATAGATCATTCCTCTCAACTATTTTGTATTATCCAAAAAAAAAAAAAAAGTAATGAAAGTAAAACACAATGTGACCCGCCAATTGGCTTCTTCTATATTTGGCTCCAATCTCATCCAAAAAGGCTTCCACTAAAATAACAATATGACGAAAAAAGAAGTATCCCCTAAGCAAAACCACCTCTCTCTCTCACCTCTACTTGCAATAGAAAAAGGATGCTTTTATTACATCTCCAGTAGGTCAGAGTCACGACAAGAAAAGGAGACTCCGGCCAGCTTCATCACCCTTATTATTATTATTATTATTATTATTATTATTATTATATCACCCAACTTTTTCATGTGTATCGATCTGGCAAAGGTCAAGCCCCGAAATTTTCTTTTATATTTTCCATGGATTCTGAGACAAACACGAGTCTCTTGGATGCTGGAGGACAATGTGGGTATCTCCAATTTTCAATGGACAAGAAAACCCCAAAACTTCAATTCCCTTTGGAGCATCCTATGGATCTTTTCTCATCAAATCACCTTTCGTCCCTTTTGAGGCCAGCCCTGCTTTTCCTCTTCTAATTGTTGTTTTTCCCCTGTCTCTGGCCCTTTAAAACCTTTCCCACCTTCAATTTTGGGATGCCGCCGCTGCACAGCGGAGGTAGAAATACATATTTCCTCATAAACAGCAAACTAGAGTAAAGGTCAAAGCACATGAGAAATGCCTTTGCGAAGCCGCATTCTTCGATGGAAATATTCCAGCAACTCGAAGCTCGCATGACAGGATGATATTCATAATTTCGGTTGAGAATATTTTCAATATACGGCTCGATTTTCCCCGGTAGATCGCGATACATCACCTAACTTGTCTTCATGGTTCTCGAGAGCAAATTCGACCCATTATGTTGGCCCGTCGGTTGCATCCGACTACCATACAAAATGTATTATCAGAGAAGAGACAGATTAAGTGTCCGACAATGCAATCTGTCCTTTTGTGGACCGAAATGCCGTCTGCATCACCTCGAGAGCTTCGGGCTCGACAATTTTCAACAAAGTGAAGAAAAGAAAGGCGTTCTCCACTAGACAAAATGGACGACCGAGCTCACGCTGAGCAGTGTGAGACAAAGATGGGGGGCAGGGCCGGTCACCAACTCCCACTTGTTTTCCAACAAGAAGGGCAGAGGCTGTGGAAATTTGAGTCCTCCTCAAATAGATATCAAAATAATGCAAGATATACGGAATGGATGTACGAATTCCGCGTATGCTTATCGAGTGTGGGATACGATACGACGTATTTAATGCACATCATCCGTATTTCGTTCCATATAATATTCATGTTTTGTTGTATACTACAGATCTCTCTTGAGCCTAACAGTCAAATGCTCAGTAGCGTTTTCCTTTTTTAATCCTCCTGTCCTTTTCCCACTCAGATCTCTGGTTATGTGTAATTTGTCAACGTTTGGACCCATTTGACGTTTCTTCAAGTCTACTAAACTTTTTATTTTTATTTTTATTTCATGTCTGCTGAACTTTCCTTCTGTTCTTTTTTTTTTTTTTTTTTTTTTTCCTTCTGTAGTTAAAAAGCCCCCCACGAGCTGGTTTTCTCCTTTTAATGCAAAAGAAAAAGAGGTGAAGAGGGCCTCCTCCATTGCAAAAGTCAGGCAGAGAGTCATACACATTACTTCCACATATCATCACAAGTCTCCCCTTAACGCAGCAAGGTTCCGTGGTCAAAAGGAGAAAGTTGGTATCTTTTCCTTTTGCTTAGCAGGATTTGCGGGTTTTTCGTGTACATGAACAGTCGCAGGCTCCCGAGCTCTGTTTAAGTTCTGACTCTCCGTGACTTGTCCGCTGGTGAATAAGAACTGTGCAATGATCGCTCTGCGGGTGTTCGATCTTGGAGCTCTCTGTATCTTGTTTTGCTCTAACGCAAGAAGAAGATAAGTGAGAGCCGTTGGCGCCTAATTCGCGTTTCGCGGAAGCCCATTTATTAGTTCTTGGATTCGCTCTTTTCCTTCTGTTGGAGACGGTGATGTGAGCTCTTTTTGTTGTTTGCTCTGTTTTTTTGTTAAAGTGCTTTGCTTAGGCATTTATTACTGAACCGTGGTTTCGCTCTATGTGGCCGTTTGTTTCAGACAGATGGGGTTTGAGAAGGTTGGAGAGATTAAGTTCTTGGGACTCACGGCGTCTTCGAGGCACAAGCGGTCGAAGAGGTAGGCATTAAATGTTCTTTGTTACTTTGCAATCATTGTGAGCGCTTAATGGCCTGCGGTTAAAAAACTCTGTTCATGCTTTTAATGCTTGATGCTTCTCTTTAACTGGGAATGCTTCTGACTGAGATGGGTGGTTCATGTGAAAAAAATTGGGAACTTGCAGACTTTCTTGATCGCGCATAGTGTGACCACACGTAAACCTGTATCTGGGTTTCTTTCTTGTTCTTCAGTCCTCCCCTGATATTTATTCTTGCAGAAACTCTTTCTGGTGTGGTGAAATTTTTGAAGTCGGGCTTGTTAGAATTTGGTTATGTGACCTTAGCTTGTACCAATAAGGAGGATTAGAGCTTGATCTCGAAACTAACAAAATCTTGCAATGGCTGGCTCCTCCAAATTTTGCCTCTTTCAATCTATCAATGTTAACTCTTCTTGCTTGCGTCTCTGCCACTGTAGCTTTCCAGGCAAGAACAGAGCTCCAGAAGACGGTTCCGATGTTTCACCTAAAGTTTCACAAGGCATGAAGCAGGTGAGACTGCTCTCCTTTTCGAATTTGCTTGAAATGAACTGAATTCACTTAGAAATGAAAAGAAAGGTTCACCGTCGATGCAGTAATCTGATTTTTTTTGAAGAGTTATCTGGTATGGAGTATGGGGTAACTCTGCATTTTGCAACGTCGAAAGTTTCTGAGAAAAAAATTGCTCCATTTCCTCCGGTTAAAAAAATGACAATAGTTAGGTTAATTATGTTTCACTGCTAATATTGGGTGGAGGACCGTGACGACTATTAGTGATATAATTGTTGATCGTTAGAGAAGTTGTTCTTTCGAGTCAACATTTTGCCCTTTTTTGGATTTGGATAAAAAACCTGTCCAGCCTCTTCTTCAAACAAGTTGTGGCATTGAGGGTGCAAACCAACAAGAATAGTGTTGGGCTGTCGACACCAGTAATCGAATACTCAACATCAATGGGGTGTATTGATCAAGACTCATGTCGGTTGTCATTGTCAAATTCTCTGTTTCTGAACCCCTGATGCCTAATCTTGCTTCTTCACTTGACATGATTAAGTATTCTGGAAGTTGGAACTTTTGTGAGCTGAGAATATGCGAAATGCTTTACACGTTCACGATCATCTCATTTCTGTATCACAAAAGATGTTGCCTTAGTTTCTGATATAGATTTGTTAAATCTCTTATCAGGGCTTAGTTCATGTTGAACCGTCCTTAAAGACCAACAAGAAACCGTCCTCGAATTCTGAGACCCACCATTCTTTGAAGCAAGAGGTATATAAAATGACACCATAGAATTAACCTTTGCTGAAAAAAAAAAAAAAAAAAAAAAAATCTGTCTTCCTCCATTCATTTTGAACCCTCTGTGCAGATTTTGCAACTTGAGAAAAGATTACAAGACCAGTTCCAGGTGCGCCATGTTTTAGAAAAAGCGCTGGGTTATCAGACTTCCTCCCATGACAATGCAAGTGACGTTTCAATGCCCAAGGTAATTTTTCGATTTCTCTACTTTCACTATCTACTTTTTGAAGGCACTGCACATCAAAACTAGAATTACCGTACTATTCTTAGTGTGGATTTCAGTGAGTTCTTGATTTAGATTTAAGTGGTTCTTGGATTTTACTTTACGAACATCACTTTCTAATAAGCTTTGAACGTCGCTTCTGTTGCCTTAAGATTGCCTTAGCAAACCGTGTGCAAAGTCTAAAGGCACGCATCTAATTTGGTAGTAGTTTCACTTCCATCATTTGGTGGCAGAAACTGACGCTTTTTCCCCTTCCTTGAGTCCAGCCAGCAACAGAGTTGATCAAGGAAATCGCGACACTGGAGTTGGAAGTAGCACATTTGGAGCAGTATCTTCTCTCGCTATACCGGAAGGCTTTTGATCAACAGGTTTCTTCTGTATCTCCGTCCACAAAAGATGCATCTTCCAAGGACAAGAGGTTGAGGACACCAAAAGATATCCCGAGGGCAAGGCTTTTTGAAACTCCTCCATCTGCTAATGCGAAACGAAGGGAGGACTCTGCAGTTCCTTCAAGTGTTCCGCCACTTGAAATCCCATTGAAAGATGCTCATGGTCTCAGCGAAGACGAGAAACTGTTGCATTCTGGTGTTCATCGTTGCCATTCCGCACTGTCTCACCGTTCAGCCTTGGAAGTAAGGATTTCTCCTCGAGAGGAGTCTCTGGGTAAAGCCGTGCGTGCTTGTCACTCCCAACCATTGTCAATGATAGAGGCAAGTTTCATATCATTCTTTTCTTGGGCCTACTCACTGAGAAGACCCAAAAAGAAAGCATATAGTATGCCTTTGAGTGAACTGACTTTTTGGTGTTGTCTTGCAGTTTGCTCGAAAGGCAGGAACAAGTGTAGTTAGTCTGGCTGAGTACCTCGGCACGACCGTTTCTGATCACGTGCCTGAGTCGGCCAATAGGCTTGCCGAGGATATGATCAAGTGCATGTCATCCATATACTGCAAACTGGCAGATCCTCCTCTGGCAAATCAGGGCCTTTCTTCTCCGAACTCGTCACTGTCATCTGCAAGCGCATTCTCCCCTCAAGATCAATCAGACATGTGGAGCCCTGGGTTAAGGAACAATTCGTCCTTCGACGTACGGTTAGATAATCCTTTCCACGTGGAGGGACTCAAAGAGTTCAGTGGACCGTATAGCACGATGGTCGAAGTGCCCTGGATACATAGAGACAGTCAGAAATTGGGTGACATCGAACCTTTGCTACAAAATTACAGGTGGGGGTTTTAGTCTGTATCTTGTCTTTCCTGAAAACCACATACCAAGGACATCATATGTTCAAACCATTGTCCAGGATGACCATCGTCAAACCCCGTCATACCTTTTTGATTCATCTATTTAACAAGTTAATTCTCTTACAGGTCACTGATCTGCCGTTTAGAAGAAGTAGATCCGAGGAAGCTGAGGCACGAGGAAAAAGTAGCGTTCTGGATCAACATCCACAATGCATTGGTGATGCATGTAATGATACTTTAAACAGCTAATAGAGTCCATAAATATGTTTGCTTCATTGAACCATACTTCTGTTGCAAATATCTGATCGGTCCCTCTAAATTTTGGGAACAGGCGTTTTTGGCTTACGGGATTCCACAGAACAATGTAAAGAGAGTATTCCAGCTACTGAAGGTAAGTAAACACGGAAAGAAATTATGTTAGATTGGGGAGTGTACCGTGCATAGGTTTTAAACAATGCGCTGTGTGCCAGGCTGCATACAATGTCGGAGGCCACACGATTAGTGCAGACACCATCCAGAGTACCATCCTGGGATGCCGGATGTCTCGTCCAGGACAGGTGAGTTTAAAGCCTCAACCTGTCTCAAGATCTGTTTCTTCTGGAGGAAACTGGAGATTTTTCAAATTATATGCCTAAAGTGAAAAGGAAAAGAATTAACGCCATCATTCTATCTTATGACAAATGATTTGTTTTATTACTTGATTATATATCATGTTGTAATGAAAGAGCTGATAAATGGGATATTTTGCTTGCAGTGGCTTCGGATATTGCTTAGTCCAAAGAAAAAGTTCAAGACCAGGGACGAAAGACAAGCTTATGGTATAAAGCATTCAGAGCCGCTTCTGCACTTTGCACTCTGCTTTGGGAGCCACTCCGATCCTGCGGTACTTTACATTCCTTCCTATCCATTCTTTTATTCCGATACTTATTCCTGTATGAGTGTACTCTTTTCTATTCAGATTGATCTTTGCTAGTCCTCTAAGCTAAGACTGGATGAACATAGGTAATCTAGATCTGTTGTGTCCCAAAATTGTGGGTTCACATACTTTCAGAAGATCTTTCAACTTCACTGAGATGGAGATCCTGGTACTCAGTGGCATTCTTATATTTCTATACAGCAACTAGTTTGAAGCATGCCCCAGTGATAAGTAGCCACTATTCTTTTGAAGCCGAATTTCCTGTCATATGAAAAGTTCCAGGAATGAGGATTGTTTGTGTGCCCATTTCCTAAATCTGTACGCAATGCGTTCATTATAGTCTAACAAGGAAAAAATCTCAAGCATTGGAAAAGATGCAACTGTCCTGCCTTTCTGGGCTATAGCCAACACGTTGAATTTGTTCTTGATATATCAGGAATATTGAGCCCCGCGTTTTAACTCTTCTCAGGTTCGCATATATACCCCAAAAGGATTATCTCAAGAGTTGGAAACTGCGAAGGAAGAGTATGTTCGAGCTACTTTTGGTGTACGCAAGGACAAGAAGATCTTGTTACCAAAGACTGTGGAGTCTTTCGCAAAAGATTCAGGGCTGTGTGCTGCAGACATTATTGAGATGGTTCAGAAATGCCTGCCTGATTCTTTGAGAAAGAGCCTGAAGAAGTGTCCGGTGGGAAAATCGAGCAAGTCCATCGAATGGATTCCTTACAACTTCAGCTTCCGCTATCTCATTGCAAAAGAGCTGGCAAAGTGATCAGGCCTTTGTAGATTTTACGGCTCCCTCTGTACATAAATAGAATCGAGTGGACAACCGACATTTATTCACATGTGATGTAAGTTACCTTGTGCCAGTCAGATAGATGTGAGTCGCTGTCCACTCATTTTTGTAATGCTGCGAACAGATTGATTTCAATTGTTCCACCTGTAAATATATTTGTTTAGCTAGCCATCACTTTTGTGGTCGATGCTTCTTTCACGCAATCTGCTTGATATTTACCATTTCGCAATAAGTACCACATTCCGACGACAGAAAGTGGGATTGCACAAGATTTTGTTGCCTTTCCAGAAGATAACATTATGAATAAAAGCCAATAAGGTCACCTGAAATACAAGAAAAGCAAGCAGATGAACAACTTCTCATGGTTTGTAGCCTATAAAATTGCAGATCTGTGATTTTGGTAATTTCACGGCATGAACCCATCAGATTGTATTGCCTGGGATGTGATCGACTGTTCCGTCCACTAAACAAGCCGAATTTGTCCTAGATCAGATGCTAAATATATTGCCTTACAATGGCCAAAGAACGATTGCCATTTCTTTCCAGGAACCACATTACGAGAATGGAATACATAGCAAAGCAAACGACTAGCAGTAATTCCTAAGTTCTCAGGAAGAACAAACTCAGCTCTTGTCCGAAACACCCTGAAGGATCAACCAAGTGGTACGCCTCACAATCGCTTGACCCCACCGTCCGAACGAACTGGCATCTCAAGTACTTGTGCTCACCGACCCCCTCCTTATCAGGCAACAACCCTGCACCAGCGGAGACCAACCTTATCATCTCCAACAGCAATGCGTCCTCATGCGATCCCGCCCTTCTCACCGCGAACCCCATCTTCCTCCCATTGCACAGCATGGCCCAAACCGGTGCACTCAAGAGCGGGAGCCTCCCCAAGCCACCGTCAGGCTCATGGAGGCACGTGAAGACGATCCGGTTGGTCTCGCCGCGGACAAGTGTCGCGAAGTGTGAGGTGTGGAGTGGGAGTTCAAGGGTTACGAACGGGGAGGTTTCCGCACGGTTTTGCATGGCGATCCTGACACGACCGTTGTTCGTGGGGCAAATGATGGTGCCCGTGACCGTGGCGGCAGTGGCTGGCGGAGAGGAGAAGAGAGAGAAGAGGAGGAGAGGGTGGCACATGCAGCATGGCACAAAGATGTCGAGGACGGGTTTGAATACGTTCCACCATGGTCGGCGGTCGCCGGCGTCCTTGCAGTCGCTGTGAAGCATAGATTGCTTCCTTCAGTGTGAAATCGCAAAGTGATTCTCTGTGAAGAACAAGCCCTGAAAAGGGATAAAAGGAGATTTTTCCATAGTCGCAGATACCAGGGAATTGAACGGATCTTCAGGATCTTAACTGTCTAGTGTGTACAGCACTTGAGCAGTTTTGCTGAGGGATTATCTCAACTTCTAGATTTTCCGCTTATCCGCGATATTCGTTTCTAAAAAAGTGGAACGGTATATTTGCATTGATCGATTGACTTAGAAAATCTGAACAGTTTTTAAATATCAGAATAATCCTTTGAAAACTTTTCGATAGTCGGCTGGTAAACTTGATAAGGTTTTAGAGTTTTTAGGAAAATGAACTCAGAATTAGAAATTATAATGAGCATCATGTGAAGCAAGTCTTAAACCTATTGTACGTTTTCCAATTCAGTCCCAAATATTTTTACTTTGCCAATTTAATTATAAAATTTTCAATTGTGTCAATTTAGTACTAAAACTTTGATGATTTGCTAATTTAAATCCTAACCTTTTAAGAATTTGTTAGTCATTTCGACCAATTCTGATTAGAAATTGCTAATGTTGAGAATTTCTATCAAGTTTTTTTTTTTCTTTTTTCCTTTCCCGTTATTTTCTTATTCTTTTTACCTTTTTACCTATGTTGGGCTTCATCGATGGCCAGCAAATTCACCGACCTCAAGCGAGGGTGAGGGTTGTCCTCATTAGATTGGGCAAGGGTAGCCCTTACTTGGGCTAGGAAGGGCAACCCTCGCCAAGCCACACGCAAGTGTCATGAGTCGATCGATCTAGCGTTCAGCCTTACTCACACTCACTCACAAGGATCGTAAAGAGAGAAACTCTAGAGAGAAGCTCTGGATTGTATTTCACTTGAGAATGACATAATACAAATGAGGGGGAGGAGACCCCTTTTTTATATAAAGACAAGGCAAACCGTATCCATAGATCTCTCCTCAATTTAACGGTAGAGATTAGATCTCCCCAACTACCAACTACCCGCATTAATTACATACGAATACATTTACAATATCGCCCGCCCCCAGGAGTATTCTAGAAGACTCGAGAAAACCCTAAGGTTGCGTTTGGCAGTCGGGATAAAATTCGGGATAGGATATGATTTATTCTATCCTACGTTTGGTGCTCGCTTTGGACAGGATAAAGTCGGATATAAAGAGGATACAGGTAGGATAAAATTATCGGGGAAGGTGGGATAAAGGTGGATAGGATTTCTAACATCCATAATATGAAAGTTATTTTCTCGAATAACAAACTTATTAAATTAACAAAATTAAAATTATATTTCAATATAAATCATATTTGAATTCTAATTTAAGAAATTAAAAATAAAAATAAAAATATTTTTTAATTAATCTTATTTTAATTTATATATTCAATGTTAATTCTATCTTATAATAAACATTCAATCAATAAATTAAATATTTATATTTATTATATATTTAGGTATGTTACTACAATTTACTATTTGATAAAATTTTATTAAAGAATAATAAAAGGGGAAAAAAGAAATAAAATAAAAAAGAGGAAAAATAAATTAAAATAAATTAAAAAATAATGTTACGAGAGATTTTCAACATCTCCATTTATAAACATTTAGGTTTATTTATAATGATATTTTTAGTTTATATCAAAAAAATGCATATGATATGATGTGAATATATCCGATTTTAATATTGCGATTCATCAAACAATTGATAGGATATAAAAAAAATCCCAGGATTTCATATCTTATCCTATCCAGTCCTATCCCAAGGACGACCAAACGCAGCCTAAGTGTCGGGGATACAAGCCGAGGGTCACTTGATCCAAAGACGTGTCACGGCCGGCCCATAGAAACCTCTTGGATCGTTGCTCTTTCGGGCCGTGACACAAGCATCCTCCATTTGAGGTCAGCAAGGATGACTCTTGCTTGAGGTCAACAAACTCCGTCAACCATCGATGATGCCCGACAATGGCCGAAGGAGAGAAGAAGAAAAACAAAAAGAAAACAAAAAGAAAAAAGGAAATAATTTCATAAAAATAAAAATAAAAAATTGTAAAAATTGTCCACATTAATATTAGCCGTGTCATCTAAGATGGTCAATGATGACTAGACTGCAACGTTAACAATTTCCGGCCAAAATTAATCGGAATGACTAAATTAGTAAATCATTAAAATGTTTAAGATTAAATTAATGAGTCATCAAAAGATTTAGGACGAAATTAACACAATTAAAATGTTTAAACTTAACTTGGTCACAATACAATAAGTTTAGAACTTTTCAAACATTTTCTCAAACTATCATGGTAAAGGAGGCAAGTTTAGACGAGAGTAAAATATTTTGAAGGGTTAATACTACTAAAATCCCAAATTGGTATATTCGTGCCACATTTACTTCAATTGAATTTTGTTATTTCAAAAACTCCCAAACTAGTATACTCGTCCACATCTATTCTAAATTAGTGCATTCGTGCCACATTCAGTTCAAATTAATTTTCATGTCACAAAAATCTCAAATTTGTATACTCAAGTAGGGGTGAGCGCGGTTCCCGGGTAGAACCGGGAACCGGAGAACCGAACCGGAGGTTCCGGTTCGGTTCCGGTTCTTAAAGGACCGGTTCCGGTTCCCGGTTCCATTTTCCGGGAACCGGCGATCCAGTTCCGGTTCGGTTCGGTTCCACTAGGAACCGGAACCGGAACCGGAACCTGTCGCGGAACCGGAACCGGAACTGGAACCGGAACCGGTCGCGGAACCGGTTCGGGAACCGGTTTTGGAACCCCCTCCCCTGCTCACCTCACATCTATTGCTCTGCTCTTGACTCTTGAGTCCCGACTCCCGAGTCCCGACCCTCTGAAACTCTCGCCGGACGCCGCTCGCCGCCGGACGCCGCTCGCCCTGAAGGCCGCCGCCGCCGGACGCCAGTCGCGGAACCGGTTAGGGTTCCAAAAGGAACCCCTCCCCTGCTCACCTCACATCTATTGCTCTGCTCTTGACTCTTGAGTCCCGACTCCCGAGCCCCGACCCGGGACGCCCTCCCGTATGTTATAGTTTTTTTGGTAACGTGCGTGTACGTTATAGTTTTTTTTGGTAATGTGCGTGTACGTTATATTTTTTTTTTTTGTAACGTGCGCGTACGTTATAGTTTTTTTTGGTAACGTGCGCGTACATTATATATTTTTTTTTGGTAACGTGCGCGTACGTTATAGTTTTTTTTGGTAATGTGCGCGTACGTTATAGTTTTTTTTTTGTAACGTGCGTGTACGTTATATATTTTTTTTGGTAACGTGCACGTACGTTATAGTTTTTTTTGGTAATGTGCGCGTACGTTATAGTTCAAATCTGAAAATAACAAAAAAAAAAAAAAAAGAACTGTTGGAACCGGAACCGACCCGGGAACTGTGACGGGGTAGGTTCCAGTTCTCTGCTCTAACGGGTAGTTCCGGGTTCCTCATTTTGAGGAACCTGTACCCGAGGGTAGGTTCCAGGTTCCAGACGGAACCGAACCGGAACCTGGAACCGCTCACCCCTATACTCAAGCCATATTTACCCAAAAATCCCTAATTTACCACAATTTGGGATAAATGGGATACATGTATAATATGGCATGGGTGTACTAGTTTGGAAGTGGGCGTGTCATTTTTTTTTTCGTAATTCTATTTTCATATAATTTTGTATTTAGTCAAACTCATCAAATGAGATGGGAATTATTTTGACGTATTTAACCGTTAAAGTCTTAAAACGGGCTTTTGAGAAACATAATCAGAGTTTGTCGTTCCATCTCGAGACCTAGACCTAAACCGGTTCTAAGCCTGGCTTCCCGAGGGGGAAGACTCGAGGGTGGCACCTAATATCCCTAAGGTCGGACTCGGGACCTTGCGTCTCGACCATGGGGCGGGACCTTGGTTCTGATATCAAATGATGCTATGTTGCGTTGAACGAACAAATTTATTAACCAGATAATCTTGATCTGGTCTTTAATCGAATCACCACCCTATTGGGCTACTCCAGGATCCAACATTCTCTACGGCAATTGCTAACTTGAAATTTTATTCAATGACTAAACTGTGTGTTTGTAGCTAAGAGTCCATTTGGAGTAACTCTAAATAACGAAAAGATAACATATCCTAAATACCATAGTAAAAAAGGCAACAGTATATTGAAATACCTATCATCAATGAGACTACCTAAAATTTACAGCTTGTGCATCAAGAAAAAAAATCTCACACTATAAATTAAAGACCAATAAATAATAAGAATTATACAGAAGTCTAATTTTAGAAGCCTGTTTGATGACTCAATCAAATAGTGAAAACTAAAACTCAGCACATAATATGAGTTATGATTCCTTTGACAAACTAAACTAGAATTAAGTTAATTGACTCGATCAAGTTAAGGACCACTTAATCTGATAAATTAGGGAGGAATTCCTTACTTTGTTCAATAGAAGTATAATTTTGTGGTAATTAGCTAAATGCAATTAATAAATTAATAACAGGAGAGCAAAGAGTGCTAACATTGCGAACTAAGCAAAATAACTAAAAAATTGCCAACCCTACGATTGCTCCATTTGTAATAGATTATCAATAAAATCCTTATTGTGCTTGTGTCAGTTCAATCTTAAACTTTTTTAATTTGACCAATTTAGTCCTAAACCTTTTGACAATTTGCCAATTGAGTAATTCTAACCAATTTTAGCCAAAAATCGCTGACGTAAATGCCATTGGTCATACATGGCATGACCTACGTTAATATGGACAATTTTTTAATTTCTTATTTATTTTTATTTTTTTCATCATGGCCAATGAGAGTCACGCAAAGGCCTTGCCCAAGGCCACTGCAACCTCATCGGCCACGGATGAGAAAGAGCCACATTGTCCTTGGCTAATGGGCCTGTGAGCCCCTCACCCGCAGCCAATGAGAGTAGACAATGACCCTCACCTACCACATTGAAAAAAGAAAAGAAAATTTCAAAATTAAAAAAAATAAAAATAAATTGCAAAAATTGTCTACATTGACAATTTGCAGCCAAATTTGACTAGAATGACTCAATTGAAAAATTCTTAAAAGGTTCATGACTAAATTGACTAAATTAAAAGGCTTGAGTATAAATTGTCATATATAATAGTTTTATGATTTTTTGATAATTTTCTCGAGATAATTATATACCAGAACCAACACTCACTACAAGCATTTTCATGATGTCAAATTAATGCTACATACATACATACATACATACATACATACATACATATATATATATATATATATATATATATATATATATATATATATATATATATAATTGTGTGGATGCCAATGTTGCCAATTTACTCGAATTTGATTATAAATCAATTGGGAGGAGTGCATCCTTGTGAGTTATAGAGCCAGGTCGGCTTGAGTGTGCCCGAGGGTAGTTGGACTTCGTGATCAACTAACCTTTCCTAGTCTTTGAATTGGCTTAGTGAATTTGAGAATATCCGTACCATCTTTCATGTTGGTTTATTACATTACTTATTTTGCTTGCTTCTATTACTCATCTCAGAAAAGAAGGGGGATCCAATATGCGTGAGCGACTTGTACTTATATCCCTCTCGAATGAATTTTTTCCTCGAAACAAAAATCAATTCTAATCCCGACCCTCTTAAATTAAAAACGGTATTTTCAAGAATTTAGTTTTCGAGCTCTTTGGGTGCAACTGAATCCCAATCCTTTGCCCAAATTGAGATGAGGGTCGACGAGGGCCACTACATGTGTACAACTAATCAAAAGGATCAATTGAAAACTAAAGAAACGCACAATTTAGATAAGACATAATCTTACAAATGTAAAGAAAGAAATCCCAAAAAGCGGAAGATCACGGGTGCTTCCTTTCTTCTACTGTTCAAACTGAGGAGAGAACATATTTAAGACTAATAAAAGTACACACCAACTTAACCCCCGTTCTTCCCAAAGATCCCTCGCACTACATCGCCGGTCTGCTTAGTAAGGCCTCTCTCCGACGACATTCCCCGGCGGATTGTAGAAGCAGATGGTCAGGCTCGCCGACTCCTTGGGACAACTCGCCTGTGCGCACCCCACCTCCGAGCTGTTCCTCCACACCACCTGCGTATACACCCCGCAGTAGCGCCCCGCCGCGCACGTGTTGCTGGCGTGGTCATAGTAGATCTTCTCCTTCAACCACGCCCCCACCGCCGCCCGCGGCGGCAACCCCGTCCCCGGCCCAACGGCCCGCAGCTGGTTCCCGCCGTACTTGGACGCCGTCAGGTTGGCGAAGTTGCATGACATCCGGTCCCGCTGGTAACGGACCAGGCGGCTAGTGGCCGCAGCCAGCTGCGGGCTCCAGCGGAGCGGGGCCACGCCCACCTCGGCCCTGGCCTGGTTGTGGGCGTCCAGGAACTCCTGGGCGGCGGCGGGGACCGGGGCCGCCGGCGACGGTGGCGATGCAAGCGGTGCTGGTGGTGGGGGTTGAGCTGAGATGTGGAGCGTCGCTTGGAGGAGGAAAGCTAGAAGAAGAAATGAGTGGGTCATTTTCGCCTCTTGGGTTCGTTGGGGAGGATGAATTTTGCAAAAAGAAGTAGGTGCAATTTATAAGGCGGAGCTTGGGAAAATAAATACTATTTACCCACTTTGCCGTATATGTAATTTTTAATTCATGGTAAATATTTTGGAAAATCAAAAGAACTCTTCTTTTGAATTTTATTAACAATTGTCTATATCTCTTAATAGACATAGCTTGTCATTTCCAAAATACCGTTTTTAATATGTTATATATATCACAATCAAGGTTGATAAATGGTACTTGTTAACAAGATTGTTTTTTCAAAACAATTTTGTGTAGATAATGAGTGCCTCAGTACATTCCAAATTACGAGCAATTATGTAAATCTTGTCTCGGAAATTTTGGAAACTATCAAAATACTTAGCATATTTTTTTCCGAAACTTTCGTTTCCCCCAAATTTACTCATGTAAAATCCCGCGAATAGAACAAAATAAACCCTAGATCTCCTGTTTTGGCATTTTGAGAAATATTTCCGATAAGTAGTATTTTGGCATTTTCCCTAGAAGCTTTATATTTTAAGGCTATTATCATGAAAAAAATTCAAACAAATATATCTATGACAAATTTAGCATAAATTAATTTTTTTTACCATTAAAAGTCCTAAACTAGTACGGTTCCGATAAATTTACTCAAGACTAATTTTTTGATTACCAACAAACCTAATTTAATATATTTATAATAAATTTACCTTCTATTATCACGAAAATTCATAAATTAATATACACGGAGGTTAAGACTCCAAACTGACACACCTATCAACTATTATGTATCATCCAATTCGTTAATTTGACAATAAAATTTAACGGAAACTAGATGAGATAAATTTATCACAGGGGTTAATACCCTGAAAAACCTCAAATTGGTACACATGTGACAAATTTACCTCAAACTATTTTTTTAACCATAAAAAATCCCAAACGGGTACACCTGTGACAAATTTATCCCGATTGACCATAAAAAGACCTAAACTAGTATATTTATGACAAATTTACCTCAAACTAATTTATTCGACCACAAAAAACTCCAAACTAGTAAATTTGTGACAAATATACCCTTCACTAAATTGTATTAATACCACAAAAAAATCAAACGGAGCATAAAATCCTAAATCGGTATACTAATCAACTATCACGTGTCATTTAACTTAATAATTTAATAGTAAAATTTAACGAAGACTAATATAGGGTAAATTTGTCACAAGTGTATCGGTTTAGAGTAAATTTGTCAAAGGTATACTAGTTTTGAGTTTTTTGTGATCAAAAAAATAGTTTTTGGTAAATTTGTTACAGGTATATCAATTAGGAATTTTTCAGGATATTAACCTTTATCACAAATAAACCAATTTAGAATTTTTGATAGTTAAAAAAAAAAAAAAAAATTGGTGGTTGAAAAATTAAATTTTATATAAATTCATCATAGATATACCTAGTTGTAATTTTTTATAGTATTAATCTTCTATTTTATTTTCGGTAGATAAACACTATAAATACAACAATTTTATGATCATGAAGATTATATTTTAGTTCATGCGTGCAAAGGGAGTGAACAAGGAGGTGGTAAAATTGTTGTTTTTGTCTTGTTTTCCTAAGTACGTGCATTACTTTCGAGATTGGATGCTGGAGCCTGGAAGTATTATTAAATGCAATAGCAGACTAGCAGTGTACTTGGACGCCGCACGTGATGGTGTTTTGACTTTCTGACTCCACCACGTGATGTTCATTTATGTCGTTTCGCGACAACCATCATTAATGGCCCCGCTCAACTCCCAACAGTTCTGTTCTTCGCACTCTCGCATGTGATTTTGATTAACAAATAAAAGCTCTACAGGTAAAAAAAAAAAAAAAAAAAAGATTGACAAATAAAGCACTTAGGGACACGCATATCAGAAACATTTGGCGTAAATTTTCTTTTTCAGACAAATGATTACATATGGTCTGAGAAAATCCGTTATATTAAAATAAGTTAATACTGTCAAGAATCCTACCCGATACATTCGTGCTATATTTATCATTAATTGATTAAAAAATTTCAAATCGATACTCTCATATCATATTGACGCCAATCTAATTCTGATATTACAAATTATCATAAATTGATAAATAAGTGATAAATTTGTCCTCCATTAACTTTTGATAAATTACTGACATGAAAACATATATGACAAACAATTTGGATGATTTGCATGTGACATGAATATGATGTTTTCAATACTAATCTTCTAAACAATGTTGTTTTGGAGAAACTGGATTTGAAGAAAATGAACTAAGATGGAAAAAAAGGTCAAAATCTGCTTATTTTGCCCTAAAAACTCCCTCACGGTTTAAAATCTGCTAAAATCACCAATTTTGGCCCAAGTTTGCCTTAATATTTTGGTAATTTGGGAGAGAGAGTTGAAGCAACTTCAATTTTGTCATGATTTAAATCTCAGTTCATTTTCTTTAGATTTGACTTCTCAAAATGATGTCATTAAAAAAATGTTAAATTTTCACATTGGATTCATGTCACGCACCAATTATTCAAGTTGATTGCCGCATGTGTTTTCACATTAGCAATTTAATGAGGATATTAGATGGAAGTTGATGGAGGCTAGATTTGTCAAGGGGTGTACTGGTTTGAGATTCATTTGTAGACACGAAAATTAATTTGAAATATATATGATATGAGTGTATTTGTATGGATTTTTTGTGATACAAAAATTAATCTAAGGTAAATGTGATACGAGTGTACCGATTTGAGTTTTTTGTGGTACTTAAATATATTAATATCTATAAAATTCATCTAATTGATCATTTGACGAATATATAAGCAAGTTTATGTGATCAAAATCATAGTGGGTAATAATCGTGGCCTACCTCAAACTTGGCTGCACTTCGCACGCTTACAGCGTCTTCGATGGGCTGTCGCATTCCAATGTGGTTTCTTATACGGCCGTCGTCTCTGGTCCCGCTAAGGCGGTCCGAGGACTCGAAGCAGCGGAGGCTTTCTTCAGATTGATGAGTTCAGGTACTCAGCAAAATGAGTAGTGTATACGGCTGACTGAACTGGAGCTGGTTTAGAAAGCCTCTTTGTTTCGAATGCACTTAAATGCGAGTGTCTGGATTCTGTTCTTGAATTGCTGGACGAAATGCCTAAGAGACACGTTGCTTCGAGGAATACTGTAGTTTCGGGATTGGTGAAGGCCCAAATGTACGAAAGAGCATTTGAATCTTTTTAGCCAATGGACCAAATTGATAATGTGCTGAGACTAATAGTTTAATTAGAGGAAAGGAAATTCATGGTCATGCCATCAGAATTGGAGTGGAGACTACACTTATCAGATTTTACATGAAATGTGGAACCATAGACAATGTGAAGGCCTTGTTTGAGAAGATGGCCACGAGGGATGTTATCACTTGGACACAGATGATTGGAGCCTATGCAGAGTTTCGGTTGATTGATATAATGCCAGAGAAGAATTGTGTTTCTTGCGATGCCCTTCTGGCAGGAGTTTGTGATAATGGCAAAGCTTCTGAAGTGCTAGATTTATTTATTAGTATGGTGGAGGAGAGGGCTTAGAGTTGACTGACTACACATTAACTACTGTTGCTAAGGCGTGTGGGTTGCTTGGGGTCAGGGAAACTTGGTGAACAGTTGCAAGGGTTTATTATCAAGTGTGGCCTCCTGGCAGATGCTTATGTGGAAGCAGCTTTGCTTGATACGTGAACTCGTTGTGGGAGGATGGTGGATGCTGGAAAGATGTTCAAACGGTGGGCTTTTGAGTGAGATAGCTCTATCATTGACGCTTCCATGATATGTGGGTATCAATGTAATGGGCTGCCGGATGAGGCAATATCGCTATTTTGCCATTGTAAAGTAGAAGGGAGTGGGAGCAGGAGCGTGATGAAGTTGCATCAACTTCAATATTCTGTGTTTGTGGAACTTTAGGGTCTGATAAGATGGGTGAGCAGATTCACTGTCATGCTCTTAAATCTGGATTATTTTCAGATTTAGAGGTAGCAAATGCATTGATCAGTATGTACTCAAAGTGTTGGAATATTAATGCTGCTAAAAATATCTTTAAAGATATGCCTGCACATGATGTAGTTTCATCGAATGGCCTGATCAAGTGCGTGGTTCATTATACATTGGGGAGATGATGCCCTCACTATCTGGTCAAACTTACTGGATGCAGGGATAAAGCCCGACAGAATCCTTTTTGTTATATCAGCTTATACATATACTAAAATGCGTTTAGTTGATGAACGTTGTAGATTCTTTTCATCCATGCGAACAGAATTTAATATAGAACCTTCACAGGAGCATTATGCAGCATCCTTTGTTGGTGTTTTAGGATTCTGGGGACTTCTTGAGCTTGCAGAGAAAATAATCAGCAATATGCCATTTGAACCAGAGGCTTTAGTTTAGCAAGCTTTGCTTGACGGATGTAGAATCCAATCCAATGCAATTCTCGTTAAAAGAGTTATAAAGCATTTACTTTTAATGGAACCACAAGATCCTTCCACCTATGTGCTTGTTGCAACTCTGTACTCTACATCTGGAAGATGGCATTGTTCTGAAACAGTGACGAAAGAAATGAGGGTGACAGGGTTTCAGAAACAGCCTTCACGGAGTTGGGTCATGCATCAGAATGAGACTCCATCATTTTTACAAGCCAAGAACATCCGTAGTGGGTTGGATATTCTAATTTCAGAATGCCGGAGAGCTGGGTATGTGCCCGACACAAGTTTTGTTCTTCATGAAGTTGGAGAACATCAGAAAAGGGATTTCTTGTTCTATCACAGTGCAAAACTTGCTACAGCATTCGGGCTTCTGATGAATATACCGGGAAAACTCATCAAGATTGTAAAGAACATCGGATCAGCTTCTAAGAAGGGAAAGTCTTTGACAACTTTTTTCAGTTATCAAATTTGGGTTATTTTATGTTGCTTCCTATCTAAATCTATTAGTTTCTTCGTTATTTGTAACAGTTCTTTACTTAGGGGGTTGGAATATCTCTATTCCTTACATATTCGTTCCTGAGCTATTTGAAATAAATAAAGTAGGTAGAGTCTTTGGAACGACAATTGGTATTTTTATTACATTAGCTAAAACTTATTTGTTCTTGTTTATTTCTATCACAACAAGATGGACTTTACCTAGACTAAGAATAGACCAATTATTAAATCTTGGATGGAAATTTCTTTTACCCATTTCTCTCGGTAATCTATTATTAACAACTTCTTTCCAACTCCTTTCATTGTAAAGGAAAGAAAAAGGACTAGGATATTCTCGATTTACGACTTCTCTCAAATATCAAACAAGAGAAAGAAACAAACATAAAATTATTCATAGATCTTTACGATATGTTCCCTATGGTAACTGGGTTCATGAATTACGGTCAACAAACAGTACGAGCTGCAAGGTACATTGGTCAAGGGTTCATGATTACCTTATCTCACGCAAATCGTTTACCTGTAACTATTCAATATCCTTATGAAAAATTAATTACATCTGAGCGTTTCCGCGGCCGAATCCATTTTGAATTTGATAAATGCATTGCTTGTGAAGTATGTGTTCGTGTATGTCCTATAGATCTACCTGTTGTTGATTGGAAATTGGAAACTGGTATACGAAAGAAACGCTTGCTTAATTACAGTATTGATTTCGGAATTTGTATTTTTTGTGGTAACTGTGTTGAGTATTGTCCAACAAATTGTTTATCAATGACTGAAGAATATGAACTTTCTACTTATGATCGTCACGAATTGAATTATAATCAAATCGCATTGGGTCGTTTACCAATGTCAGTAATTAACGATTATACAATTCGAACAATTTCGAATTCGCCTCAAATAATAATAAAATAAAAAAATGTGAAAACCCTTTGATTTTTGATTAAAGAGGAATCTCCACCAATTAGTAGGGTTCAATTTGATCTAATCTACAGGAATGAGTTCTTTATTTTTTTTTTGTTGGTCAATAACTAGAAATTCCAATTAACTGTTGATTAGTTGGTAAAAAGTACGATTAAAGTTAGATTGAAAATTGAATCTAATAATATAATTTCAGTTTTGAGCTAAATTACCCTTTTTAAATTTTTTGGGTTTTGGGTAAAGAGAAAACCATATTATATTGGTCCACTAATTGGACCTAGACCCATTTTTAATCCATTCGATTTGAATTAAATGCAATTAGGAGCATATCCTAAAAAAATTCCTTGTCGAGTCAATAAAATCATGAAAAACATTTCAATTTATTTATCTTTTACATATAATAATGGATTTGCCTGGACCAATACATGATTTTCTTTTAGTTTTTCTGGGATCAGGTCTTATATTAGGAAGTCTAGGAGTGGTATTACTTACCAATCCAATTTATTCTGCCTTTTCCTTGGGATTGGTTCTTGTTTGTATATCCTTATTTTATATTCTATCAAACTCCCATTTTGTAGCGGCTGCGCAGCTCCTTATTTATGTAGGAGCTATAAACATTTTAATTCTATTTGCTGTGATGTTCATGAATGGTTCAGAATATTACAAAGATTTGAATCTTTGGACTGTTGGAGATGGGATTACTTCGTTGGTTTGTACAAGTATTTTGGTTTCACTAATGACTACTATTTTAGATACGTCTTGGTACGGGATTATCTGGACGACAAAGTCAAACCAGATTATCGAGCAAGATTTGATAGGTAATAGTCAACAAATTGGAATTCATTTATCAACAGATTTTTTTCTTCCATTTGAACTCATTTCCATAATTCTTTTAGTTGCTTTGATAGGTGCAATTGCTGTTGCTCGTCAATGATAAATCTTTATAACTATTACTAGCAATCAAAATTCAACTTTGTTTTCTGTTATCAAATCCATTTATCTTCAAAAATATTTGAAAACTGTTCATGTATAAAATAGAAATTCTTTATTTTGATCCATTACCAAATATCAATCTATTCCTTTGTTTTGTACTTTTTATATTATAGTCAATTGAATACGTTGAATTCTTGTTCATATTGAAATGAATCCAAATTAATAAGGAGCTGGTCAATGATACTCGAACATGTACTTGTTTTGAGTGCCTATTTATTTTCTATTGGTATCTATGGATTGATCACGAGTCGAAATATGGTTAGGGCCCTTATGTGTCTTGAACTTATCCTCAATGCGGTTAATATAAATTTTGTAACATTTTCAGATTTTTTTGATAGTCGACAATTAAAAGGAGATATTTTCTCCATTTTTGTTATAGCTATTGCAGCCGCCGAAGCAGCTATTGGGTTAGCTATTGTTTCGTCAATTTATCGTAACAGAAAATCAACTCGTATCAATCAATCGAATTTGTTGAATAAATGAATAAATAAGTAGTATTAATTAATTATATATTATTAATTATAGAAATTAGAATATTCATCAATTCAAATTAGTATGTATAATACGTAGGTTTGAGAAAAACGTAAAAAATCAAAGTATCTTGGGCCAATCTCATGACTCGATCCGGAATTAGATTGATTAGAAAAATTATGGTAAAATCCATTGATTCATCTAGTGTCTAAATATATGATCCATTTACAAGTTTACTAGATCGAAAATTGATGACATTCAAAAACTTATAGATCCAATGTCACATTCAGTAAAGATTTATGATACATGTATAGGATGTACTCAATGTGTGCGAGCCTGCCCAACAGATGTATTAGAAATGATACCGTGGGATGGATGTAAAGCTAAGCAAATTGCTTCTGCTCCAAGAACAGAGGACTGTGTCGGTTGTAAGAGATGTGAATCCGCCTGTCCAACGGATTTTTTGAGCGTTCGAGTTTATTTATGGCATGAAACAACTCGAAGCATGGGTCTAGCGTATTAATACGTTCCAGAAAAAACCACGTAAATACATTTTGAATACAATTGATTTTTTTTACCGACAAAAACCCGTGCTCGAAAATAGATAATATATTATTCTTTTTTCTTTATTGAGTACGGGTTTTTTTGTCCAAGTGTATCTTGTCTTTATCACGAATTATTTTCCTTGGTTAACAATAATTGTACTTTTGCCGATATTCGCAGGTTCTTTAATTTTCTTTCTACCTCATAGAGGAAATAAGGTAATAAGGTGGTATACTATATGCATATGTA
This sequence comes from Eucalyptus marginata, assembly GCA_014182565.1. NCBI lineage: Eukaryota > Viridiplantae > Streptophyta > Magnoliopsida > Myrtales > Myrtaceae > Eucalyptus > Eucalyptus marginata. Next base: position 18,653,524 of record CM024593.1, on the reverse strand, counting down.
CTCCTTCATTTTCCAGGGCTTCTTCTTGTCTCGCCCATGTCATAAAGCCCAAACCCACTCGTTGTTTCCCCCATCGGAGTCCATCATGGCATTCATTACTCGGTCGTCTTCAAAACAAGAAAAAAGATAATAAGGAAAATGAAGAAAATCTTATTCTTACTTTTGTCTCAACTCTCTCAAGAGATGAGTATCTTGACCCAACAAAAAATAAAAAAGAGACGAAATGAATTCTCAACCACCTACCAACTTATAAATCGCGATGTGATGACAACAGAAATTGGGCTTGTGAGTCATTTGTTGATAGGACAGGGCCTATCCTAGATTATGAAAATAATCTATTAGATTTTCGAGGGGAGAAGTACATTTCAAGTGCCAAAACTTGGCACGGAATGACACTTAAGTGCCAAAAGTTAGGAAAGTGACACTTAAATGCCAAAATCGAAACAAAATGGATCACTTAAGTGCCAATCCAACCAAAATGCTGACGTGGCGATTTTCCGGCGAAATAAGTGCAAAACGGCGTCGTTTTACATACTGATGTGGCTAGACAATGCAAAAACGACATCATTTTGGTGCTGACATGGTAAAAAATTAATATAAAAATTAATAAAATTAAATTTAAAACTACATTTACTTAAAACATTTAAAAATAAAAATACAAATATTTTAAAATAAAAAAGGGGGAGGGAGATGGCGAGGGTTGAGCCCTCGCCTCCCGCCGTCGCCGGAAGGGCCGGCGACAAAGGGGGAGGGTCGGCCGGGGTCGCCGACCGCCGGCCGACCGGCGGTGAGGATCGCAACCCTCGCCCAAATGCCCGGGGCGAGGGCTCGTGGGCCCTAGCCACCAGTTGGCCAAGGGTCGGCGACCTCGCCAACCTTCCCTCCTCCTTCGCCGGCCCTTCCCGGGCGGCGAGCCGAGGCGGCGAGGCCTCACGGGCCCTCGTTGCCGGCCGACCGGAGGTTGGCGACCTCGCCCGACCCTTCCCCCTCCGTCACCGCCCCTTCCTCGCGACGAGGGCAAGGGCCCGGCCTCTCAACCGTCTCCCTCCCCCTCCCCTTTTTTTTCTTTTTAATATTTGTATTTGTATTTTTAAATGTTTTAAATAAATTTAGTTTTAAATTTAATTTAATTAATTTTTTTATCACGTCAAAGACAAAAATAATGTTGTTTTTGCATTTTCTAGCCACATCAGCGTGCAAAACAACGTCGTTTTGCACTTATCTCTCCGGAAAATCGCCACGTCAGCATTTTGGCCGGATTGACACTTAAATGATCCATTTTGCTTTGATTTTGGCACTTAAGTGTTCCTCCGTGTCAAGTTTTGGCACTCCAGGTGTCTAGCACTCAATTTTCGAGCTTTCCTTTTCCAAGTAGGAAAGGAAAGAAGGCATTAGTAAAAGTCCACGTTGACAAATGACAGGCATATGGAATCTAAACTTACTGCATTACTTATAACAATTTGTAGTTAATACTTCCTTCTTACAAAATCCCCGACGATACAATCTCGCGCAAAGACTTTCAACTCTGCAAGTGCAAGCCTTGGTCACTTTTTATGGCATTAATTGAATAGCAGACAGATTGCATCGTGGGTGGTCCAAGAAAACAACAGATAAAAGTCAAAAGAAAATTTACCAAAAATACATACATACATACATACATACACATACATACATACATACATACATACATACATATATATACATACATATATATGTATGTATATATATATGTATGTATGTATATATATGTATATACGCGCGCGCGCACATACTAGACTTTCAAGCTGAAGTATACCCAAGTTTCTGTGGAGAACTTTCATGGTTTTTCTGGCCATTAGGGCCTTAGTTGATTAAGGGGCTGGCTTGGTTTTTAATGGCCCAACTAAAATCATCTCATAGATGTGTGGCCTCATTCTGATCAGACAAACCTACGTATTTATACTTTTAACCTTGTTCGATCAAAAATATACTTTTAATCTTGTAAAGCTTTGCTTTTAGTTGGCCTTTTAAATGGAATGTTGGGATTACTCCTTTTATGGAAACATTTTCTTGAAAAATTGAAAGCTCACAAGAGACAAACAATGAAGTCCTACAAGGCAATAAGCTAGAACCGAGGTTCTATTCAAAAAGCAAAAAAAAAAAAAAAAAAAAAAAAAAAAAAAATCACTACAGAATCACCTCATAGAAGGGTAGGAAAACTACTTTCTATCCCCTTATTCTCGCCACTTATATGGTCAAGACTCTAATTTTAATTTTTCTGATCAAATCCTGAGGTGAGCAAATGGCCCAGTTCAACCTAAAAACCAACCTTATTGATTTCAAGCCAGTTCACATGGGGACCAATTCCTAGGTAAAAAAATTAGGAACTTATCTTAACCTATTTTATACCTAGTTCATTGATCGACTCGATGCACATTCAATCACTTTTTAGCATCTAACTTTTAAGGTATAATATGAAAATTAAGAAAAGAAATTACATTATCTCATCATAGTTCGATAAGCTTTATCTCAAGGGAAACACCTCCATGCATGAGGCCTGTCGTCATAGAGGAAAGTGCTTGGAATTGAAGTTTTTTATGAGATAATTTTTCTCAAGAATAGTTGTTTGCGCATATTCTGTGGCAATTATGCGCTTAAATATAATTACTTAGAGTAAGTGCTATAATTTCTTTTCAATACTCAATGACTTGATAAAAAAAAAATCGCTTGTTATCTTTGATCGGACCTCGCAATTTAAACGAAAAATGGAAATTTGTCATGCTGGAATCTTGGTTAGAGATGGGCAATGTTTTAGTAGGTAAATTATGTCAATACCATTTTCCACACCATTTAGTAAAAAGGCGACCTTCTCATTGCTTAGCCCAACAAGACCACCCCATCAAAGTAATTGTTAGCCATTAGTACGCAACTTGTTTTTTGAGGCACAAAACAATCGATATTTGGGGTGTGTTTGTTTCACGAAAAACGTAACGTTTTTGGAAAATATTTTCGGGGAAACCATTTCCAGGAAAACGGTTTGTTTTCCTTTGTTTGGTGATACGTGACTAAAAATATTTTCTGGTGTTTGGATTGCATTTGAAAAATGATTGAAGGTGTAGAAGACGCTGACAGAGAGGAAGAAGAGGGAGCGAAGCCAACAGGAGCGCAGGAGGGGCTAGGATTGGAGGAGGCGGCGGTGACGAAAGGGAGGGGGCAAAGGTGAAGGAGAGAGGGGAGGAGGAGTTAGGGTTTACATTCACAGGCAAAGAAAGAAAAGAGAAAACAAGAAAAAGAAAAGAAAAAGAAAGAAAAGAAAAGATATAATAATAACAAATTCAAAATTTTTAATTAGAAATTCTTTTTAATAATAAATTTTTCATTAAGCAAGGATCTTAAAACATTTTGGAAAATGTTTTCCGATTCTTTCAAAGGGAAATCGTTTTCCTGAATTTAAGTTTTGGAATGAAAACATTTCTTGTTGATTAGGAAAATATTTTCCATTGACTCATTTTCCTAAATAAACCAAATGCCAGAAAATGAGGAAAACGTTTTCCCAGAAATTGTTTTTCGCAAAACAAACACACCCTTGATCATTGATTTCTTGTTTTAGCTATAATGAAAATGATCTTGTCTAAACTCACGTTTCGAGTAATTGTGATGGCCCCTATCGAATGGCGCTTGTTTCAAGACTATTCTGTTTATGGTGATTGATTTTGTTTCGCCATATTAAGACAACTCAATTTCGCGTTCACCCAAAGATCATCCGGAAATTCTTGCTCTCTTGCATAGACAATGCGTGCTTTATGCGGAGAGGAGATCGCCAATCATGATGGGCATTCCACACATTGGGCCAATCGGGGCATGTTTTATTGGGCTAGGCCATTCATGCTTTTTTGGATCAAAAAAGCCCATTTGAGTTGCATAGGATTAAGAAGCATACAAGCTATTTCGCATTACGTAGATTTCTTAAAGTCCAGTGAAAAAATTTCGAGTCCAAGAAGGAAGATGTTAGATTCTTTTCCAGCCATAAGAAAAAAGAGTCGCATTTTAATTAATTTTTTTATCAAATAACAAAATAGAAATATGGGCCGGAGGCCCAACTCTTCGTAGAATGCAATATGGAGGATCGTTCGAAAAATGCAATCGAATTCTAAAATTTTTAAGTAATGCAATCAAGTCATAAAATTGGTCAAGTCGGTAAAATCATTTGAGATTTTATTTCAATTCGAAAGTTTTACGGCTCGATTATACTTTCCCGAAAAGTTTTACAATTTTCAACGTACTTTATTCTTATCATCATCTAGCAAATCTTTTTTAATTTTATCTTTCAATCTTTGCTCTTTGGGAATGTCCCCTTTTTTGTTAAAATTTTTTGAGGATACATTTTGTTTGCTGTATTTTTTAAGGATACTTAGCTAGAATGATTAAATTGGTAAATCGTCAATATGTTTGAAACTGAATTGATACAATTAAAATGTTTCAAATTGAATTGATTGTTGTATGATAGGTTTAAGACTTTTAGACAATTATCCCATTGGCAAGTTAGCCATAAAGCCAAGTAATTAGATTATTGATGGAACAAGTAATTCACCACTCCAGCGTGACAATACATATAGATAAATTTCATGTGCACACCTATGATAGTACAAGTAGGATTCTTAATATGGTACCACAAGTTCGAGAGGTGGCTCTCACAATCTCACCATGTAGCACTATGCTCGATACCCAAGGTTCAAGGGGCGAATTCCACGCTTTAGCACTTTCTCCTATCTACTTAGTTTTCCCCGTGCATAGGTATTCCATTCATAGGTATTGTGCGTGAGGCCATTCAGTCGCATATCAATCATTATACGTCACACTCGTGATCAATATGTAATAACTTATGTAATATAGTTTACACATAGAAGATAAGACATAGGTAAAACAAAAAACTAGAGAGAGTGTGAACGACTTATAGATATCATCTCTAAGATCTAATAACAAGTTTCACTTAAATTCATTTATAATTTTATCGAATGCCTCCAAATTGAGGCCAAAATTGCGTGTTATGGTCACAAAAATTGCAAAATTTCAGTGATCATTATTATAATTTACTCAAATAATAGGCAGTTCGGCCTAAAACCTAGACAACTAATTCTAGCCTTGTTATGGAATTTTCAATTTTCCACCCGAAAATGGAATAAGAAGATAAAATAATAGAAGAACGAAAGCTAGAACTGCCATCGTTGATCATCATTACGGTTGTTTGGGGAAAACCGTGCCGAAGGCCTCCAAGGAGCCGAGTTTGTGCATAGTCCCCGTCCAAAGGCAGACGAGGCGGACGGAGGTTGGAGGTGCTGCGGAGGACGGCGTGCAGGACGTTGCGGACCATTGCGCCATTGACGCTGTGGTTTTTGAGCTCCGAGTGGCTGGCCCAGGTGACTTAGAATACGTGGCTGACGTCGGAGAAAGGGGAGATCTTGGCGAGGGTGCTGGACTCATCGGAGACGTCACACTGGATGTGTACTCTATGGAGTGGTCGGTGTTCCGGGGGGGCAGGGGTGGCTGGCGACGCCACAGACCTTCCAGGGGCCACCCCAGGGATGTTGGAGCACGGGAGGATCTCGGCCAGGACCAGCTCGTGGAAGATGACAACGTTTCAGAAGCTCGAGCACGGTCGGAGCTGCCGAAGGCTTGTGCTACCTGCACCACGACTGTTGCCTGCTGATGCTTCACCGAGATGTGAGGTCGAACGACATTCTGCTAAACTTGAGCTACGAGGTGCAAAGTCGCCGACTCCGGGTCGGCCAAGTTCTTGGCAGACGGTGGACGGTTGGAGTGCATGTCAGCGACTGAGGTCAAGATCTTCATGAAGGAAAGACCAGCTTCCATAAATGCCGAGATCTCAGCCTCCGTTTCTTAAGGGAAGAGACGGAGGAAGAAGAAAGTGGGAGAAAGGCAAGTGAGGGAGATTTTGTGAAATATCTTAAATGTGGGCCCGCGGGACACGTATCAATCAACATATGGATTGTTATATTGTTGAGTTGTCCATCATTTCATAAGTATACCCAATTTTTACAACATCAGAGGCAAAACAACGTCATTTTGCATTTTTTAGTCATATCGCACGAAAATGACGTCGTTTTGCACTTACTCGCCGAAAACGCCGTCGTCGCATTTTACGGATTTGCACTTAAGAATCCATTTCGCTCCGATTTTAAGCACTTACGTGTCACTTTCCTAACTTCGCACTTAAGCATTCCTCCGCGCAAGTTTTGACACTAGGGGGTGTACTTTGTCCGCTGATATTATATGTAAGTTGCAAGATAGCAATTGACTCATAGCTGTGCACACCCCATCTATGTTTCAGTAATAGATTTTGCTATGGGATGAGTTACAAAGAATCAACCTATTCAATTTACTCGAGTGGGTTTGTATAGAAGACTTTAATGAGATCTTTTACCATTGGGAGAAAGTAGGGAAAAGAATGATTGATAACAATCGACTCAACATGTTTTGGGAATTTTTGAACTCCTGCGTTATGATGGATATGAAAAGTAAACAAAAAAAAATGATGTGTTTTTACGTGGGCTAACAATAAAGAAGGGGTTTTGCCTTTATTAAAGAGAGATTGGATAGAGTCCTTTGCCCCATGGAATGGAGAATTCTTTTGCCCAATTCTAAATCTTTCACACCATCAGCTGTAGGCTTGGATCACAGCTTATTTTGCTGTCTCTGAGGTCGAAAATTGTGAAAAGGAGCAAGACATAGAATGGATTCTCAATTTTAAACATAACTCACCTAGCTTTCATCTCGTTGCTTTCACCCTCTAGGGAATTTGGAAAGAGCAGAAAAGGTTTGTTTTGTGCAATCAAGAGCCAAACCCGCAGTGCTTAGTAAGTTCGGCCATGGCAGAACATCAAATTTCATGAACTAGGCTAGAACTAAAGAGAAATTGCAAGACAAAAGGGACAACTCACCTCAGATTTGGAAGAGCCCAAGCGAAGGAACCCTTAAAATCAGTATTGATGGATCTTTCTTGGATGGGTTGACTGCCGGAACCATTAGTTGCGTTTGTCGAAACAGCTGTAGAGATATGGTGGTTGGTTTTGCACTCTATAAGAGTTAGCTCAGTTTTCATCTCGAGTCTGACAACAAAGCTTTAATTAAAACACTTCAAGGAGCAGATTACTATTCATGGAAGGCAGGTGCTCTTATTGCCGAGGCCTAGCTCTTCTTAATGGGCTTCACGAATTTGAGTCTGGCCCACTGTAGTAAAGAAACTAATATGATGGCAGATTACCCATAGAAATAGAACTTTAACTTCCAATTGGTTGTCCAACCCTCGGAAGCCCTCCGGACCATACTATGTTTTAATTCAAGTCTTTTGTACTCGAACTCTTTGAACTAGTTTATGGAAATCACATTTCCGACCAAATATATATATATATTTGTGGGGTCCAATGATTAGATGTGTGATACAAGAGATTTCAATCGTCACTTCTTTTCCAAAAAGTAAATAGAAGCCGATGCAATCGATTGTCGAATTTTCCACGGGATGAAATCAAGTCCTGATCATTTGCTGCAAAATAAAGCCAAATTTTCTAACACTTTTCAATTAATTGAGTCTTAAGTACCGCTTGAAACTACAGTACGTCTTTCGACCAAAAAAAAACCAAAAAGAAACTACAGTACGTCACAACCGTTTACTAAGAAGTGCAACACTAACGGATGATACGCTTTTTTTTTTTTTTTTTTTGAACAGAACGGATGATCCGCTTAGAAACACACGAATCATACATTTAAAGTAAAATAATTTAATCTTTCAAATAATAATTACATATGATGTGACAAAATCTTCCACAATGAAATCTACAGAATATAATTAGTTGATGATTTTATAAGTACCACTCGAACATTTTTTTTTTCGAAAAATCATATATAACAAAAGTTTATATGTTCAAAATCCTGGCGGATATGAATTATTTCATTTCATATTTGATAACTTCTTTCATGTGGGAAATGCTTGGGTAACTATAGATATAACTCTCGACTTCTTTTCCATGATCTAAATATTTTTTTGGTCATCACCACATTCTTTGTATCAATGTTCAGGTGGTCACGATCGAGAAAAAAGAATCCAACTTGTAAGTCATGTATGATGAGAGTAAATCAATTTGACACCGCAAAGCCACAAAGAACAAAAGTATGGTATTTCCGTGTCTTTAAAAAGCAATAAAAAAAAAAGTCACGTTAGCATTTTTCATTAATCAAATCATATAGAGTTAATAGAGGGATTAAATTATACATTTTTGATAAGTTTTAGAATTCAATTGCACTTTTTGAAAATTTCATAACTCTATTCCACTTTCGCAATAAATTTTACCACTTTTAATTTATTTATCCCGATTTTTACTTATGGCTGTAATCCGGGCAAAAAGATATACAGCTAGCTATTTTTGGTCGGTTACAACCTGTTTTTTCGAGTGGGCTATTGGCCCCATTTAATCTTCCATTCAAACCAAAAAATTAAGTAAACAATGAAGCCGGAGATCGTCGTTTCCACCAAGGAAAAAAAAGGAGAAGCTGGAAATTTCCAAAAATTTTCAGTAAGGTAAAGGAAAGACGATGCTTGTAATCCTCATGATAATAGTTGTGGAGATCAATGAAATATCACATTAATCATACAGGACATTGGTGACAGTCCAAGAGTAATCTTATTTCATCTTGAAATAGACACTTTTGGTTCATGGGCTCTGATCCCAATGGGATCTTGTACTAGGTGATAGCCCAGAATTCAGTGAGGTAAATAGTGGTGTTATCATTATCTTCGAGACTTAAAGGCCGTTTGGTTCAATTTTGGGGCAATGCAAAGCCATTTCCTAAAGTATCTTTGAGTAAATGGACATTTTGTGAGGGCAAGTGTGTTTGGAAGTGTATATTTTGCAAAGTGACTTTAAGGTGAAAAGAAAAAGGAAAAAAAGAAAAGAAAAGGGAGGAGGAGATGCACGCAAGAGAGGAAAACCATGGGGGAGCAGCTGGTGTCGGTGGTGCTGGTGGTGGTGGGGAGGCGGTGGCTGTGGCAAGGAGGCGGCTCGCCTAAGGTCGGCGACCTCGGGCGACACCCGGGTCTCGTCAACCTCAGCCACCTTGCCCGAGGTTGCATGACCTCAAGCAAGGCTTCCCTGACGGCCCGATTCGGCCCCTCGGCGGCCAGATCTGGCCACTCATGGCTGAGCGCTGCCCACCGCGAAGCTTGGCCGACTCTCAGGCAGGGGAAGAAGAAAACGAACGGCGAAGAAGGTGAAGATGAACAGTGATTCGGTGAACAGTAAAATCACATATCCAAAATGCCAATGCTCAAAGCAGCCCCTCCCCAGCATTGGGCTTTCAGCATTGGGAATGCTGACATTGAGCAAATGAGCTTTCAAAAATACATGCCAAACACAAAATATTTTCCCCAAGGGGCTTTGGGGGCCCAAAACCCCTTGGGAAAGCCGAACCAAACGGGTATCCCACTCAAATATATACTTATACCAAGAGTGATATGTAAAATCAATCTCTAGGTGATGTTTCCCCAAAATCCACAAATGGATATCAACTCCCTCATGGAATACATAATCCTCGTTTTATTAATCAAACGATTTACAGTTTAAAAAGGAATGTAAATTAAGTTTATAAGTGACTCCGAGTTAAAAGTCATGTTCATTGACCACTGCCCCAGGTTTTGGAGAAAGTTTGGTAACTTGTTCAATCTCCTCATTGGTATCGCCCTCTAGTATATAATGGTCCACTTCGGCTTTATAGAATTTCGGCAGCTAACCTACCATTTTCACATTAAATACTCGACGATGACCTTTCCCTAGCTAGCCTTTTTTCACGTTATTCAAACTTGGCTTCTGAGGTCATCCATGGCATTGAGGCACACCTAACTTTCCCAAGGACATTCTGTTTTTCAGTTGAAGTCGTCCCTATTCACTACTTGATTACTACCTGCATTCGCTCGTTTTCCCTAGTCTATCCTATGCCATACCAAGCTCCTGGGTTGATCCGGTCTGAATTCATCCCTTGCTCCTTGTTTCTCTTTTCCAGTTTTCTCGCTACGCGGAACGGCCTTTTCCTTTCCATGGCGCACTTTCTTTCCATCCCCCTTTTCTGAGTCCTAGTTAGTCTCGATCCACTCTTGAGAGGACTGGTCCGCTTCTTCGGTTTAGCTTTAAATCACTCTCCAAAAGGTGGATCCCCTAGCACTTCTACCGTTCTTGACATGATGTTAAGTTCTCATTCACCATAGAGATTCCTACGTTGCTCTTGTCGTGGTTGACAGTTCGTCCTGGCGATGACGTTAGGTAAGGCAACCTTGAGGAAACATTTACCAAATGCCTGCTATACCCTATAACATAAGGACAATGCCAACCTTGCCAATCTCGGCGTGGCTAGCAATAGCATGTATACCAACCTCCGAAATGTGATAGCGGGGCTTTTGGATAATGACATGCCGGTCGTCTTTTATCCTCAGTTCTATGCTGGCATCGAGTGCACATATAAACCACGCATCCTTCTTTTACCTCTAATGCCAATCATCCCCACATTCACCGGGAAAGGATACCCATCTGCACCCATCTTTTCTTTCCCTTTCCTTGCTCAGCAGATTTCAATTGTCCACCATGTAGTTCTTCCTGTATCACTTTTCTGAAAACAATACAGTTATGAACTTATAAGCATTATAACTCCCCGAATGGTGCCACTTATGTACTTTTTATTCTTCATTTCCTTAGCTGTTGGATTTTTATGACCTTCTAGCAACTATATTCGTCTATCTTTTAACAGGAGATCAAAAATTTGGTTGGCTTTAGAAACGTTGAATGAAAAAGTTGGCTCTCCTGAGCTTTTGGCATTACAGTTTCTTTGGTCCGGTTCGACATAAGTTCTAAACATTCGTATGGCTTCCCCATACTTAATTTTGTCATTGTTATTTCACATTCGTCTTCTACCTCCAAAATCAATTACAGTGGCAAAATGTTCTTTAGCCTTATAAACTGGATGATTTGTTTTTCTTTCATCAACTGTTCATACTTCGCCACAGGGGTTGCCAACTAAAATAAGTTCATAAACACTTGACCCTCAAAACTTTTCTCAAAAGATTACTGTGAACCATTGTATGCATTTTCAACATACCGGGCAGTTGACATTTCCCTCTTGGAGATATGGACTTGCTTTTGCATACCAACACGCTCTTGATTGGCTTATACCTGACCCCTGAGCCCTGACCCCGTTCTAAGTGGATTGTCTACCGAACCGTCCCTACTGCCAGTGCTTGCTAGTGCTTTATAGATCGTCATAGTTTGTATTGTGAGTTGACTCTTCTTAGGAACTCTGGCTTATCTCTGGGTAATCACAGCAGTTGGAACATTCAGATGATACGAACTAGCAATCTTTGGTTTGAGCACTTCAGCCATGTTTTTAAGCGTAACACCTGCATTTTGTGTAAGCTATGATCTGTTTCTTGCCTAAACATGCTCATGTCCACATCAATCATGCCAACAATTAAATTAGAGCCTGGCGGGACTAGCCAACTCATTTTCTGCAATATCTACACTCATATTTTCCTCAGCATTTTGATTAGGTTCATCTTTTAAAAAAACTTGTGCGTTTCATCTAGCATTATGTCTCACTAGCTCTTCGCCCTGGGTCCAACCAAGCGTGCCAAAATGTATTTCCTCCAAAATTCGCCAATTGAGTGTTAGGTCTCTCAAGGAAGACTCCTCAAGGGAAAGCAAGCTCCTTGAGGACTAGCCTAAACATGCTAATATCCACATTAGTCATGCTGACATTAACATTAGAGTCATGCGGACTAGCGAGCTGATTGTCTCCAATATCTACACTCACAAGTTCATTAGCATCTTGATTAGATGCATCTTCTACAGCAACTTACGTGTTTCGTCAAGCATTACTTCTCATCGGTTTATTTCGCTCTGGGTGCAATCAGACGTGCCAAAATGTATTTGTCCCAAGATTCACTAAATGAGTGTCGGCCCTCTCAAGGAAGACTCCTGAATGAAAACCAAGCTCAGAATTGGCAACTATGAAAACAACGTAATCCTTGTGCTTTTTATCGGACAATTTACATCTCAGAAAGGCACATGACCAAGTTTCAAAATCACTGACGGCTAAAAGCCGACAACACAAGTTCAAATCAAACTCATAAGAGCTAGAGTTTGGTAAAATGAAAGAAAAGAAACAAGAAACTTGAATGATATCCATAAATCTTACGATGTGGTTGAGTATGTCATTCAAGTTTTGAGCTTGCTTTTATACTATATTGTCCCTGCTCGCCATACCAATGGTGATTATCACGTGCCTCATTGCTTCCCAAATGAGTTTGGTGGTCTTCCTTGCTCCTCATTCTTCGAAATTGGCATTTGTCTTTTTCCGAGGGTTGGCACTGTTGTTCATCGCGCCCCAAAATATTGTGGACGCTCCGCAACTAAATCTAGTTTTTTCGGGTTGGCATCGAAGAAGACTACCATCTTTAGCTGATCAATTCTGAGATTCTAGGGTTTTTATTTGTATCTAATTCTCTCAGGCTAGCACTACTGTAATATGGTATTGTCCACCAACCTCCTCTTAAATTTTACGGATTTTCGCAACTTCCTTAGTCCCCATCATGAAAGTTTGGCACGTTCGTAAGCGAATAGCTTACCGTTCGTCAGCAAAAAAGTGACGCAATTACAAAAAAAATAAAAAGGTCATAAATTTATGGTATGAATGTTAATTCAATCATAAACATTTTTAATTTGATCAATTTAGTTATAATCATTTTGACAATTAGTCAATTTTGGCTGGAAAGTGTTAACGTGGACACTAGTCATCTTATGTGGCATGACTGACGTAGAATGACCAGCGTTAATATAAATAATTTCTGCAAATTTTAATTAATTTATGTTCTTTTCTTTTATTTCTTTTGACTATAATTGGCGACCCTCACTGACACTGACGAGGGCTACCCTTGCCCGAAGCCCTTGCTAGCCACGAGGCAAGGGCTCCTAGCCCCGCTCACATCTGGTGAAGGTTGCGCCACTTAAATCTTGCAAGAGTGTTACGGCCCTTGCCCATATCTAGTGAGGGCTATAGCACCCTTGCCTAGTGCTGACAAATAGTGTCCCAACCCTCATATGTTTGCCTACCACCACCAAGGCTGTCAATCAACATAGGGAAATAAGGAAAAAATTGGGAAAAGGAAAGGAAAACGAAGAAAAGGAAAATGAATTATCCACACCAACACCAGCCGTACCACACAAGACAGCTAGTGTTTTCTAGCTAACATTGGGCAGAAGGTTTATATTAACAAATTATTAAATTATTTAGAACTAAATTAATCAAATTAAAAAGGATTAGCAGTGAATTGACATCTTTAATAGATTTAGAACTTTGTTGCTAATTTTCTCTTTAAAAAGTTTGATGCTTTACATGGGATAAGAATAGTAGGAGTACCAAAACTTTTGTACGGCACTCACTTAAGTGTTAAACCTTTTTTTTTTTTTGGCCCACTCAAGTGCAGCCGCTCACTTAAATGCCACTTCCGACTAAACATCATACGTGGATTTTTTAATTTTTAATTTTTTCTTTTTTAGGCAACCCTCTCGACTGCGAAACCTTGCCCTGGGCCACGAAGGAAAATGTTACAATAACATTAAAAAAAGTCCATGTTAGTGTCGGTGAATTCATGTCGAATTTTCGGGTGAGACAAATTGAAATTAACATTCAAATCATCAATTTTTTAAAATTTATAGCATTTAAATAAGTAAAAAAAAAGTTAACACCGTGTAAAAGTTTTGACAATTTTAGTGCTCATGCCCCCAAGTAAACCACGTTCGTCACCTGATGAGAGTTCATCATATCACTAAGTAGTAATTCCTTAAATCAATATCCTTGTGTCAAATATTACTCTCTAGCACGACAAACAACGTCATCCTATGTCTAGTAAAAATACTAGCACGCATGGATTCTGAAAAATTATTGAATATACTTGTGATTGACAACTCATGTTTACGCTAGTCCAGTTAATGAGCGACACCTGTCTCTCTAGGCCCCACTTGTCCGAAATTGGCAAAGTCTCTCTCCCTCCCAACTCATGCTTTCCCAACTCGTGCTTTACCCTCAGGGGAGGGTCCTAGGTGACCAGCAGTCGACGGTGGTCGCCCCCCTCCCGGTCAACGGCGGAGCCCATGGTGGTGAAATCATGGTGGATTTGGGATGGTGAAATGACGAGCTCCGTCGTCGCTCTCCAATCACCACACCAAGATCGCCGTTGTTGGAGTCAGCAACGTCGACACGGCCATCGCCGAGACCATCCTCACCCAAGGCCTCGCCGACGAGCTGAGCCTCATCGACGCCAAGCCCAACAAGCTCCGCGGCGAGATGCTCGACCTCCAGCAGGCCACCGCCTTCCTCCACGCACCAAGATCTCGGCCTCCATCGACTACTCCGTCGCAGGCCGGCGACTGAGGTCAAGATCTTGATGAAGGAAAGACCAGCTTCCATAAATGCCGAGATCTCAGCCTCCGTTTGTGAAATATCTTAAATGTGGGCTCACGGGACACGTATCAATCAACATATGCATTGTTATATTGTTGAGTTGTCCATCATAAGTACACCCAATACATTCTCCATGGATTATAGCGCGCCTTCACAGGTTCAAAGATCCAACATGAATTAAAAGTTAATATAAATGCATAGATAAGAGTGCATTGGGATGTCAATTTTAGTTAACTGCGATTCTATGTTAAAATTTAGGTAATGTATATTCCCTCATTTTTATTCGGTAAAAAAAAAAAAAGTCCCTCGAGGTTAAACATGAATACTTTCAATAATAAGAACTATCTTCTCCAGCTGCATTTTTTTCTTAGAGATCGGTACCTATGGTGCATTTGTTTGGGGAAAATTTTTATAAAAAAGGAAAATACTCTCAGTAAATCACTTTTCAGGAAGAAGCTTAGTTTTCCTTTGTTTGATAATGTGCAGTCGAAAACGTTCTCTAGTGTTTGGATCTCATTTAGAAAATAATTTTAATCTCATGACTTTATCTCACGGAAAAAAAAACTCATTTTTTAATAACTTTTATTTTTCTTTCCTTTCTTTATCTTTCTTTCTTACTCCTCCACTTGTTGTCCGGCCTTGGCAATGATTGCAATAGGCCACTGATGTTATCGCCAAGACCCGATGAGGACCAACTTGGCCTAGATCTAGTGAGGCTCGAGCTCACCTAATGGTGTCTCTCATCGGCCTACACCAGCTCACACCTGTTGTTGGTCATTGAGGCGTGGCGATCGACGAAGAAGGAAGAAGGAAAAGAAAAATATTTATAAAATTAATTTTTTAAATAAAATAAAAAATAAAATATCAAAAAATTCAAGATGAGCAATCCTGGAAAGTGTTTCACATTCTTAGATTTAGGAATTCCCTTTCCTAATTTCATGTATAAATATTTTCTTTGATCAAAAAGTGTTTTCGTTTGACTAATCATTTTTAGCTAACTAAAAAGTGAAAGTTTGAAAAACTAATTCCGAGAAAACACTTTCCTCCAAACAAACGCACCCTTAAGTTAAATTACCTTTATTAAATCGTGCAACTTAAAATTTCTAAGCCTAATATTATTGCAGTGCGGGGCAAGTAGAGTATGATAATCTGCAAGACTATTATGATTTAGGACAAGATAAATAAGTTTGACTTGTGTCGATAATGACGGACAATGGGTCACCTACAACGACAATGGGCATGTTGAGCCGACACCCACTCCGCCTCATTCCCATATTCGAGAGTGTACTAATTTGTCAATTTTTTTTTTTTTTTTTGGGAGAGAGATATTGTATTAGATTGCAATGCCAAAACGAAATCGATGGCTTTGCGTAGAGTCCACTTCTTAATGAAGCAATTGATCAACGCATTGACTAATGCTGTCACGCCAATGTACCGTGTTCAGCAAACACGCCCTAGTCCTACTCCCAAACAGAGATAAGATGATGACTCCGATGACTAATAACCTTCCCTAGATAGATCATAGGTTAAGTCAAAGAGCAGAGGCTACCGCCGTTCACCGCCACCACCAGTAAAGACCTTCTCCTTCTCTGACTTCTCCGTTGGATCACATGCTGACATTTTTATTAGGGGTGTGCAATCCAGCCCTACAAATCAAATTGGACCGAATCAAACTGACTAATTTTGGGTTATTTTTTTAGACTGGTCCGTTTCCCAACGTCAAAAATATAGAATTGGAATCGGTTCTACTTAAGAAACCAGACTAAGTAGACCAATAGGCTGATCAAAATCTCTTAAATTTTTGTAATTCTTAAATAAACTCTAATTAATTGATTTTTTTAATTCTCACCTGTAGCGTATAAAGGAAACAAAAGAGAAAAAATCACCCTTAATAAAAGAAACAAAAGAAGAAATCATCCTTAATTTAACTCTCACTTGTGACTTACGTATTCCAGAGTAGGAATCGACCTATTTTAGGATCGATCACCCTTCATTTTTGCCATAATAAACGGTACCAAATAGGGAAAAAAGAATAGAATAAAATCATAATCATAATTTACCAGAGAAGCTTCCTGATCATTACCATCTCCATCTCCCAACCCAAGAAAAAGAAACACCGCAAAAGAAAAGGGGAAAAAAGAACCCCAGCTGTACAACATTCAACTCGGAATGAATTTAGAATCAGCGGACAAAATCTCGACGCCGTCGTTGCCGACGACCGAGCTCGCCTTGATGGCGAGATCGCACAAATCGGGGAGCCTCAGGGGCGTGTGGGCGAGAGCCAGCGGCAGCAAGAAGTAGATTTGGCCGGCCTGCAGCTCTTCTTCCTCGGCGACTTGAGGCGGGCAAGAATCCAGGGACAGCGACTCGGAGCTGCAGAGGAAGAAGCTCGGGTTCTGGGAGGTGACGAGCCTCGCTTGCAGCGGCTCTTTGTACTGTCGAACTTTGCCGTCGGCTTGGACGATCTTGACTCTTGCTGCCGATGACCCTTTTGAGCATTCTCGTGTCTGATGAGATCGCTTTGTGCTTCGGGAAGAAAGGCAAGCGCCCATGATGACTCGCGTGCGATTTAGAGAGAGAGAGAGAGAGAGAGAGAGAGAGTATTTGCTTTCGATGGATGGATGAGAAGACCGCAGAAAGAATGCAGGAATGAGCTCCGAGGGTAAAGGTGCTGCTTTACAGTTTTCTATTCATATTATAAACGGGTTGACGGTAATAATAGAAACGTGTGATATACATGTTTCTTCTAACCCGATTTCGTTAATAACGACACGTCATGACCCGTTTGGTTATCCAGGTCAACATGAAATTAGCATCAACATAACACTTTTAGATATATTTAGATGAGTTTAAATATGTTTAGACACATTTATGTATAGACGCGTTTATGCACGTCCAATAAATACGTACTTACAAATACAAAAAAAGAATTCTTATCTTAAACTAGTCGTCTTGTATAAACCGCTTAATAAACATGTCGTGTTTCCTATCACAATTATTAAACATTTTATATCACATTAGGCCTAAATTTGACACGATTCCATTACAAGAGACATGAAAACATGAGCACCCATCCCCAAAAATGAGTCTATAATCCCTCTTTGCGATTTTTTTGCCTTTCTCTTTCTAGCTCTCTCCTTGTTACTATCTCTCTCCCCCATCTCTCTCGAATGCAAGGGGATGATCGCCAAAATCAATTCTAAATTGTTATAACATGTTATGTGTGTGTATATATATATATGTTGATCTTTCAATAAGGACACGTCAAGACTTGTTTGGAAATAGAAGTCAACATGTCATTGGCATCTACTTGAGACTTTTAGATATATTTAGACGCGTTTATGCGCATCTAATAAATACATACTTACAAGTACATGTGATCATTCATATCTTAAACAAGTCGTCTTGCATAACCCGATTAATAAACGTGTTATATTTTTTAATAAGATTAATAAACATGTTATATCAAATTAGACCTAAATTTGACATGATTCCATTACAAGACGACATGAAAACATGAACAATCAACCCTAAAAATGAGTCCGAGTCCCTCCTCGCGATTCTCTGCCTTCTTTATTTAGCTCTCTCCTCGTTACTATCTCTCTCCCCCATCTCTCTCGATTGCAAGGGGATAATTATCAAATCAACTTAAATTTGGTATAACGTGTCATATATGTGATGATCTTTTAAACAGATTTCATTAATAAGGACACGTCAAGCCCTCTTTGGTAATACAGGTCAACATGTTATAGCATTAATGTAACACTTTTAGATACGTATAGATGCATTTAAATATTTTTAGACACATTTATGTGCGCCCAATAGATACATATTTACACGTATATGTGAGAATTCATATCTTAAACAAGTCATCTTGCATGTCCCTCTTAATAAACATGTTGTGTTTTCTGATACGTTTAATAAACATGTCATATCAAATTAGACTTAAATTTGACACAATTCAAATATGAGAGGACATGAAGACATGAACAATCAACCCAAAAAATAAGTCTATAATCCCTCCTTACGATTCTCTCTCTTCTCTTTCTAGGTCTCTCCTCATTATTATCTCTCTCGGTTGCAAGGTGATAATTACCAAATTAATCCTAAATTTATTATACAGATATCAATTCAATCATAATTATTTCAATATAATCTTTAATATGTACACAAAATTCAAAGATATTCCGTTTGGTCAATTGTTGCAGGAAATTGTTGACGTGGTATCTAATCATCATTAACCGTTTTGCATGACTCGATTGGCAATAAAACATGTATGACTCTTGAGGATATGATGTGGTTTTGCATATATTATTTTCTCTTCTTTCCTTTTCTGTGCTACTGTGTGCCTCCACGCAAATTGGCCTCGGCCGGGGCAAAATGGGCCTGGCCTGGGGTCGCTGGGATCCCCAGCTTGGAGCTCCTTAAAATTCAGCCACATTCTCGTCATTTTCGGCACTTCCTGTTCTCAACTACAGACCCATCCAAACTCTAGAACAAGCAAAAGAAAAGGAAGCAAACTGAAGCTTTGCCACGGCCAGCAATGACTTGATCGCCATGTCAGCAAACCAACGATAATTGGCCAGAAGAACTACATTGAAATAATGTGCAAAGGTTTAGGAACATCAACAAAACTAGAAAAGTCTAGGACTATATATTGATATCCATATAGTAAATTTAGGATTAAATTGATAATTTCTCCAATTGCGAGAGGTTGCGATGGTTGACATTCTAAAGCTACGACGATGGTTGTCATTCTGTCTCTGTGGCAAATCTAGATACAGACATGACAACCACCGCACAATGGTCGCCATCTTCCGGTGAAGGCCACAGCAACCACCACCACATCATGCGCAAAGTCTCCATGAAGTGATCAAAGGAGCCTCTTGCTACGACTATGCACAAAGTCCTCATGAAGTGGTCAAAGCGTGGATTGTCCATTTTTTTGACTCGATTAATTTAGGTTCGCAGAAATTGACTCGGACATTACTAAAACTATATGAGGGAAAAAAAAAAACAAACACCACAATTTTGCAATAATCTATTATGAGGATATTGTCCTTCTTCGTTTAGATACAAGCCTTTTCTTCTCGAGCATCCATGTAAGAAGAATAGCGCATTTTAATATTCACATGGTCCTTAATTTTATTTTTTTAATATTTAATGTGATTCTTGAATTCATTTTTTCTTTTTAATTTAATTCCGAAACTTTGATTAATCCACTCAACGTATTGCTTCTGTTAAGTATATCGCCACATCACCTGTATTTTTGTAAGGTGCACTGCCACGTCAGTCTTTAGTGGACCAAAATAATGATGTGGATTGCAGTTCCATTTTCCTAAATCAATTAATCTGTTTTAACCGTATGTATACCATGTGGACGTCATCATGGCAAATCTAATGTCAGGTTATAATAGTTGCAACAAATAATTGCATTGGAATTTTTAACAAAAGGACTAAATTGAGCAGATTTTCCAAAAATTCACGGAGTAGATTGAACAACATTAAGTTCAGGGACGTACAAACCATATGTATGCCATGGGGATAATAATATGGCAAGTCTAACTTCAACTGAATAGAAATTATAGTCACTTGAGCTAATGGCATTATAAATTTTAACAAAATGACTATATTTAGTAGATTTTTTAGAATTCACGGACTAGATTTAATAAAATTAAGTTGATTGACCACTTTAAATATTGAAGAGAAGTTCTTGAACTATCTATATCATTATCCAAATTTTGAAAAAGAGAAAGCCCTAGTTGATTTGGCATACTAATTAGAGCAAGTATTAAATACGGTATTTTATTGTGAAAATGTTTGATGAATATGAATTTGCCATTGTTGAAGGCACATTTCTAATATAATTCTATCAAATAAATAAAAGTGAATACATAAACAGAAAGGCATCTGGTTTTGCTCAACCAAAATGTCGATTTTACCACTTCGATCATAGAGTAATGCATCGTAAATACTCGAACGTTTACTCATGACTTTTATGAGTGCCTGAACATTTTTTTCTATTCAAATATGTACCTCAACTTTCAATATCGGTTTGATGTGATGCTTTCGTTAAATTGAGCGCCACATTACGTGTTTCGTATCAACGAATATTGCCAAACTCAAAATTGATTTTTTTTAAAAAATCATGACACGGACCTTCTTGTCAACCTTCATCTCGATTGGCAACCTTTTTCTTTCCTTTTCTTTCCTAATCATAGTCCCCCCACACCTATTCCTTTCCTCCTCTGAGTTGGCCATCACTGTCGTGGTGGCTATCAAAGTTAGCTGGACCTTACCACCATCGCCATCAATGCCGCCACACTAGCATAAGAAGAAGGTAACTATTCACCTACAAATAGAGAATTCATAGAGAAGAACTTATATCGATATCTCAATTTCAATTCAAACATGGGTTTGATTCACGTTTCATATTCTGAAAATATTTATCATCTGAAGAGAGGAAATCATGGAAAAATCCAAGCGACTCTTTCTTAGAGGAATTATTTCATCATGGCTTGACTCCAAATGGATTTCCATCGAATAAAAATCGAATTTGAGGCCGTAAGTTTTTCTGAGGCTTGAGATTCCGGTCGTCCTCACTACTACTCGATCAAGTTATTATTGTAGGAATTCTCTATTATTTAGTGTTTGCTGTCCACGTGCACCATTTCATAAATAAAGAGGCCGAGCGTTCGCGAATTTCAAGCCCTTCACACATTTGTTTTGTGGTTTTTTTTCCTACTTGGGTATCTCTAATTGGATGATGTTGGTAAGGAAAAGCTGATTTAGATAATGTATCTACTATTATAATTTAGCCTTAAGAGTCCTCTAATAAGCACTAGATTTCTTTAGATCAGCATGGTCATCAAGAATGAAATTTACGTGCATATTGATTGGCTAATTATGCACACTTCAAATGGCTAGGAAACGGGAACATTATCAAAAAGTCTTAAAAATATTGCAATTGTCCTAGTTCGATTCTAATTTTTTTTTTTTTGGGCAATCAATTCTAAACCTTTTACATTGTGCCAATTCAATCCACTTGACCAATTTTGATCGGACGGCACTGACATGAACAACAATTGTCCTATGTGGCGCCACAAGTGTTGACATGAATTTTTTTTAATAATATTTGAATATTAATTAATTAATTTTTCTTTTCTTTTCCCTTTTTTTTTCCCTTCATTCTTCCTCCAACCAATCACTAACTCGGTGACTAACTAGAGGCAAGGCTGACGAGGGACCTCGCTAGCCTCAAGCAAGTCTTGCCTAGCCCATAGTGAGGCTCAAATCCTCGCCAAAGGCCACTCACTAGGCTTATGAGGCTCACCCTCTCCAACCATGGGCAAGGTCAAGCCTAGCAAGGGCAAGCTAGGCAAGGTTGCCCTCACGGCCTTTGTCGAGGGCTTGAGCCTCGCGCAGGCAAGGCTCGCCTCAGGTCAACCTCATTGGCCTTCACCTCTAGGCAATTGTCGAACCCACAATTAGCTGGAGGAATAAGAGAAGAAAAGAGAAAAAAAAAAGGAAAAAGAAAAGAATAAACAAATAAATAATTTGAAAAATATTAAAATATTAATAAAATTTGTCCATATTAACGCCGGTGGTGCCACATAGAATTAATTGATATCCATGTAGCGCCGATCGGCCAAAATTAGCCGAATGGATAGAATTAGCATAAATGCAAGGTTTTGGACTCAATTAACACAAAAAAAAAAAAAAAAAGTTTTAGACTGAATTAGCATAACTACAATAGGTTTAGGACTTCTTTAGTAATTTTCCTACCAAAAAACTTCTCTTAGATCTTCTCATCCTTTAAATTAAGTCGTTTTCAATATCGTTCAAGTAAGATTGTTCATTCCAAACTCTTTTTTAAGTATTATAATTTGCTGGGCTTCAACGTCTTTTCTCCAAGCCCGCAATGGATGGGTTTTTGGATGGCGATGAGGCAAACATCAATGTCTCTTTATGGGTGAAGTGGATAAATATGGATATAGTGAGCCTTGCCTTGTGACCCCACCTTGCCTGGCTGACATTCTTTGTTTGATGAATTCTCATCCCTTAGTTTCTTTAGATAATTTGCATAAATTTTGATATTATATATATTTTGAAAAAATTATCAAATCATTCCTAAACCTATCATAGGATGTCAATTTAGTTATGGATTTTTCAATTTTTTCCAATGTAGTCCTAAATTTTTGCATAGAATTTCGGTTTTTTCATCAAAAAACACTGACATGATGGTCCAATTAGTGTCAATTGTCATTTGTGGCACGGCCGACGTCCAAAGCGAATAACTTTAAAGCTCCGTTTATTTCGCAGAAATAAATGATTTGAAAAAATATTTTTCTCAAAATGATCGTCCGTATCATTTGGAATAATTAATTAATGAAAAGTTTTATTATCAACGACAATTTATATCTAAACATTTTCGTGGACAGTGAAAATATTTTACATTCATTCATTTTATAAGTGATACAAGTGATTGTATTCAGAAATATAACTTCCAAATTACTCATTTTCCATGACACAAACGAAGCCCGAGTAAAATGACATCACTCTGCTTGATATATTAATTTTCTCAGATTTTTTTCCCCTTTTATTACTGTTCACCTTCTTTCTCTCCTCCCCCTCTTTCTTTCTTATTGTTCATTTCGTCTCGCTCGAGCTAGAAGTAGAAGGTGCTATGACCAGCTCAAGGGTTTGCGTCCTCTACCGACCACGTCAATTCTAGTACAGATGGCGACCTACCTCGGCAGGAAGCCGCGCCCGGCCGCAAGCTGGAGATTGCGACCTCCATTTTGGCTGTGAGCTGGAGCCGGAGCCCGAGTCCCTACGCAACCTGTAACAGTCGGCTAAGAGGTTAACGGCGGCCCTCGATACCTACGCCGGCCAGGTCAGGCCTCGGCTAACCCGTTTGGATCTCAGATCAACGTCGACCCCACGCTGACCGAGTCCCCCAAGCCGAGCCTTGGACCTCAGCTGTCCCTATCGCCACACCTCCTAAGCATCGTTTCAGGATAGAATCGGAAACTTGAGAACAAAATTCTAAGACATACAGATGTGATTCTGAGTTTTAAGTGAAATCGGGAACTTAGAAGTTATAGCGAGTTTTTGTGTTTTTCTTGTTTTATATCTCTACGCGAATTTATGGTATTCCATAGAGTCCAATAATAAGTATGTAATCTAAAATCGTTAATCTGAATTTTTATTTCCAGCAATATCCATTATTAAGATTTTTATTTTATTAAAATTTTATAATCTTTATATGTCTAAATATAAGTTGTGATTAATAAATTGTAACAAATTATAGTCATTCGTTTAATTGAAAGTACCGAGTGAAACACGGGAGGATAGGTTCCAAGTTTCTTGACATGCGGTCTACATTCAAGGTTCAAAAAATTAGAGAGTAGATTCTATGAATCTGGACGGAACCTAAATTTGTTCGCCTTTATCGTCAACCGCGACGAGGAGCAACTACGAGTTGCGTTGCACTTCAGATGGCCGATTGTTGGTGTCTGAGTGAGCTGCAGACATGGCTTCAACGCTTTGGGAAGATGAATAGCAACCAAAAAAATGAGGAAAAAAAAATGTAAAAAAATCAGACAATTTCAAAAAGTATGCAAAATGACATAGTTTTAATCAAGTTCTTGTACATGAGACGCTGACCACGCTACATAAAATGGTTTGACTAACTAGACCATTATGCTAATGGTTTTGTCAAAATTTGCTAAAAGAATCACATTGAAATTTCATGTAAAAAAACTACGGCTATATTAACAAATTTAAAAGTTCATAATTGAAATTACATCGGTTTTATAGTTTGAAATTGATTTGGCATTTTTCCTCTTTCTTTTTGCTTTTTCATTTCTTATTCAAATCGAAAATGCTTCCACTACCCATTGAAGTTGGAGATGGGGTAGATAAATTTTCCTTGCATGAGGAACGGGGACAAGGACGTAGATGCGACCTCTAACACCCGTCTTAGCATTATTTAGAAATTAAGGATCCGACGTGACTCGTTGCCAAAATAAAAGTCGGCAAAATAAGAGCTAAACAACGTGGTCTTATTGGGAAATTTACACCACGACATCCAAACCGAAGGACAAGCCAATTTCCCCCTAACCCTTGTCTCTCTCCCCTTCATCTTTAGTCACCGTCGGCCTCTATCCCGGGCCCCATAGCGTGGGCACCGTCGTAAACTCCCGACCCCGCGCAATTGGCCCGAGCGTCACCCGTCAGCCAGCCCACGATTCGTGTCCTTGTCTCTCTCCGCCGGGGTCGCGACCACTGCAGACGGCGTCGCTTGAGCCTGGCCACGGGCAAGACCAAATCGAAGGTTGCCCGTGGCTAGTAAACCTGGATCTGGGCTCCGCCGCATCGAACCTGACATCCCGAGCCGAGGTCCGACGTGCAATGGACGAGGACAGAGTGTAAGGCTTGTTGGCTTGGGGATCGATGCTCAAGGCTACGTCTGGTGGCTCGGTGCCGAGCTTGCGACAACAGCGGGAGCGGCGACGAGGCATGGAACTATAGTGTTCAAAATGCTTTGGCTGGAGATTCATGACCTTTAATTTCTCCACGTGCGACTAAGTCAACACCATCCGACTCTTCCTCTGTCGAATTTCATGGAGTCGGTGCCCTTCGAGGCGATCAGAATTACCTTCGTTGCTGTCGATGATGTGTGAGCCCCTCCTCTCACTCCTGCTCAGTGCTCACGTCACGAACTTTACCAAGAAATTGAAACTGAGGTACTCATTGGGAGTCGAACGAATTAAAGCTAAGGTTACATTTTTTCGAATCGGTTTAGCCTAAATTCCTCACACAAGTCCACGTTGGACTTCAATTTTATTTTTTTTCAAAGAGCTAAGGACTTATAAATTCATTAAAAGAGCCATGCAAGACTCTTTGTTGAAATATGCCATCAGATGCAATATGGTCATTTTTAACCATGTTGGCAATCATGTGATTTTTGAAAAATTTTGACACTAAAATACACTTCATAGGATTATTATGGTACTTATAGTATCATTTTCCTGATGAATAAGTATTGTGGCAACTTTCCAAGAATCTGGTTTTCATTATCCATGGATTTAAACTGACAAAAACTGTTTTGATATTCGGATGGTATCCCTTTCTTGTGCAATTATAGTGAATCACATAAAAAACTTTGTCCCCAAACATTGAATAAATAGATATGCTAAGGGATTCACTGGGCTTTGACTCTCTCTTAGTAATTATCTGAAGTGATTAGGTTTATACTCCATGTCCTTAAATGACGATGAAGCTTATGCTTGATTAGTGAACCCCAACGTAGATCAATAGTGGGTCGAAATATGTAAGGAAAAAATCTCATGATCAAATTATTTCTTTGGTGGAAATTGCCATTGAGGTTAACCTGCGAGAGGAGAGACCACGTGTGAAGGCTGGCGTTGTGGCATAGTAATGTGGTCTTGAGTTGGTTAGTAATGGTGGTTGTGTACATAGCTACAAGTTGATC
Organism: Eucalyptus marginata; assembly: GCA_014182565.1. Taxonomy (NCBI): domain Eukaryota; kingdom Viridiplantae; phylum Streptophyta; class Magnoliopsida; order Myrtales; family Myrtaceae; genus Eucalyptus; species Eucalyptus marginata. Next base: position 18,627,528 of record CM024593.1, on the reverse strand, counting down.
ACCGTGAACTTGAGATATGTTAGTGCAAAATGATACTTGATTAAATGAGAGAATTGCTTGACATTGAAACTCACGTGTGGGGATTAGAGAAAGTCCCTCATCAAAGATTGCTATGTTATTGACTGGTTAATACATATTAATTGATGCATAATTTATTAACTTAAGCTTGAGTGAAGTCTAACTGAATATATCAAAGGGCTTGAACTTAATCTCTCCTAGTGATCTCTTAAAAGCATTGATATCGGTTATTGCAATGCATCCCAACAATAATGTAGGTGTTGTATCTATTTCATAATTATAAGTACAGCAACTAAACTATATCCAACAAAAGTACAATTGTCACTCTTTAACCATTTTTCCGCCCTTTCTAACTAATTATAATAGGCATAGAGTAGGACCAAAAAAAAAAAAAAAAAAAAACAAACTAGTTATAATTTGCTTTACTCTTTTTTTTTTTTTTTTTTTTGGGAAAAGACCACCAAAAACCCCAAACTTTGTCCAAAGTGACAGATTTACCCTAAAAAAAAAAAAATTTTGTGACGTGAAAACCCTAAACTTTGCCAACCGTGACACATTTACCTCATCAAGGGCATTTTTGTCTTATTTTTTATGTTTTTCCTTTTTCTTTTTTTTTATTATTTTTTTCTTCTCTCTTCCCTCCACCAGCCCTCCCTCGCCGACAGAGGGAAGCCGGCGTCCGATGAGGGCTGCCCTCGCCGGCGTCCGGCGAGGGTCGCCCTCGCCTAGGCTAGCTAGGGCCGCCCTCGCCAACGTCGGGCAAGGGCACCCCTCGCCGACGTCAGGTGAGGGAGGCGGGCAAGGATGACCCTCGCTGACGACCCTCACCAAATTCGAGCGAGGGGTGCCCTCGCTAGATGCCGGCGACCCTCGCCGAACTCGGGCGAGGGGTGCCCTCGCCAACGTCGGGCTACCCTAGCCAGCCCAAGCGAGGGTGACCCTCGCCCGATGTCAGCGAGGCGACCCTCGCCGGACGCCGGCTTTCCTCCGCCGGAGGGAAGAGAGAAGAAAAAAAAAATTAAAAGTAAAAAGACCAAAATGCCCTCTAATTTTGGGGTAAATATGTCACATGACAAAAGTCCAGGGTTTTTTGTGTCACAAAAAAAAGTTTGGGGTAAATGTGTCACAATTAACAAAGTTCAAGGTTTTTCACGTCACAAAAAAAGTTTGGGGTAAATTTGTCACTTTAGGCAAAGTTTGGGGTTTCGTGGTTTTTCCCTATTTTTCTTATACTTTCAAGGCGCATTTGTTTCAAGAAAAATTTCATAATAAAGAAAAATATTTCGAGGAAATCATTTTTTAGAAAAATATTTTCCCATTTTCAGGTTAGAGAAATTATTTTCCTAACCTTGAGCTTGCATTTTTTTTTCTTACCTTAAATGGTTTTCCATTGACTAATCATTTTTAGCATATCAAACACATGAAGTCTAAAAAATTAGTTTGCAAAAAATTCTTTCATTCAAATAAACATATTATTAATTTTGAGTATTCTCATATTGTTAGATTTGACTTCTTTTTATGATTTTAGTGCTTGATTGAAATCTTTCTTGTATAGCATAAGTTCAATCACGGATTTCTCCCAATCCGCTTAGTTCCGCCATTTCATGTTGTCATAATCCTTTTTCCTATTTTCGTGTTCACTTTTTGTTAGGTTGACATCGCCTTAAAAGAAGGCCATTGTAACCGAAGATGAAAATGTGTTCTCTTAAAATCCATAAAGGGCCAATCTGATTGAACATTAATTTTTTAAACCCACTTTCACTGGGTCCTTTAAATGTTTAAACTTCTCACATGGACTCTGAATCTAAAGAGTTGAGTCATATAATGGATTTACAACCCATTTCGACACCTCTACACAAAAGAATTCAATTAACAGATTAGTCGTTGCATATATTTAAATTTCTATTTCAAGAGGAGTCGTATAATGCATATATTTGTACAAACACAAGGAGCCTATGAAGAGGGGAGCCAAATACCCTAATTTGGTCATTCCATTAATGGATGATTAATAGTCGCTCCAAAGTCCCAAGTAGATGCTTCACAATGTGAAGAGGACTCTCCATTAGCGTGAAAACTGAAAAGGTCCTTCACTTTATTCCATCATAAATAGAACGACTCTTCCTAGGCAGTTTTCCCTGTGATTCCACTTCTCCTTCAAGCATTGTCCTAGTTATCAGAATATTAAAAGATAGGAAAAAAAACAGAAGATCAATGCAAGCTGCCGTTCTCAGTACAGTATCCTATGCAGACTATGTTGTAGTGCTAAAACTCCTACTAGCATCTGCTCGTCCCTAATTTTTCTAGATTCTATTGCAATTCCTGCGGTGTCATTGTGGTCAAGTTATTTCATTTCGCTAACTACAAAGCTCGTGTCTAGCGTTGCGATGTTTCAAACTAATAGTGTCGGCACCCGTATGATGTTCGAGCTTCTCCATGTTCTTTTCTCCAATGTTCGTATCAAACTCCGATGATTTTCTCGCGTCGTTTTCACCCACCAACCAGCCAATCCCGTTTCTCGATCCATCTGAATGTGGATAATGATGATACTGATGATGTAACAAGTGGAGACTTTGAGATGGAGCCATGCGCTCCTGTGGCTTTCTTTCTGCTGGGTAATACAAGTTGCCGAGAGGAGGAAAGGAACAAGAAAGAGGGGAAGAAAAGAGAGGACATTAGCTGGATCCAAAGTTATTCTCTGCTCTCGAGGTGACCCAGGAACCATCAATAATGCGCCTCACGAAAAGTAGGGACGAAAGATAATTAAATTGGGCTAGTGGGAAATGGAGAATGTGCCAAATAGGGCTTTCTTTTATTATTATTTCTGCAACTCTCGTGCAAAGTGTCGTGATTTTACAGGATGGTTACCATGAGCGAAGACAGAGATTGGCCCCCCCGAAAACTGTGGCGGAGCCCCCCGAAATTGTCCAAAAGGAATCTCCACGGTGGAGTTGCAGATGATGAAAGCGATTGCATTATGGCATTCTCAGATCCTTTCACCAGTCAGCAGCATTTGCCGTGCAGCGCATGACACTTGGAAGCTTCTTCTGTATTGGGGCCAACTTCCTTGACATTCGTCTCCCTTTAACCTTTGGTGATTCATGGGAATGGATAGGTCGATTCGTGCTATCGCCGTCAGACATCGTCGTCCTCGGTCACTGCATTTAGGGAGTACTAGGCTGTCTTGTAGCTCGAGGTGGGGAAGGCACTGTGGAGATGCTCCTCCCCGAAGTTAAGTGCATGCGGACTCATCAACAGCTAAGAAGGCTGTACCAATGTCCGGGAAAAGTAAATTCACGGGAAAGGTCTCGAAGTTCGCTTCCTGCCTTATCCTAGGTTAATAAGTGCCTTAAATTTGTCCACATTATCAGATCAAACGTGTTTACTTTTCGCTGTTTGCCGCCCGAGACATGATCACAATCTCCTTTACAACCATTCCATTCGACCTCCCTTTGGTGTTAAGATTTAGGATGTTTTTCGCCCGTCGACTGATCGCTTGGTATTTTGGAATAAACAATAGATTGCATGTTCAATTTTGACTAGGGGTGATTGGTTTTCGAGTAGTCCAATTTATGCCTAGGAATCGGAAAACGGACCAAACCGGTCCCATTCCCAGGTGAGTAAAATTTCCCTTGAGATCAATTGCATCAAAGTCTGAAAAGTGGCCCTTTCCTAGAAAGCCAAGGGGAAAATTTTCCCTTACCTATCCTCAAAGACCCAATTACGATCGATACCGACACTTTTATCAACAACTACCTCTTCCACTCTATCTTATATAAACAAAAACCTCGATAAAATCCTTCAAACTTGTCCTCTAAGTTAAGAAATGATTTGGAAGTACATAGTTGAGGGCTTCATGCACTTCTCAAAATGTGAAGGAATAAAGGATTATGTT